>BSBK01001224.1:0-320000 GCA_027943335.1 Chamaecyparis obtusa | reverse complement strand
TGGTAAACCATATGTAAGTATTATCATAAGAATGGAGCATAATCATTGAAACATAAGATATAGATATTTAGCATTACAATATCAAAGCATGAAAGCATAAACATGTAAGGTTGTTAGAATTGTAAGAAATATAACATGTAAGGTTGTTAGGAATGTATGAAATATAAGATAAGCCCTATCTTACATGATACATGAAGGGAATAATGAAAATAAGGGGTGTAAATGAGCCATTCATTTATTGGTGAAGTTGAAAGGTTCTTAGTGAGCTCACCAAGGATCAAGTCTTGTTGATTGCAAAGCTAGACCATCAAAAAATGGAATGAGGTTGGTATCGTGCCTTGAGAAAATTCGGTGGAATGGATACCCCTCGGTCCTTGGCTGTTAGCCAAAGAGGTGCAACCTAAGGTTCATGCTCCTATATCAGGTAGCTAAATGACTTTTTGGATGTAAAACCTCCATAAAAAATAAATAAAGGAAATGATCCCCGTGAAAGGAAAATCATGAGCATAATATCAAAGGTGAAATGAATAAATTAACAAGCATTATATCAATCAAGACATAAAGAAAAGTTCTGATATCCATGGAATAATTAAAAAACTAAAAATAATGAACCAAACAATTTTATGGTTTTAGTTAATGTGATGAGAGATGTTGTCAAGTACTCGAAATTCTGCATCATCTCATATCTACAAGAAAAACACATTAGAGGAAATAGAGAATAGAAAGATATAATAAGGAACTAACAATGTTTACAAACATTATTGAGGTTAATAAGAGATGGTCATGTTATCTTTAGTCAAGCCCTTCGGTAGACCAATTTAATGGCTTGTGAAAAAGGACAAAGACAACAAGAAACTGAATCTAATGTCTTTTTGTCATTATGTTAGTGTTTGTTAATGTAATTCTCTCTATTTATATATCTTAAATACTCTCTAGACGATTCCTAGACTCTAAATATTCTTTAGTGTGTTAATATAAATAAGTGTTTGACCTTTATACAATACCCTAATTCATACCATTTGAAATATTATTCACTTAAAGTAAATGAGCAACACATGGTAAGAAGAGTAAACATATTTGATTTTAGAAAATTTAAAAGTGAAATGGTTGATTTCACACTATAATTTCAATTTAAAGTGGAATATGTAATCCCTAGTTTAAGATGTGCAAACAAAGAGGTGGATGGAAATAATGATTATAAAATAACTATGTCTAAATGAACTAAAGCATTATACCTCCATTGATACTTTTTATGTATGCCAAGATATAACATAATGGTAAAATATGTATACTCTTGCTTGACAGGTACAATTTTTGACATCATAATCATACTCTATGACTAATTGACTGTTAGATGAGTGGGGCAAGCTTCTTTTAAATATATTTTTTAACAAGAGAATGGAAGACTGAGATTAGAAGATGGATCAAGAGTCAAGATTGATTGCATGGTCAAGGTCTTTAACCTTTGGACAAGTGTATCAACGGGGTGTAAGGTCAAATGAGATGAGAGAAAGTATTGTCATTGGGAAATGGAGAAAATACATGTCAACCTTCACGTATGTGAGAAATTAGAGGGTGAGTACTCTTTAATTTGGATGGGAGAGATCGAAAGTCAAAGTCTTTTGTCCACTAGTGAGGAATTTTTAAATTAGATGGTGGAGGTCAAAAAGTCAAAGTCTTTTGTGCACTAATGAGGACTTTAAAATTGGAAGTAAATGTTAAAATAAGAATTAGTTAGCTTCATCAAGTAATTAAGAAAGTCAATTAGTTAATTAGTTAGTTGGAGGAATGGAGAATTTTGTCCTCACTATGTTGAATATTAAATTGGTGGACAAAGTTAAGGACAAATAAATAGCTTAATCAATTTATTAAACAATATTGATTAGATGATTGAAATATTTAAACAAACAATTAGTCAATTTAATCAATAGAAAATATAAAAATATAATTAGCAATTAACTAATGAATAAATAATGATAAGTAGGAAATATTTTCCATAACAAGTCAAATGATGATTTTGCTTTTAGGAGGATATTCAATAGTGTAATATTCGAGTTGAACTCATTAATCCATGTTTCTTGAGTAGTGGTTGACAAGAACCCATCCTTTGAGCCAAACTTATTGACCCATATTTCATGAATAGTGGTGACAAGAATCCACCGTTCGAGCCAAACTCATTGACCCATGTTTTGAGCCACACCCATTGACCCATATTTCACAAATAACAATTCACAAGAATTCATCTATCACGAAAATAAAAAATTATTAATAATAAAGTCTAAATAAAAAATTAAATTTTTTTTTAACTTTTTTGGAATGTTAGAAGTTGGGATATGTAAGGACCAACCAAATTAATGGTCTGGCATCTACAAAACTCTACTATTTGTCCTTTTACTCAGAAGAAGCAATGCAGACAGAGAAGCCATTTGGTATGTCTGAGTTGTAGCATATAATTGCTCTGTGGAAGACCATCCCCCATTAATAAATCAAATTAATAATATGCCATTCATTTGTTTACCAGTTCCTGTCCAACATACAGAGAAATGCAAACGAGAAGTTTATACTGTTACTGAAACTGAGCTGACAAAGAAAAGAGGCAAGTTTTGTACTGAGTTGCAATATATTGGCCTGCTATTCCCTTTCGGCTCTGCATATATAATTTCTTCCAGCCAATTTCATTTATTGACCTTCTGGGCCCATATTCAATTTGTCTGCAAGAATCACAGTTTTAAGATTAAGTGGGCAGATGGGTCCAGCGGATTTCATCAAGGATTTTACATACCAAATTGCCCAACAAACAAGTTTTGAAAGCTATGACAACTACATAAGAAACATGGCAATTAAGAGAGTAATGACAATCACCCAGCTAGCGAATTCTGTTTAAGTCCAGTACTCATGGTATTGGCCATTTGGATTCATAATGCCAAAAATGACTGAGGGATAAATGATGAATGGAATTCTGTAGAACAGCCAACCCACTTCACAGTTCCATTTCCTATGTTATGAATTGGCTTGGATATTGAAATGTTATCAAAATTCAATTTGTAGTTTTTAAGTTAAATTTATTGATTCGTATTTTATGAATAGTAGTTTATAAGAACCCATTTTTTATAAGAATGAATGGTTCGCTTAGGACTCATTGTATTTAGGTGATGTTCATAGAGGTGAAGCATTGGACCTTCCCAAGAGATCACTCATTCTAGTACTACTCCATCTCAAGTGCACTTAACCATTGAGTTTCCTTCAAGGTTAAGCCCACGTAGTTTGCTACCCCGTTTGCAAAGGGGCTCTATAATGAGCGGTTTATAAGGCATGTCACTTGCAGTAGGTTTTGCCAATGGGGTAGCAAGCTAAGTGGGCTTAACCTTGGAGGAAACTCTATAGTTAATTGCACTTGAGATGAAGTAGTACTGGGATGGTTGACCTCTATGAACATCACCTAGATGCAATGAGTACAGACCATTCATTCCCATGAGAGATGAGTTCTTGCAAACCACTACTCATAAAATATAGATCAATAAATTTCACCCAAAAACTATACAATCGAATGTTAATAAGTATTATCATAATTTAAAATATTGTAAATAATATCTCCTACTTATAAAAATTCTAATTTCAAACACTAACATGTCTTTCAAACAACCCATGAGTGTAATCTTCATTAACAATCAACACCTTGGCCATTTGCAAGGATTCCCAAATAAAATTTGATATCTTATATTTCTCTACTACACCGGCCCCTGCCTACTTAACAAATTACTTGCAAAGTAGAAGATTATAGGCTTTCTCTCCTCTATTTTCTTTATAGATTCCATCTCTATCTATTCCAATAAGTTACCTAACAAAACCTTTGCTTTGTAGGCGAAACAAATCCATGTAACCTCATTATCTCATTTTACTGCCAAAGATATTCTCGGTGCTCAAATTTAACACTAATCGATGATATTAGAAGAAATATTAGAATTCAATTTAATCTCTCACTCATTTTGATTGCCCAACTGCTTCTTTTATGAAGGTAATATAATCATAGACATTGTCATTATTCTCAACAGTCTCTAAAGAAAACTACTTGACATTGTTCCAATTGCCACGTGTACTGCTCATACTGATTCAAAACTCCCATGGCTGTGCAGACTGCGTTTCTTGGAGGCATTTGCCAAGCAGCTCACATGCCTTGTTTTTGCTCCCACAAATTAATTTCAAGTTTGTTGCTTCCTCACAAGAGGTTATGGTAGTTTAGTCCCTTTTTAAATGTTAAAGGTTGTGTAGTTGTATGGATGTGCACAAATGAGCATAAGAGCATTTGTGAAGGCAAAGGAGAGTTGTGTGGAGCACTTGCAAAGGCAAAAGGCAAAACTAAACTTGTGTGGTTGTGCACAAGTGAGCAATGAGCATTTGCAAAGGGAAAATGGGAGTTGTGTGGTTATACACAACTGAGTACATGAGCATTAACAAAGGAAATGCTTTTGTAAAGCCTAACTCTTCACTTGTACAATCAACAAATTTTTAAATCTAGTGGTTAGGGCCATACAAAATCAATGATATTCTTGATTTCGAAGTAATTCGGTTGCAGACTTTATATGACAACATTTTGTGATGTTGTGTTAACAGAGCATGGTTAAAATGCCATCACTAAGATTTTGGACGAGGTTGATTTGAGGACAAGTCAAAGTTTTGAAGAGGTGATGATGTTGGTAGGGAAAAGAGAACATACAAAGATCTAGAAATCTTGTCACATCTTACCACATGAAGTCCGCAGAACACATACTTTGGACCAAATGATGTATTATCCTCACTCTCTTCTTACATTTCAACCCGTTTCTATTTTTTATTTTTTTTGTATATACTATGCTTTCTTCCATTTGCTTCATTTTCAAGTAAGTTTTTCTTGCAAGATCTCTACACTAGAAACAAATATTTCTCATGCCATCATAAGATTGACCATTTTTCCTATTGCTTCTTCAATTTTACTCATGTTGCTTATTGTTTTATTAGATAACAAGCTTAACTTTAGCTTGTCTACAGTGAAATCAAAATGTAAAATTAAATTGTGTAATAGTGAGCTATGTCATGTGAAATCAATCTAACAAGCCTTACATTTTGAAATATAATTTGCCTCACCTTTGGGTATTTGAAGTTGTAGTAAGGAATTGATAATGCTTACAAACATTCTTGATGTTGCTAAGAGAGGGTCATGGTCTCTTTAGTCAAGCCCTTAGGTAAAAAAAAAAAAATGGCTCAAGGAAAAGAACAAAGACAAAAAGAAAACATCCAAAATTGAATAGTGTTTCAAGAGGGAGTAAGGTCTTTTATCATTGGAAAGTGGAGAAATTGGACGGTGGGAACTCTTTAAATTGGATGGTGGAGATCAAAAGTCAAAGTCTTCACCTACTAGTGAGGACTTTTTAAATTTGATGGTGGAGGTCAAAAAGTCAAAGTCTTTTGTTTACTATTGAAGGCTTTAAAATTGGAAGAAAATATTAAAAATAATTAGTTAGCTTAATCAACTAATTAAGAAAGTAAATTAATTAATTAACTAGTTGGAAGAATTGAGAAATGTTCTATGTGGAATATTAAACTGGTGGGTAATGTTAAGGGAAAAAAAAGGGCACGGGCTAAGCTCCCTACAAAACGCACCAAAGTAAAAAAAATCGTCAAACTTTTTTCTTTTTTTTTCAGATTTGTGAAAACACAATGATTTTTTTTTGTAATTTTTTGTGGTTTTCGACCACAAAATATGCAGATCATGAAGAACAGATGATGGAAATTTCGCGAAAATCTATTGTGTTTTCTAGTTTTCAAAATTTGTTCAATGGTGTATTTTGTAGGGAGCTTAGCCGCGTCCAAAAAAAGTAGGCCAAACAATTTATTAAACAAGTATTAATTGATTGATTGGTTGAAAGAACATTTAGGTTATTCAATTTAATCAATAAAATAATAATAAAATATAATTAGTGATTAACTAATGAATAAAGATGATATATAGGAGATATTTTCCACATCAAGTCAAATTATAATATTGCTAATAAAGTTGGACAACTATGTAGTACTGAATTCAAACTCATCAAACCATGTTTCATGAATAGTGAATGACGAGAACCTACATTTGGGTCAAATTCAATGACCCTTGTTTTGTGAATAACGATTTACAAGAACTCATCTATGAAATGATAAACTTAACATTAGCAATATCAAAATAAAGAACAATTAACTATAAAATATAATAAAAAAAATAAAGATTCTAAATCTTTTTTAAATATTAAAAGAAGACAACCTCTAAACAACAAACTAAAACAAATATCTGTCCCATAATATTATTTTTAAACTTTCTTTATATATTGTAGGTTTTAGTTTGTTGGATATGTCAAGACCCACCTAGTTAATGGCTTGACATCTACCAAAGTCTATTATGTGTCCTTGTAGTAAAAAAAGCAATGTAGATAGAGCAACCATTTAGTATTGGTCTGAGTTCTAACATATAATATGATCTTTGTGGAAGACATTCCCCATTAACAAATAAAAATAATAATATGATCTTTGGAACATGTTTAACTAATAATTCTCTCCCCTATATTTAGAGCTTTTAGATAACAAAGATTGTATATTGAAAATAGTATTAAAATATAAATAGTTAATTTTAAAAAAAATTGATAGTAATGAAACACTCTCAATGCTTATAACAACATTTAGATTTGAAATTATGACAATTAAATGAATATGAGATCGTGTCATTAAAGTAATGAGAATAAAATAATTTCTATAATCCTATCAAATATATCAAACTTGACAAACAAAAGAGAAAATCCAACATGTGGTGGCTTCAAGAAACACCAAAAGTAGAGCATCAAGTGTTGGTGCTCTTAATATAATCTCGTAAATAAGTAAAGTCGATTGATTAAATATGTGGGAGACATTGTTTCCATTTATACTTTTGTTAACATGTTATATATAGCTAGGTCAACTTATTGACTTTAAGTCGAATATAAGTATATTCAAAAATAAATGTTTAATGTACATATAATCTAATAGTGTGTCAATGGCACATAAAAAGGCAAATGGCTATGGGGCCACCACGATGCACTCATTCCATAGTGTGTTTTATAAGTTACACTAGTAAACTATAATCACTTATAAAATACACTATGGGGCTTGTGCATTGTGGTGGCCCTATAGATGTTGTCCATAAAAAGTATCAAAATATAATGAAAATTTTGGCTCTTTTTTTTTAAGACACATTTTCAAAACCTATATCATCTACAAAAAAGATCATGTTGTTTAAAGAGACATTCTCAAAATGTGAAGAAATTTGATATTATTAATCATATAAAATAAAAATGTTGGATATAAATGTGCATAATGACGAGCTTTGGTGATAGTATAGTTATCGTAGAAAGAGTGAATCTTGTCAAAATGATGCAGGGGCATTCTAGGGTACTCGGTGAATCTGCATGGTGGTGTGTTGTTTTGGTTCTGTGTTACTTAGTTGAAGCTTTAACCGACGGTCTCGGTTATTGAAGGAAGCTCGGTCGCTGAAGGAACTCGGTGAAACCTCTTGTGCTCGGTGGAACTTGTACTCAATGATGCCTTTGGTGCTCGGTTGACGTACTTGCTCGATGATGCCTATGTTGCTCGGTGATGCTTGGTGTGGTCAGTTGTTTCACTAGTGCTCGGTTGTTTCTCTGATGCTCGGTACTTCTGGTTTACCAATTGGAGCTCTTAGAGATTTGGTTGGTCAACTTGGTGCATTTATTGTTGGTAGCTTTTGTTGTATTCTCCTATGTAGATCTAGAGGCCGACATGGAGAATTAAATGTTTGTAAGGCTATTTGAGAGCCAATTGTTGTTTCATTTAATATTTGTTTGTAATAGGAGTCGACTTGGCTTAGGAGTTAATTGTTTCTTCTAGCTAACTTGTGGCTGAAGATTAGTATTTAAGGAGTGTTTGGGGTAGTTGTTTAAGGAGAGGAGAAGCAGATTAGGAGTCAGTAAGTGAAGATTAGATCTGGATCCTATGAGATCTTGAAGATCAGATTGTTATCTGATAGTTTGTAATAGCAGAGCTAGTGGTTGCATGCTTGGAGACAAGGAAATTTCTTGGAGGCTTGCGAGCTCAAGTTCAGATCTACCTTAGTGTTTTCCATCAGCTGTTGATTTTCTTCAGAGTTGGACTAGCTGAGAGATTGCAAAAATACTTTGATTGTATTTGGCCCTAACCCAAAAGGCCTTACAGTTGGTAATGTTAATGAAAATTCAGTTGAAAACATTGTCTTGTTGTGTTATTCCGCATTGTGGTGTTTGGTTGCTTGTTTGGATTGTCCTTAATTGGATCCTCCTTACCTATCCTGTGTCAGGTGGTATCAAGCTTGAAGATCTTGAGTGTGTAAACCAATCTCCGAGTTGAGGTTGTTTGCACCAGGACCTTGTTGGTGATTTATTGCTTTGGGTTTTCAAAAATAATGAAGGATGCCTTTGAGAAGATTGGACCCTAGAGCGATTACAGATCTCTATGATGCTGTGGAATCAAAGATTACAGAGAAGGTTAAAGTTGATTTTAGATCTGAGATGGAATTGATGAAGAATGACTTGATCGCTGAGGTCATGAGAGCTATTGCTAGTATGTTGAGGAATCTTGGTACTGATGATGGTTATGAGGAAGTTGTTGAAGACTTTGAAGCTGTTGGATCTAGTGGTGATGACTGGAGAGATAGATCTAGTGAAGATAGAACTGGTCGGTTACATAGATCTGGAGCTCAGTTAAGTACTAGTTACCGTATGGAAGTTTCTACTTTCTCTTGTACTTTGAGACCCACAGGCTTGATTGATTGGATTGGTGAATTATAAGACTTCTTTGAGATTGAAGAAATTGAAGATCCTCTTAGAGTAAGATTGGCACAGACTAAGTTGAAAGGACATGCTGCTCTTTGGTGGCAATAATTACAAAGAGATAGAGAAGATGAAGGTGAAATGAAGATCAATCGATGGAGGTTGATGGTGACTAAATTGAAAGCTGAGTTCATACCTATCGACTACAAGCTTGACTTGTTTAAGAAGTTGCAGAATCTGAAGCAAAAAGATTTGACTGTGCAGGACTATACCGAGGAGTTCTATAAGTTAACTATTCGGTCTGGACACATAGAACTTGGTAAAGAAAAGGTAGCATTAGCATCTTTAGAGCGTGATCTCAAACCAATGAATTGGTATGCATCAAAAATATTTCTCACAATGGTTCTTTCACTATTATTTTCAGATGTTCTTAACCCCAAAATTTTCATTGTCTCTCTAAATTTCAAAATTTTAATCATTTCAACAACTAATTGGCGTCTTCCACTTTGATTTAAGTTTTCAAAATAGTTATTCCAAATTATTATAACCATTCTTCTACAAGTTATCTCACAAATTTGATCATGCTTTGGCCTCAAAATATTTTCATCAATGTCTATTAGAAACTTTGGTTTTCTATGATTTATTCTAGGAGGTGTTAAGATTGGTGCATTATGTGCATTAATCACATCAAATTCAAATGGTAAATCTTCTTGAATTGCATTAACATGTGCATTCATTACATCATTTTCAAATGGTCTATGTTCATCGCATTCATTAGGTGGATTCATCTTATGCATTTGAATTGGTGTATGTTGATCATTTTTATTTGGTGCATTCGTCATATCAATTTCAATTGCTGAATGTTCATCATTTTTCATTAGGTGAATTAGATGGTGTACCTTCATGTAATCTCCTCATACGCTCCCTTTTTCTTTCCTTTGTTGCCTCCCGTTGTTCAATCATTCCTCTCTTGTTCTTTCTCATTGTTGATATTGATTGTCCTACATGTAACATCATTAGGACAATCCACAATAAAATAGCGTAAAAATAACAAATGAGCATCATTTTATTATAATCTAAAGTAACCATGGTAAAATAATTTAAAAAAGAATCCAAAAAATAAGACAAATCAATCATTTCAAAGAAACATTCACAATAAAATAAACAAAACCTAACGGTTACTGTCCTAGAAAATCATGTGCAACAGCTATGGGGCCTTCAAACAACTTGCACTGCTAGGTTTTAGGCCGTTGGGACTCAAATATAAAGATTTCCTCATAACCCATACAAGTTATGTAAAGTAATGAAAATGTTCACAATTTCCCATAACCTGTACGGGTTATGTAAACTTATGAAAACATTCACAATTTCTCATAACCCGTATGGGTTATATAAAACTAGATAGACAGAGGATAACGAGAGAGAGAGAGAGAGAGAGAGAGAGAGAGAGAGAGAGAGAGAGAGAGAGAGAGAGAGGAAATAAGAAGAGTCATGCATGTATATATATATATATATATATATATATATATATATATATATATATATATATATATATATATATATATATATATATATATATATATATATATATATATATATGTATTTATGTATGTATGTATTTATGTATGTATGTATGTATGTATGTATGTATGTATGTATGTATTAACATATCATATATGTAAATCTATAAAAATGTGTATTGTATTACACATTTACAAGTAAATTTTTTAATGTCTTCATAACCCTTACAAGTTATGTGAAACTGAAAATGTTGTTTTATGTCTTCATAACACGTACCAGTTATGTAGAACTTAAAATTGTGGTTTTTGGTTTTTAAAACCCGAGTGGGTTATTTTGTACACCATAACCCATATGGGTTATGGCTTGGTAAAAGGTTTGGAGTATGACCCTAAGGCTTGCAAGCCCATTTTCCCTCCAATTTTGTCCATTTACACATTTTTTCTTCTTTCAACATGATTTTTCAACTTCGTCATCATCAGCTTTACAAATGATCAAGTGGGTATCTCTAAAATTACTACCATCATCTCACACATCTTCTAAACTTTTTGACGATATAAATTGTTCTATTTTTGGACAACATTAGCATAGTAAGCTTTAATTTTCTTTACCAATGTCTTCACAATCCTCACATACATACTTCTACCATTTTTTTAATAACTTTTGATCTACTTGACCAAATTTTAAAAAAATACATATTACTATTCTACACTAGATTCTATACATTTTTTTAAAAAATTGCAATTTGGATTATTTTGATGCAAGTTATGCCCAATGCACAAACATGTACTAGATTTTCAGGATGAGATCACTTCAAAAAATCATACAAAATAAAATACTCAACAGAAAATTACAAAAAAATACACAACTTCTAGATCTCAATCTTACCTATCATCCTACCAAAGGATTTTCCAAAATAGTAAATTGAACTATAGATTTTGTGAAGCACACGGAAATAGTTATGTTATGTTTTTCTGAAAAATCAAGAATAATCTTTCGTGCGCGAGAGGTTTGACCCTCTTAATCTTATCCATTTTTCAAAAAAATTAGTAGTTTAGAAACTAGATTCAGATTACTAAAATTATTATTCTTTACACAACTCCTAGTTTTGAGAGCATGACCCTCAAATCTCTCTGTGAAGTTTAGGTTTCCCTGATTTTAGAAAAAAAGTGGCCATGTATACCCCCCTTTTTGTTCACCATCTTGGTGCACTTATCCATATATACTTACAACTATATGTTTCCTATTTCTTTTCTAGACCTCTCTTATGTGATAATATTAGGTTTAATTTGGGCTTATTTATGTAATTTTAAATTTCTACACTTGACTTGATTTATTAAACATCTTAAGAAATAAAAACCTAGTTTATAATTGTTTAATAAGATGTGTATACATAAATCAATGTTAGATATCATCAAGATAAATTTTGGTAAACCATATGTAAGTATTTTCATAAGAATGGAGCATAATCATTGAAACATAAGATATAGACATTTTAACATTACACTATAAAATCATGAAAGCATAAACATGTAAGGTTGTTAGGATGGTATGAAATATAATATGTAAGGTTGTTAGGAATGCATGAGATATAAGATAAGCCTTAAATTACATTATACATGAAGGGAATAATGAAAATAAAGGGGTGTAAATGAGACATGCATTTAATGGTGAAGTTGAAAGGTTTTTAGTGAGCTCACCAAGGATCAAGTCTCGTTGATTACAAGGCTAGGTCATCAAAAAATAGAATGAGGTTGGTATTGTGCCTTGGGAAAATTTGGCGAAATGGATACCCCTTTGTCCTTGAGTATAAGCCAAAGAGGTGCAACCTAAGGTTCGTGGTCCTGTATCAGGTAGCTAAAATAACTTTGTGGATGTAAAACCTCTATAAAAAAAATAAAGGAAATGATCCCCATGAAAGGAAAATCATAAGCATAATATCAAAGGTGAAACGAATAAATTAAGAAGCATTATATCAATCAAGACATAAAGAAAGTTCTGATATCCATGGAATAATTAAAAAGCTAAAAATAATGAACCAAACAATTTTACGGCTTTGGTTAATGTGATGAGAGATTTTGTCAAGTACTCCGTATTTGGCATCATCCCAAATGTGCAAGAAAAACACATTAGAGGAAATAACGAATAGAAATATATAATAAGGAACTAACAATAGGATAATATATGCTTACAACTATGTGTTTCCTATTACTTTTCTAGACCTCTCTTATGTGATAACATTAGGTTTAATTTGGGCTTATTTATGTTATTTTAAATTTTGACACTTGACTTGATTTATTACACATCTTAAGAAAAAAAAATTATAACTAAAAAAAAAAAAATACAGAGTGGAATCCTGATAGCAATATCACAATTTGACTTGCTGTGAAAAATATCTCCTACTTATCAATAAAAACCTAGTTTATAATTATTTAATAAGATGTGTATACATAAATCTATGTAAGATATCATCAAGATAGATTTTGGTGAACCATAAGTAAGTATTATCATAAGAATGGAGCATAATCATTGAAACATAAGATATAGATATTTCCACATATATCCTTACAACTATATATTTCCTATTGTTTTTCTAGACCTCTCTTATGTGATAATATTAGGTTTAATTTGGGCTTATTTATGTAATTTTAAATTTCTACACTTGACTTGATTTATTACACATCTTAAGAAATAAAAACCTAGTTTATAGTTGTTTAATAAGATGCGTATACATAAATCAATGTAAGATGTCATCAAGATAACTTTTGGTAAACCATATGTAAGTATTATCATAAGAATGGAGCATAATCATTGAAACATAAGATATATATATTTTAGCATTACAATATAAAAGCATGAAAGCATAAACATGTAAGGTTGTTAGGATTGTAAGAAATATAACATGTAAGGTTGTTAGGAATGCATGAAATATAAGAAAATCCCTAACTTACATGATACATGAAGGGAATAATGAAAATAAAGGGGTGTAAATGAGACATTCATTTATTGGTGAAGTTGAAAGCTTCTTAGTGATCTCACCAAGGATCAAGTCTTGTTGATTGCAAGGCTAGACCATCAAAAAATGGAATGAGGTTGGTATCGTGCCTTGGGAAAATTCAGTAGAATGGATACCTCTCGGTCCTTGGTTGTTAGCCAAAGAGGCGCAACCTAAGGTTTGTGCTCCTATATCAAGTACCTAAAATGACTTTGTGGATGTAAAACCTCCATAAACAATAAATAAAGGAAATGATCCCCGTGAAAGGAAAATCATGAGCATAATATCAAAGGTGAAAAGAATAAATTAACAAGCATTATGTCAATCAATACATAAAGAAAAGTTTTGATATCCATGGAATAATTAAAAAACTAAAAATAATGAACCAACCAATTTTATGGTTTTGGTTAATGTGATGAGAGATGTTGTCAAGTACTCCATATTATGCATCATCTCATATCTGCAAGAAAAACACATTAGAGGAAATAGCGAATAGAAAGATATAATAAGGAACTAACAATTTTTACAAACATTATTGAGGTTAATAAGAGATGGTCATGTTCTCTTTAGTCAAGCCCTTTGGTAGACCAATTTAATGGCTTGTGAAAAAGGACAAAGACAACAAGAAACTAAATCTAATGTCTTTTTGTCATTATGTTAGTGTTTGTTAATGTAGTCCACTAGTGAGGAATTTTTAAATTAGATGGTGGAGGTCAAAAAAGTCAAAGTCTTTTGTGCACTAATGAGGACTTTAAAATTGGAAGTAAATGTTAAAAGAAGAATTAGTTAGGTTAATCAACTAATTAAGAAAGTCAATTAGTTAGTTGGAGGAATGGAGAATTTTGTCCTTATTATGTTGAATATTAAATTGGTGGACAAAGTTAAGGATAAAACGATTTGATTAGATGATTGAAATACTTAGACAAACAATTATTCAATTTAATCAATAAAAAATAAAAATATAATTAGCAATTAACTAATGAATAAATAATGATAAGTAGGAAATATTTTCTATAACAAGTCAAATAATGATTTTGATTTGAGGATATTCAATAATGTAATATTAGAGTCGAACTCATTAACCTATGTTTCATGAGTAGTGGTTCACAAGAACCCATCCTTCAAGTCAAACCTATTGACCCATGTTTCATGAGTAGTGATGACAAGAATCCATCAAGCCAAACTCATTGACCCATATTTCAAGAGTAGTGTTGACAAAAACCCATCTTTTGAGCCAAACTCATTGACCCATGTTTCACAAATAGCAGTTCACAAGAATTCATCTATCACGAAAATAAATGATACACTTAATATTAACAATATCAAAATTAAAAAATGATTAATGAGAAACTCTAAATAAAAAATTGAAAAATCTTTTTACATTTTTGGAATGTTAGAAGTTGGGATATGTCATGACCTACCAAATTAATGCCCTGGCATCTACAAAACTCTCTTATTTGTTATTTTACTCAAACGAAGCAATGAAGACAGAGAAGCCATTTAGTATGTCTGAGTTGTAGCATATAATACATGCTCTGTGGAAGACAATCCCCCATTACTAAATCAAATTAATAATATGCCATTCATTTGTTTACCAGTTCCTGTCCCTGGCCCAACATATAGAGAAAGGCAAACCAGAAGTTTATACTGTTACTGAAACTGAGCTGACAAAGAAAAGAGGTAAGTTTTGTACTAAGTTGCAATATATTGGCCTGCTATTCCCTTTCGGCTCTGCATATATAATTTCTTCCAGTCAATTTCATTTATTGACCTTCTGAGCCCATATTCAATTTGTCTGCAAGAATCACACTGTTAAGATTAAGTGGGCAGATAGGTTCAGCGGATTTCATCAAGGATTTCACATACCAAATTTCCCAACAAACAAGTTTTGAAAGCTATGACAACAACATAAGAAACATGGCAATTAAGACAGTAATGGCAATCACCCAGCTAGCAAATTTTGTTTAAGTCCAGTACTCATGGTATTGGCCATTTGGATTGATAATGCCAAAAATGAATGAGGGATAAATGATGAATGGAATTCTGTAGAACAACCAACCCACTTCATAGTTCCCTTTCCTATGTCTATCATCATATTTTTCATATGAATTGGCTTGATATTGAAATTTTATCAAAATTCAATTTGTAGTTTTTAAGTTAAATTTATTGATCTATATTTTATGAATAGAAATTTATAAGAATTCATTTTTCATAAAAATGAATGGTCTCCTTACGACTCATTGCATCTAGGTGATGTTCATAGAGGTGAAGCATTGGACCTTCCCAAGAGGTCACTCATTCTAGTACTACTTCAACTCAATGCACTTAACGATTGAGTTTCCTTCAAGGTTAAGCCCATGTAGCTTGCTACCCCATTTGAAAAGGGGCTCTATAATGAGCGGTTTATAAGGCATGTCATTTGCAGTAGGTATTGCCAACAGGGTAGCAAGCTAAGTGGGCTTAACCTTGGAGGAAATTATAAAGTTAATTGCACTTGAGATGGAGTAGTACTAGGATGGTTGACCTCTATGAACACCACCTAGATGCAATGAGTGCGGACCATTCCTTCTCATAAAAGATGAGTTCTCGTGAACCACTACTCATAAAATATAGGTCAATGAATTGAACCCAAAAACTACACAATCGAATGTTAAAAACTATTATAATATTAATTTAAAATATTGTAAATGATATCTCCTACTTATCAGAGTTCTAATTTCAAACACTAACATCTCTTTCAAACAACCCATGATTGTAATCTTCATTAGCAACTCTTACTACATAAAATGAACAATCAACATCTGATCAGTGGGAGAGAACATTGTAGAGTCTTCTTAAACACCTTGGCCACTTGCAAGGATTCTCAAATAAAATTTGATATCTTATATTTCTCTAGACCAACTATCAAAGAGACTCTAGTGGCTCTTCAATACACTGGCCCTGCCTACTTAATTAATTACTTGCAAAGTAGAAGATTGTAGGCTTTCTCTCCTCTATTTTCTTTATAGATTCCAAATGAATAAAAGCTTTGCTATGTAAGTGAAACAAATCCATGTAACCTCATTATCTCATTTTACTGCCAAAGATATTCTGGGTGCTCAAATTTAACACTAGTCGATGATATTAGATAAATATTAGAGTTTAATTTAATCTCTCGATCATTTTGATTGCCCAACTGCTTCTTTTATGAAGGTAATATAATCATAGACATTGTCATTATTCTCAACAGTGTCTAAAGAAAACTACTTGACATTGTTCCCATTGCCACGTATTGCTGCGTTTCTTGGAGGCATTTGCCAAGCAGCTCACATGCCTTGTTTTTTCTCCCACAAATCAATTCCTTTTTAAATGCTAAAGGTTGTGTAGTTGTATGGATGTGCACAAATGTGCACATTTGTGAAGGCAAAGGAGAGTTGTGTGCAGCACTTGCAAAGGCAAAAGGCAAAACGAGACTTGTGTGGTTGTGCACAAGTGAGCAGATGAGCACTTGCAAATGGAAAATGGGAGTCATTTGGTTGTACACAATGAGCACATGAGCATTAACAAAGGAAATGCTTTTGTAAAGTCTAACTCTTCACTTGGTACAATCAACAAATTTTTAAATATAGTGGTTAGGGCCATACAAAATCAATGATATTATTGATTTCGAAGCAATTTGGTTGGAGACTTTATGTGACAACATTTTGCAATGTTGTGTTAATGGAGCATGGTTAAAATGTTATCACTAAGATTTTGAACGAGGTTGACTTGAGGACAAGTCAAAGTTTTGAAGAGGGATGATGTTGTCAGGGAAAAGAGCACATACAAAGATATAGAGATCTTTTCGCATCTTACTACATGAAGTCCGCAGAACACATACTTTGGAACAAATGATGTATTATCTCCACTCTCTTCTTACATTTCAACTCGTTTCTATTTTTTTTTTTTGTATATACTATGCTTTCTTCCATTTGCTTCATTTTCAAGTAAGTTGCGTAATACTCCAAAAATGGGCTACATGTTCATTAACTTTCCACATCTTCAATTCGAACGAAATCGACATCAAAGTCCTAACCTAAGGCACATCTGCACATTATCGAATCCTAATTGATTATCCTAAATTCTGTATCAGAGAATATTCTTATTTATCCTAATTATCTTTAATTTAATTATTATTTGGTGATGAATCCTATTTATCCTAAAATTGATTAATTGAATATGATGAAAATTTAATTAATTAATTTAATTTTACCACTTAATTATTTAATTAGATTTAATTCTATTTATTCTTAATTATATTATTTAATTTTGACAATAAATCAAATCTCCTACGAATAATTGATTAAATCCAAGTTGTCAATATTTAATAATATAGTTTTGAATAAAAGTTTGATTAAAATAATTGATCAACCCACAAATTAGTTATTTTTAAATTTAAAATCAGTTAAGTTGAAGATAAATCACTTTATTTATTTAATTAATTCATTATTATTTGTCCACATTCAAAGAGCAGTTAAACTTTAAATTAGAAAATCAATTCAAGTTGTTATCTTTTCAAAACTCAACATCTATTTTGAGTTCAAAGTTGATCTAAATTTCTGATTTGAGTTAAAAAGTTGTTCTTGCATGATTTTGCATGATTTTATGAGTTATCTATTTCTAATTTTTTGTTAACTCAAAAATCAACTTAAGTTCATCAAGAGTGATTTATGACTTTTTCCATGCACCCTCAAGCCCTAGATTTCTATAAAATCAAGGCTCAACTCTTTACAAATCATCCATAGAATTTGCATACTTACTCTAGTGAATTGACATCAGAGAAATCATCAAGCTTCTTGCGAATCAGCATTTTGTGAGATCAATCTTGTTTTCAATTCATTCTAGTTTCATATTTCATATCATTGTTAGCTTAATTTGCATATCATTTCAATCCATTTAGATTAATTTATTATCAATTTTTCTCATCTTATTGCATCAAAAATTTTTAAAAATAGATTAATTTGCATTCATATTTTATTGCTTTCATCATTTAAATCCTTCGTTTAGGTGTTGCATTGTCACTGATCTTGGTCTAATATGAGAATACCATACTCGCATCTACTAGAAGGCAGTAAATCGTCTGGTTAGCTATATTGTTCTTATTTGCATATTTTAATTTTTGCTAACCTCTAATGTTTTACTAAAGTGTTTTGTCTATAGTTAGGTACAAAATTCACACACACATTTCTAGCACCCACCATGGGGCAACCCACCTTTACATGCTGGTTTTGATTTTTTTTTGGAGCTAAAACCTTAAAGTTTCAAAAATTTAATTTTATCTCTCAAATGGCTTGGATTTTTGGTCTGAACATTTTTTAACAAGTTGGAGACATATCAGAAAAGCTTCAATAAAAAATTTAGAATTTTGTGAGATGTTTTGAATTTTTAATAATTTTTTCATGATTTTCAAGAAAAAATTAATTTTTAACGCAAATAAACATTTTTTTTGAGAATTTTTACATTTTCAGAAAGCTCTTTAAATTCTACAGGGGGTCCATTCTTTGTGTTTTAAATTTAGATGCAATATAATAGCTCAAATAGTCAATTTATAAAAACTGGTCTATTTTGGTAAAATGGATCTCTAGGGCACAAATGAAGAGATTTTTTTACAAATTTTACATTTTTGGAAAGCTCTCTATTTTTTAGTATGGGTCTCTATTTTGCATTTCTATTTTTGTGGCCGAAATTATATAAAAAAAATCAAATCTTGTTGACTAGGTCAAATGCAACAAAAAAAATAAAATTTTGTGATGGGTATGCACTTATTTTTCACATGGTTCAATGAATGATATGAGTTGTCATTTGGATTAGTTGCTAGTTATTATTGCTCCTAATAATTGATTTTCAAATCTAACCCTAGGGTTTTCATAAGTTGAATATACATTGCATATCTTGTTTGTTTGTTTTCTTGTCGGAGAGTTTGTGGCTTGCTTGCGCGGGATTGCTTAACAAAGCTAAAAATTAAGTAAAATCTACTAAGCGCATTGCGAGGAAATTCAGGTATTCTACTACATTTGAAAATATTTTAATTTGGACATAAAATGAACATCTCACGTGTCTAGCTTGAGTGCCTTTCCTGCTTTCATAAATCAGACTTCAATTTTTGGGCTATAAAACGAACATAGATTTGCTTTTTGCATATCTGTTACACATAGTAAATAGGCCCTATGAACACTATTTGTGGATGATCTTGAGAGATTGAGCTTCTTTCGCTTGTTTATTCATGCGAAGCTCCTCTTGACGAAGGATCCCCTTGTAGGTAGGGAAGGAACTGAGAAAGTCTCACGTTCTACTAGATTCATGTGTCTTCAACTTTTGATTGATACATTCTCTCTCCAGAGAGGTTGATAGATCATAAGCGGTTGACGTCATAGATCTTTGTGAGATAATCTTGGTCTTAGCGTGTTGGATTAATCTATCTTCTTTGTCTTGGTGAAGTGAAGAGGTTAGGGGATTATGCTCTATTTCCTTTTTAGATAGTACTAGAAACCCAGATCCTTGAATATGATTTAGTCTCCCTGTGGTATTTTTTGTGAGTCACCTTTAGAGAGGGTTAACTATAGTGCACATTCCCTTAATTGGGTCAACCACGTGGATGGAACCTCAAGCGATAATAGCCATTTTCACCGTGGTAGCAATAGCAGCTATATAAATGTCCTTGTGGAGGAAATCTTCACAGGTGTGGTCTCTTGTTGGGCTGTCAGATCTCCCTAGCAGCTCCTGATTGATTAATTTCTCGGACTGTGTCAAAACCCCGGCACGCCTAGATTGGTGTTTGCCCTGTTGAGATCAAAAAAGTTGCAAAGTCAGACCATTACTACAAACTCTAGTGAGGCCAAATTTTTTTATTTTTCTAGGAATATGTGCGTTATTGAAAAACTTTTTGGAACATACACAAGTAGTATTTCTAGGGATTAGCACAATAAGTCACTATTGCTTGTTCATGCACAAGGTTGATTTTTCCCTTGTTTATTGTTTTCAAATGATTTCTTGCTCCCCTTGCTTGCTATTTTGCATGCTTGATATCTACTTGGTTACTTGAGACAAACTTTTACAAAAATCTTCAAAAACTGGACAGAAAAATTTGCAAACAAACTAATACTGAAAAATTGAAAATGTGCAAATCTGAAGCAAAAATCCTTTCTGGTGTCAAAATTCATCCAAAAATTTCAAAACTCATATCAAAGCCAAAGTCAAAGTTGTCAGAGATTGGTCAAATTTGTCAAAAATCCAATTTTACAACCTATTCCCAAATTTTGTCAAAATAGCGAACTGATTTTTATCATTTCTAGTCATCCTTGGTCAATCTGGGTCAAATCTCAGGTGCTATGACATGTTGCTCAACATCCAAATGAACTTAAATGGTATCAAGTTGCACAAAATGACTCTTGGTCTTCTTTCTTCCACATCTCTCATGTCTTCCTAGTCTCCCATTTCCATCCTTTCTCTTATTCCTTCATGCTTCTTTCTCTTCTTCCTAAACTCTTCACGTCTTCTTGATTCTTTTCCTCTTATTATCTAGTCTTCTTTCTTCTATTCATCTCTTCTATCACTTCCATGCTTGATTCCTCCTCTTCCAGAACCATGAATTTTGGCTATCTTGTTATGGAACCTCTCTTGAAAATGGATGATCTCGAACTCATTGCTTAATTTGAAGAGTATTATTCCAAAAAGCCCATGAGTGATAAATTTATGATGAAAATAAAGGAAAAATTAATTAAATCAAATGCCTTTGCTAGGATCATACGCATGGTCATGTCACGACCTTCTTCTTCCAAACATCTTTCATATTCTAAGTCTTCTCATCATTCCTCATCATCCATGTCTTCTTCCTCTGCTAGGTCTTCACCTTCCTCTTCTCCACAATCTTATTCCTCGTCTACTTCTCCCAAGAGTCTTACTTCTCTTCTCAAGACATACCATAATGAGTAACGTGATAACCCTTATGATACCTCTTCCACAGAGAGTGACACACCCATCTTTGAAGACTATGATGACTATGATGACGAACAATATAATGGTACCTATGACACCTCTGTTCCTAAGAGTCCTCCTCGTTGTGTGCTCGTGCTTATTGGAAATGGGACATCACATTGGAAAGATCATGATGGTGATCCATATGATTCTGATTGTGAAAGAGACTTTGATGATTTCTGTGCATAATACCTAGATGATCCATCTGTTTCACTGAGGAAGAGAAAGCTTACCGCGCTGATTATAAACATGCATACTACAAGGATATCTCCTCTAAGAACTCTCATGCTGAAAATAAAGATTACACTCTCAAGAAAGATCATATTAATGCTGAACATTTGTCTTGTGATGGTTCCCTATCATCCCCTACTTCCTCCAATACCCATACATTTCCTAAAGCTTCCAAGCCTATCAAATCTTTCACAAGTCCTTCATCCAACAAAGGTCCTAATACTTTTCATGTAGTTTCCTATAGTTATCCTCAAGGGCTACCTCTTAAAGAAACTCAAGCTAACCTTCACTTGGCTGCAAATACTTTCAATAATGGTAAACCCAAAAAGCCTAAGCCTTTATATGCTATAATGCTTACTTCAGCTAGTCCTTCGTCATCTCTTCCAAAGTCTTCAATACAATCCCAACATGCTTCCTTGTCCTTAGAAGTGGGTCCATATCAAGAGGAATCCAAAAATGATAAAGAAAAAAACATAAAAAAAGATCAAGATCAAGAAACTTTCATGTCATCCAATCCTTTTCATGATGTCTCTTATCCATTCCATAGTTCTTTTGATCCTGTATGCCCTTTCTCATTCATTCCATTGTGTCTTAAGTCTTCTCCTAAGCAAGATCAAGCTACTACTTACACTGTTGAGCTTATTGACAATCAAAATAACCTTACTACACTTGCACTTTTCAAAGATGATACTTCCATTAAGGTTGGTAAAAATGGTGTTGTTACTTCCAATATTAATCCTATTGAAAATCAAGAGAAAAATTATGTGTTTATGCTATCCAAAGATCCTTGTCAAGATCAAAGTCTTCCATCTTCTTATTCTACCACTCCATGTTCGTTTCCACTTTCTACTCTTCCTAAGTCTTTGCAAGCTCTGAACAATCCTATCAAAAAAGGTGCTCATATTCAATATGTCCACAATCCTATTGAAAATCCTAATGCTCATTCTAAAGATGCTGATGTCCTTGGTTGTCACATAGATGTTGATGAACCTATTGATTATCCTTTTGTATCTTCCACGTCCATCCTTAGACCTCCTCCACCAATACTAAGGGCTTCACGTCTTCCTTCCATATTGGGTCCTCGTGTCCCTTCACTTTCCCCTCCTAACTCTCCTAATTCACCATCCATCTTGGGTCCTTACGTCCCTCTATCTCCTATCTTTCCTCAAGATCAACATAGATGCATACCCTTGAATCCTTTGCATCCACCCACCCATCTAAACCAGTCATATCCTCCTTCTTCCACAAATCCCAAGTCTTTTGGAAGTAACTTGAATGTTTAATACAAGAAAAGAAGCAATACAAGAATCCATAAAAAAAAAAAAAGATCACCATGTCTCCTCTAATCAAAATGGAGGCATAAAGTCAAAAGAGATATCTAAGAAAAAAATTACAAGACAAGTATGGGTTCCAAAATTCATCATTGAAGATATTCTCTCTAAATCATCAAAAAGAAATGAAAAGCATACGACTATATGGATTCTAAAATCTCTCTTGAAAAATTCTAATGTTGAGCAACAAGTGAAGTTGACATTCAACTTTCTAAAGACTTCCACTTCATCTTCTTCCAAAAATATTATTCCTTTCCATGTGCCTAAACCACAACCTTTGCTATCCATTCACCATATTCCTTCACGTATTCCTTCATTCACATTTCCTTCATCCTCTCGCCACCCTTCAAGGTGTGTGTTGATGTTGATCTTGCCTTCCTTTCCATCTACCCTTTCACAATCCTTCCATTCATTATCCTTCTACCTTCTATCATTTTTCCTCACTTGCCTATTCCTCCTATCTTCCAACCTCACTCGCTTTACATAAAATTTTATCCTCCATTTTTCTCTTCCATCTTCTTTTCTTTATCAATATATTTGAGCATATCATTTTGAATCCTTGGCATATCATGGTTTTATCCTTTCAAGGAGCATTATCTAAAAAGCTTTCCTTCTTCCAAATTGAGAAAATTAAAAAATAAATGAAAAAAAAATAAAAATTGAAAATGTGCCTTGGTGGAAACTTGGAAACAGGCGCCTTGGTAGCAAAAGTAAAGAGAAATAAATTCATCCTATGGTGAAAACCACTCCCTTGTGGCGCTTTGGATAAGTACCATGATGAAAACTTGAAAATCAGGCATCATGCGTTGTTCTTCTACATATTTCATCTATTCTATCTTCTCTCTTTGATCTTGACAATGTTGACCTATACACAAACATTTGGCTATCTTGTGAGCCATTTTATGATGATCTTGCTTTCATTCCTTTCATGTTTAACCTTCATGTCTATCTTCCTCCATTTATTTTTGCCTATAACCATCCTTTTCCCCTTTGGTCTTGATCTAAAAAGAAGAATTAAAAAAAGAGAGTAAAACACGGTGCTATGAAGCCTCTTGACATGTCTACTCCTTTGGACTACATCTTTTCCTGCTCTTGCATTATGATTTTGTGACTTATCCTATGCTGGTCTTTCATTGCTTGTCCAAATGTGCTTTACATGACATTTTTTCCATAACTTGGGTATTCTTGCGGAGTTTGCCCTTGAGGATTTCTTCCCTTCATTCTCCTTCATTCTCTTGTCTTCCATCTCTTCCACTAACTTGTCAATCCCTCTTGTTCTACACCTTACTAGACATTGGGACTACACGATATGATCTTTCTTGGGAGTTTGCAATGGAAAAAGAAGCTATCAAGTTTGCTAATAATTGTCAAAAGTGTCAAGTACATGGCAACTTAATTCATGCTCCAAGGAGATCTAATTCCCTTCACTATACAATGGCCTTTTCATCAATAGGCATTTGATCTTATAGGATCCATACATCCTCATTCTTCTAATGGACATACCCATATAATCACAGCTACAGATTATTTTACAAAATGGGTAGAAGTAGTTCCTTTGACTCAAGCAACTGGTAAGCAGATATATACGTTCATCTTGAGCTACATCATATGCCGGTATGGTATTCCACACTCTATAGTCACAGATAATGGTGGAAAATTCAAGAATAGGGACTTAGATGATTTATGTGCTAAATTCAAGATTACACAACATTGGTCATCTATCTACTATCTCCAAGGGAATGGAAAAGCATAGGCTTCTAACAAGAATCTATTGAAAATCTTGCACTATATAGTTAATAAAACAAGAAGAGACTGGCATCTCATGATCAATCCAACTCTCTGGGCCTATAGAAAAAGTATTAGAATGCCCACTGGGGCTACACCTTTCTCTTTAGTTTATGGGTCTGAAGCGGTACTGCCTATTGAGGTTGAAATCCCATCACTAAGAATCAGAATGTATGGTCTAGTAACTGATGATGACTACAGAGTGTCTAGGTTGCAAGAACTTGAACTACTAGATGAGCGTAGACAAGTAGCGTATGATCATCTCAGAGTATATTAGAAGAGAATTTCTAGAGGTTACAACAAGAAAGTCAGACATAGAGACTTTCAGGTTGGGGATCTAGTCTTGAGAGAGAATCCTAAAAATCAATCACATAGAGAGCGCAAGGGGAAGTTTGAATCCAACTGGCTAGGTCCCTTTGTTATCACTGCTACTTTTGGCTCTGGAGCCTATCAACTCTCAACAACTAAAGGAAAATAGCTCCGAGAACCAATCAACATTCTCCATCTGAAGAAATTCTATGCCTAAGGCATTCAGTGTATGGTAAAATGTCCTGAAATTTTTTTTTTAAAATCTGAAAAAGTCTTGAAAAAATGAACATCTTGGTGAAAACCTAGCAATAAGCACCTTGATGATTCAAAAAAAAAGTAAAAAATATCAAAAGTACAAAAAAAATTGGGAAAAATAAAAATACAAAAAAATGAGAAAAAGAAAAAGTGTCTTGGTGAAAACCTGGAAATAGGCACCTTGGTAGCAAAAATAGAATCTCTGCCAAGATGGTGAAAACTTGGCAAACTGGTGCCACTTGTTTCAAAATGCTCCATCTATCAGCGCTATCTTGGTCTTTCCCAGCTTTCAGTCTTGCTTTAGTTTGTACATATCTCTTGGATTGTTCCTGCATTCCTATTTTCAATAAGTCAGTCTATACACCAATCAGCTAAAGCATATGTATCCTATCAATGTTCAAACTTGGGGGCAATCAAAGTCATATCCTATGGCCTCCAATGTATCTTAGACATATCATATCCAGTCAGAGTCTTTTGAAGCTTCATCTGAGTCAGTTAGTCTATCTCATCTCTAGAAAGGATTTTGCATCTACAACAATGCAATCAAACATCAAACACAAACTGAAAACAATCTATGTTTTTTACATGCTTTTATCTCCTTGTATGCTTGTTGATTCACATTAAAATTTTTGCATATTGTGTCCTTTCGAGCTCTTCGATGATGTCCTTTACAGGATTTAGAGAGTGATGACTAGGGGCATAATCTTTTCTTTATTTTCTTCTTGTATGTGAAAATCTAACAACTTTGGAAATTCTAGATTGAAATGGTGTCTGACTGTAAGAGCCTCTATCTCGAATTGGATGGCCATGCGTACCTCGACCATTGATACCCAAAAAATTCAAAAAAGTTTGATCTAACTATTGTTTTTTTTTAGTGCGTTCTTTCTCCTATTGTGAAATGTGATCTTACCTAAGGATGTGAATGATAAAGGGTCACTACGGGTAATTCACATTGGATTTAGAATGATCTCTTGACTGTTTGATGTGTTTGTACACAAGGAATATTCTGGTCATCATGACGTCTATATTTTGATGCTTATACAAATTGCTATATCAAAATGGATATGATATTTAGGTCATCCTGGCGTTTGTGCCTTGGTGCTTATATCTAATCTGACATTCTAAAAATAAAATCAATATTCATATGTCCATGGTTGCCTAACCAGTGGGTGTTGTATTGATTCCTGCACATACAAATCGATATTCATATGTCTATGGTTTCATAACTAGTGGGCATTGTATTGATTTATCTAGTTACCTAAAAATTCAATGATGAGAATGACCGACACATGATCAGTGACTAGGTCCTAGGTCCTAGGTTTGCATTTCATTATGCATTCCATTTTGCACTTTGCATGATCTCACAAATTGCTTAAATGCTTAAATGATTCTTCAAAAATGCTAAAAACATATCATAAGAGTTGAATCTCACATGAAGGTTCCTCCAACAAAACAACAAGTAGAATCCTTTTTTGGGATCAAAATCAAAATTTGAGATCGTTTATATTATTCACTACTTGCATAATCAACCTTCAATCATCAAAGAAATTTAGAATTCAACTTAACTGATTATCTTACATCAAACTATCAAATTTTAACCTAGTCAAACTTGGTCTTCTGGACCTCCAAATGATGCAGAACGTGTTCTCGAACGTGTGCAACCATTTCTCAAATCAATTAACATGCTTCTAAACTATAACGTTGACTTTTCTTGTCAGATTTTAATTTTCATCCCAAAGGGGGCATGATATTGCACATCATTCAAAGTCTATAACTCAATTCTGTCAATCAAATCTCTCTTAGTAATCAAGACAACAACCATGTCTAGTTGTTGATTCATCTAAAGTCCTCATCGCTTGGGGAAAATCTATTGCAATCTAGTATCCTAAATCTATCTTGTAAATTGTATCAACTTTTTGTAACTATCAGTTCATTAGCGTCATTTCCTTATTTCTTCATAACTGATGGGTTCAAGATGTGATACCAATATGATTCATACAAGGACATTGAGGTCTGGAATCGGTCACTCACTTCTTCACAATCATAAGGTTCAGAATCAGGTGTTTTGACACTTTTTCCTAATCACTGGTTCATTGTTGATATAGCTAGCATAATCGTGATTCCTGGTCATTCTGGGCCTAGGTCGGTATCTCTTTTTCTAATCTTTCAATCAGTTTTTGTCTCAGAATCAGTTAATCTTTCAAATCAGTCTCATACATATATCATACATAGACTATTCTTTGAACCACTACGCTTTGCGTAGTGATTCAAAGAGGGGAAAAATGTAATACCCCAAAAATGGGCTATAGGTTCATTAACCTTCTACATCTTCAATTCGAACGAAATCGACATCAAAGTCCTAACCTAAGGCACATTTGCACATTATCGAATCCTAATTGATTATCCTAAATTCTACATCAGGGAATATTCATATTTATCCTAATTATCTTTAATTTAATTATTATTTGGCGATGAATACTATTTATCCTAAATTTGATTAATTGAATATGATGAATATTTAATTAATTAATTCAATTCTGCCACTTAATTATTTAATTAGATTTAATTCTATTTATTCCTAATTATTTTATTTAATTTTGACAATAAATCAAATCTCCTATGAATAATTGATTAAATATTTATTTGATTAATTAAATCCAAGTTGTCAATATTTAATAATATAGTTTTGATTAAAATAATTGATTAACCCACAAATCAGTTATTTTAAAATTTAAAATCAGTTAAGTTGAAGATAAATCACTTTATTTATTTAATTAATTCATGACTATTTGTGCACATTCAAAGAGCAGTTAAACTTTAAATTGAAAAATCAATTCAAGTTGTTATCTTTTTGGAACTCAACATCTATTTTGAATTCAAAGTCGATCTAAACTTCTAATTTGAGTCAAAAAGTTGTTCTTGCATGCTTTTGCATGATTTTATGAGTTATCTATTTCTAATTTCTTGTTAACTCAAAAATCAACCTGAGTTCATCAAGAGTGATTTATGACTTTTTCCATGCACCCTCAAGCCCTAGATTTCTATAAAATCAAGGCTCAGCTCTTTACAAATCATCTACAAAATTTGCATACTTACTCTAGTGAATTGACATCAGAGGAATCATCAAGCTTCTTGCGAATCAGCGTTTTGTGAGATCAATCTTATTTTCAATTCATTCTAGTTTCATATTTCATATCATTGTTAGCTTAATTTGCATATTATTTCAATCCATTTAGATTAATTTATTATTAGTGTACACACAAAAGTAGTGCACTTCTATGAATCCTTACATGCAAGGAAACTCAAGAATGAGCCCTCACAAATCGATCCATAGCTCTCTATGCATGGAGTTGCAAGATTATGAATTTGCTCTTAGCTAGAGCTATTGAGCTTGTGACCTTGATAGTCAATCATACAATGAGAGATTCGAATGAGGACAAGGGCAAGAGTGCCAATATCTCCAAAGAATCAAATGGAAATGCAATGCAATGCAAGCTAAGAATGAGAATGCAAATGTGCAAGCTATGCTATGAAAATGGAAGTACAAACTAAGCTATGAAATGGAAATAGCAATGTGTTACAACCCTTCCTATTAAGCTAGATGAGTTATTCTAAAGCTTGAAATTGAAATCTAAGCTATGAAAGTATAAACATGAACTACTATGCAAGAATGGAAACTAAACTATGAAGCAAATGAAGAACTCTAAGATGTAATGCAACAATGATCTCCAAAAAGCTCCAAAGTCTTCAAGAATTACTGCAGCATAGAGTTAGCATAACAAGTGACCTAAAATGAGGGAGAGAGCTCTCTTTTTATAAGAAATGAGGTGAAATGGACCAATGAGATTAAGAGGCAAAAGTCTTAATCAGCGGTGGAGCTTGAAAGAGGGGCAATCCATGTGCACAAGTATCCTCCAATAGGAAAATAGGAGTTGACTTTATGTCCATATGAGACAAAAAGAGTTTTTCTCCTTTTTATAAAATAAGAATAATACTTTATTTGGGCTTTTTATTTAATAAAAGGGGAGGAAATATTCCTTTTAATTTGTTAGTAAACAGAGTTTTCCTTTCTTGTTTCTTGTGGAAATAACTCTTAATGCCCAAATGATGAACAATATCTGGTTACAACAGTTGAAAAGCCATTTTCTGATCACCGACTTTTCTCTGAATTGATAGGTACAACTCCCTATGTGAATGGTATTCAAGGAATTATGTTTTGTTGCTAAAACTAATGCAGGGTATGCTCTTAACCCAAGAGCAGAAGAGGCAAACCAAATTAAGTCTAATCAAAACATAATTTAGGAAAGAAAAGCTTTCTATCTATGAACCAAGTTGTAGAACTCACACATACTATGAATCCATACACTCAGTGTTTAACCAATCTACAACAATTTCTAGTAGAAATATAAATGAAATGATTAAAGACTTCTAATGAATCCTTCTTTGAACACCCCAAAGAACATCCTATTGTGGTTTATTCATATCCTCATGACAAAAGAATGAAACATCTTTCCTTTTCTTCTGTAATTTGGATTTAAAGAAAGAAACATAGAAGCAACAACTTCTAACTTCTAACTAAATGGAACAGAAAATCATTGACATAAAACACTCTTCAATTGACTCTGCAACATCAAGTCTCTTACACCAACAATTTTGCCAACCCTTGTATTTACTTTTTCAATAGTTTATATAGAGATTACAATATACAACTTTCATGAGAATGCCAAGTGTTTCAGCTTCCAGAATTTTAAAAGAATGAAGACTAATGTTTCACCATCACAACAAGGAGGAACTGAAAATACTTTGTCCTTTCATCTAATTTGACTTGAGAAGGTGAAATGAACAGCCTTCTATCAAATCAACATAAACTTGAAGATGTCACACGAACAGTTGCCAGCTTCAATCCTTGCAAGAATTATCATTAACAATATCTCTGTTCTGTGCTTTGAAGGAAACTTTGATATAACAAAACTGATTGACACACTTAATTAAAATGCCCTATTCACCATTCATGAATATCCGATCACCCCACTGCATTAGACTTCTTCTCTATTTTTATTTCATAAGAAGTCATCCTTAATAAAGATAAATGGCATTGATTGCAATCCTTTTCTTTCCCGTAATGACAATTCATCCTATTTTTATATGCACAGAGGCATCTAACATTTTATGATAAACAACTTTTTAATGCCGCTTCAATCGGATTGATAAAGTTTTGATTACATTCAACACTGAAATCATCTTTAATTTATCTCACTGAGAAGCCCATCGATCTTTGAAAAATCCATTATTGATACCACAAATGATAGATTGTATCACTTTCAAATGTTCTTTGCAGAAATCATACATAACAGGTGCGAAGCCCGTAACAGTGAAGTAGCAAGTCTCCCCTTTTCCGCCTGTCAAATTTGAGTGCTTATGTAACTTAAAACACATGTCAAATACATTTGAAATAATAACATTTCAATCACCTTTCATTTGATATGCACTGGACATGTGTCACAATCCCGCTTTGCCTCAAAGAATCTTCCATGACTTAGCGACAAAGTGATAACCATTGATTTGGTATCGCAAGCAAACTCTTTTTGGACCCACCACCACGTGTCTTCATCTCGCATGATCGCATAGCATGTTTTAAACTCTTGCGATCATGCGACTGCTCAAACTGAACTAATATAATATTTAATAACTAAAACTTTACTTGCCCAGCTTACATGGTCTCTTAACTATTTATCTTTAGTTGCGAAACCGTGCGATCATCTTCCCTAACCGTCGAATGTACTTTATCGCTTCTTTGACCTAGCGACTGTGAGAAACTTATCGGGCTCACCATTGGAAGATCAACGGCCGTCGCTTCTTTGTATAGACCTCCAAGATCCCTTCAGAACATGCGCCCACCATCGGATGAAGAATCTTCCCCTGCCTAGCCTATGTTGTCGCATCATCGCATGGCATTTTTTTAATTCATGCGATCATGCGACTGCTCTATCATTGGTGGACGTGGACTGTGTTGTTGGTGTACGTGGGTCCCAGTAAAACACTCTTTATTAGTCTTTCCTGTCATTTCATTGGCTTCTTTCACCTGTTGTGTTTCCTTTTTGCTTTGTCACATGATCGCAAGGCTATTATTTTATTCATGCGATCATGCGACCAATCCATTTTCTGAACTCGCATGAAATCAGTACTTCATAGTTGCAAGTGATAGTTCATTGAAAAAGATGCTTTGATCATCTTCAGTCAGCGACCATCTAAAATCATACCTTGAGATCTTCCAAATTTGCAGAGTTTTAATAACCAAATGTCTTCCAAATTACACATACTGCCCCATGAAATGAATCTCTAAAATTTCAATTGCTAGACTTATGATTGCATCAATCATGTGAGAAAAACTTCCATTAGATCCCTTGTATATGCCTGGTGAACATATCTTTACAATCAACTTTCATCTGGAAAAGATCATCAATGAGAGCATGATATCCTTTCCAAATTGGGAACTATCACCTACCCATCATGACAATACTTTAAACCAACCCACCCGGCCTCGAGATGAGAGGGAAAGAGAAAGGGAAACCCGACAAGGATAACCTACCTATGAAAGACTTAGACCTAGACACAAATAAGATCAGACATGACTATGGCTTCAAATTCTTTCACTTTTAACAACATAGTTATGGGGTGAAAAGTGAGGCAACAGCTGGCTCTGACTGGGGACTTAAACATTCCCATGTTTGAGAAAGGAATCTTGAATCTTTGGTTTCATAGGCCAGAAAACTAAGAGGGTGGCAACACAACAAAAATTGAAGCAAGAAAAAAAGAAAAGGAAACAAGGCAAAGCAACTAACCTAGAGAACACAAAGGAACAAAACAAACTATGTACAATACAGGGGTCTCCTATTTTCAATTTGTCACTTGGTAAAGTTTCAAATCCTAACCATTAAAGGTCAGGGGTAGTACCTCGCCATCTTGATAAGCCAGTTTGAAAGAATTGTTTCCAGATGCTTGATGAATCACGAATGGTCCTTTCCACAGGCTATCAAACTTCTTATGCATTCCCTTTGGAGCACTGTGTTTATCCCATAGCAGCACACTATCACCTATCATGAATTTCTGTGGTCTTGCCTTCCTATCAAATATCTCTTTCACTTGCATCTGGTGTTGGGTGATATGATCAACTATTTCTGCTCTCTCCTCTTCCAGCTTGCTCAGATAAAGAATCCTCTTTTCTAATCCATCCTTGTAGATGTCATCTTCAATAACTATTCTGAGTTTGTTTTTCGCCAATTCCAAAGGTAAAGGAAGATTTGCTTCAGTTCCATAAACTAGCTCGAAAGGTGATATACCAATTGCCCTTTTCGGTGTTACCCTATCTGCCCACAACGCCTCATGAATCTTCTTATGCCAGTTCTTCTGATTATCTGACACTAATTTCTTGACAATTTTCACCAAATTTTTGTTACTGGATTCGGCCTAGCCATTTCCCTTTGGGAAATAATCTAATGAATGGCTAACAGTGATTCCATATACAAAATAGAAACTAGTAATCTCAACTGAAGAAAAATAGGCCGCATTGTCCATTACTAATTTAAGTGGAACACCAAACCTAACCAGTATGTTTTCTTTGAGGAATTCACATACCACTTCAGAAGTTGTTTTCTTCATTGCCTTGGCTTCCACCCACTTGGTGAAATAGTCAGTGGCAGTTATTATATACTGGTGACCAACACTAGATATTGGATTGATTGGCCCAATGAAATCAAGGCCCCATTGCTGGAAAGGCTCTTCAATGATGACAGCCTTCAACGGAAGAGTAGCTAATTGAGGACGTCCAGTGAACATTTTGCATTTCTCACACTTGGCTACCTAGGCATATGCATCTCTGAACATACTGGGCCAATAATAACACTGTCTCAATATTTTGAAGGTTGTAACTGAAGATGAAAAGTGTCCTCCATAGGCCTCGTCATGGAATGTCTTCAACAATTTTTCCTGCTGCTGCTTATCCACACACCTGAGAAAAGTGTCGTCTATTGCCTTTTTGAATAGTTTGCCATCCCAAATCACAAATTTAGCTGCCCTTAACCTGAGATCTCTTTTTTGTCTTGTTGTTAGGCCCTCTGGACACTCTCCATATGTTAGAAAGTAGGCAATGTCTTCAAACCATGTATCTCGAAGACCCACAGCTAGAAACAATTGTTTTTCTTCAGATTCTTCCAACTCTCCTATAGCCTTATCTTCTGCAATTGCTCTGCACAGAGCATTCCCCTTTACCAGCTTGGTGGGTCGAATTTCTATATCATACTCCTGCGTCTTTGCTATCCATGATCCTCTAGTGTTGCACCCCACCTCTTGCTGCGTCAAAACACTTTTTACTACTACGTCTGAGACATAAAATATAGAATGCGAATGTAAGATGTAAAATCAAAAGTTCTTCAGTGCCTTGACTACCGCAAATGCATGTTTTTCAATCTGTGAATACCTTAACTCATGATTTTTCAGAGGAACGCTCATAAAAGCTATTGGAGCTTGTATTCCTTCATCATTTTTCTACATAAGTATGGTTGACAGAGTATGTTTGGATGCATAGCAATAAATAATGAAATCTCTTCTATAATTTGAATGACATAATACTGGAGCATTAGCAATGGCATTTTTAATATTCTGAAAAGCCTGCTTACCTACTTCACTCCACTTAAAATTTGAATCACCTTTCATCATATCCATGATGCATTTGGTCGTTTCAGCAAACTTTGGTTCAAAACACCTAAGGAAATTAACTTGTCCAAAGAATGATTTAACTCTCATTTTGTTCACTGGAAAACTTAATCTTCTAATGGCTTCAACATGCTTTGGATCAATTCTGATTCCTTCTTGAGAGACTATGTGGCCAAGGAGTTTTCCTTCTGTTACACAGAATACATACTTTTTTGGATTGAGGGAAATCCCATCATCTCGACATCTCTGCAATAATTTTCTCAAATCTTCTATGTGATCCTTTCTTCTCTTCGAAAACATAGTAAGATTATCTAAGTATATCACTATGATCCGATCTTTCAAATCAGCAAACGTTTTACTCATACATCTCTGAAAGGTGGCACTGGCATTGATGAGTCCAAAAGGCATCTGGCAGTATGCCAACATACCCCATGGAGTAGTAAATGTCATCTTGTGCTGATCTTTTTCTTCCACTTCAACCTGATTATAACCAGAGAATCCATCAAGCATGGACATCATTTTGGATCTAGCTACTGTCTGCAGCAAATAATCCATATTAGGAAGTGCAAAGTTATCCTTGAGAGATGCCTGATTCAAGTTGCAAAAATCAACACAGATTCTTATTTCTCCGTTCTTCTTCTGCACTGGCACTATATTAGCTATCCATGTGGAGTGATGGATAGGATAGATAATCCGAGCCTTCAGCATTTTATCCACCTCTCAAAATATGGCATTTGCAACTTTAGGATTATAATTTTTTTGCTTCTGTCAGAAAGGCACTGCATTAGGCTTCAAAGGAATTTGATGTTTTATTTTTCCATCTCCATAGTTTTCAAATCTTCATAGCTCCAAGTGAAAACATCTTTGTATTCTAGAAAGAGCTGCTTGGCAACTTCCTTCTCCTCAGGCGAACAACATTTTCCAATGTTAATCATTTTGGGATTATCATCATCACCAATATTCACCCCTTCATACTCACCAGTATTAGGCCCTTTCCTTGCTCTTTTCTGTTTCATATAGGCGTCATGCCTACTGAACAACTTTTCCAAGGATATAAAATAAGGAGGGATGATATCACCTGGTACTTGAACTTCATCAATTTGCTTTTTATTTAATCCATGGCTGGAACTTTCTTCATCATTTTCATGCTGGTGTTCAGAAATAATTTTACCACTTTCTAAAAACATTTGCAAGCTCTTGTCATCTTCAAAAACCTGCCATGAATCTATATTATCTAGGAAAAAAGCTCGATAGACAACTTCAATTTGATACTTCTTGTCTTTGAATTCCAGGTGAGGCAACAATAAAGACACAGAGACTGCCAAAGAATCAGCTTTGGTATTCATTTCTCTTGGTATTGCTTCTATGGAAAAAGTGTCCAGACCTTCTATCTGATCCCAAACCTTATTTCTATAATTTTTCAACCTGTGATTCTTTGCTGAATATTGTCCTCTAACGTGTCTCACTATGAGCTCTGCATCACCTTGAGCTTTCAGCACTTTAACTCCCTTTTCTTTTGTTGTTGCTATTCCCAGTAGCAAGGCTTCATATTCGGTGGTATTATTGGTATTCTCAAACTCTAATTTGAATGCCATAGGTCCAGGTTCTCCTTGAGGAGGAATCAATACAATACCTACACCGGATCCTGACGAAGAACAACTTCCATCCAATTCAAGAATCCACAAGTCTGATTTCTTTTCATTAGCATCTTCATCCTTATTCTCATTTAGAGATTCTTCAATAAACAGCATATAATTACCAAACTCTAGTTCTTGATAAAGTATTTGAGCTTTAGGATCGTCTGATTTCATGACTGTATACTTTGCCTTTTCCTCAGGCTCCAACTTGATTTTCTTATTCCCTATTGGTATGACAGCCTGAGACCAATCTAACTTTATTTCTCCTCCTAAGTCTCTACAAAAACTTCTTCTTAAGAGGAGCCCATAGCTTGCTGGAATGTCAACCACCAGGATAGTCAACAAGAGTTTCTTTTCAGGATGAGATGCCAAAGCTACCTGCTCATCCTTGATCTGGCCAACTAAGGGAACTTGTTTGGCATCCATTGAATAACATTTCCCATGCACCTTAGTAAGAGTGAGACTCAAAGCTTTGGCTACGGAATAAGGCATGACATTATCTGATGTGCCTGAATCTATTATACAATTGCTCAATTTGCATCCATTAACATACAATGAAATATAAAAGGGGGGAGGTTTTTGCTCAAGAGAGGTTGCTAACACAATAGATTCTTCTTCTTTAAACAAACCAGTTGTCAACATTTCATCCCCTTCTACAATAATAGCACTATTATTTAATTCTGAAATACTTCCTTTACACCGTTCTACTAATCTTTTAAATTCTGAAGGATGCGATTTTAAATAATCCAGAAAAGAAATCTGAATTTTTTATTCTTCACAGAATTGAACAATATCAAAAGATAGTTTATCTTTACCTGTCTAAGAGCTTGACACCTTCTGATCAATATCAGCACTAATTCTCGCAGGACTAGGATCACTTTTATGAGGATTGCTGGAAGACTGGTTCTTTAATTTTTGATTCCTAGTGAGCACCGTATATGAGTTTCCATCTATAGTAGCATAGCATTTTCCTTTAGATTCAGAATCAGATTCACACTCCACAAATAAATTTCCAGAGTCACCAGTTGAGTATGTATCCTCTTCTACAATAGGAGCTGCTATATTCAGTTCATTGGTGGTCAATAACTGCATCATACGGGCAATTTATGGGCAATTCTCATTAGTGTGATCTGTAGTCAAATGAAACATGCACATGTTTCCCTTTTTTGGTGTGGCTTCAATCTGCAACCTAGGTTGAGGACTTGTAAGTTGCGGAAATCTATTGTCCATGCTTCTTCCTGACATATTCTAAAAATTACGCTGATTAGAACTATTGAATCTTGGTAGTTGCCTTTTCACAGCGACCAATTCATTGGACAATTTTTGAATCATTTCATCAGATGACATAGTACTACTAGAACCTCCTTTATTTTGTAATTCTCTTTTCCATTTCCCTACCAAGATTAAGTCATCTTCACATTCAATGGCCTTCTTTTGTGCATCCGCTAAATCTATGGTACATGCCTTCTCAAATCATAATTGATATCTGGAGGCATTGCACTTATGAAAAATGTTTTGAGATTGCCAGCAGTAGGTCTATCTGCAACAGGGATTCTACTAACAATCTTATTAAAGGTAGCTACAAAATCCCTCATGCTCATTTGAGGTTGCTTTTTGATGGATGTCAATTGTGTCAATAAAAGATGCTCATCTTCTGCTATCTTAAAACGATCCTCAAATGTTGTTCTCATTGCATTCCAATTGGTGATAGAACCATCATCCAGATGATAAAACCAATCCACTGCACTGTCTGTTAAAGTCTCAACAAATAATCTCATAGCAACGTCCTCATGTGCCATCCCTAAAATATGAGTAGCAGCAAAGAAGGCTTTAATATGTTCATCAGTGGTGACTTTCCCGTCTCTTGAAAACTTAGAGATATTTTTTCTTGATCCAGCAGGGAGTGGATGATAAGCTGCTAGTGCTAATGGTCCTACTGCAGCAGCCCATGGAGCAGCCATGACAGTCCTAGCACAATATGGTGGAAAATTAACAACTAGGGGAGTAGTGGTACCGTGAAGTGTTAACACTTGACAAGTGTTTTGTGAAGTGCTTTGATTTCTAACAGGAGAAGAAGGCCTACTTTGACTTTTCCTTTCTCCTTTCTTTCTAGGAACTTCTAGGATGGGAAAACCAAGCTCTACTAATGTATCAAATGTAGAATCTCATCCACCCTGTTCTCTGGTACTCCTGAGGAATCTTATTCACTCCAGGATGATGTAGCTTACTGATCAAATGAATGTTTGTGTCCCTAGCAAAGTCACCAAAAATCTGTTAGTAAACAGATTTTTCCTTTCTTGTTTCTTGTGGAAATAACTCTTAATGCCCAAATGATGAACAATATCTGGTTACAACAGTTGAAAAGCCATTTTTTGATTATCAGCTTTTCTCTGAATTGGTAGGTACAACTCCCTATGTGAATGGTATTCAAGGAGTTAGGTTTTGTTCCTAACACTAATGCGGGGTATGCTCTTAACTTGAGAGTAGAAGAGGCAAACCAAATTAAGTCTAACCAGAACTTAATTCAGGCAAGAAAAGCTTTCTATCTATGAACCAAGTTGTAGAACTCACACATACTATGAATCCATACACTCAGTGTTTAACCAATCTACAGCAATTTCTAGCAGAAATATAAATGAAATGATTAAAGACTTCTAATGAATCCTTCTTCGAACACCCCAAAGCACATCCTACTATGGTTTATTCATATCCTCATGACAAAAGAATGAAACATCTTTCCTTTTCTTGTGTAATTCAGATTTAAAGAAAGAAACATAGAAGCAACAACTTCTAACTTCTAACTAAATGGAATAGAAAATCATTGACATAAAACACTCTTCAATTGACTCTGCAACATCAAGTCTCTTACACCAACAATTTTGCCGACCCTTGTATTTACTTTTTCAATAGTTTATATAGAGATTACAATATACAACTTTCATGAGAATGCCAAGTGTTTCAGCTTCCAGAATTTTAAAAGAATGAAGACTAATGTTTCACCATCACAACAAGGAGGAACTGAAAAGACTTTGTCCTTTCATCTAATTTGACTTGAGAAGGTGAAATGAACAGCCTTCTATCAAATCAACATAAACCTGAAGATGTCACACGAATAGTTGCCATCTTCAATCCTTGCAAGAATTATCATTACCAACATCTTTATTCTGTGCTTTGAAGGAAACTTTGATATAACAAAACTGATTGACACACTTAATTAAAATGCCCTATTCACCATTCATGAATATCCGATCACCCCACTGCATTAGACTTCTTCTCTATTTTTATTTCATAAGAAGTCATCCTTAATAAAGATAAATGGCACTGATTGCAATCCTTTTCTTTCCCGTAATGACAATTCATCCTATTTTTATATGCATAGAGGCATCTAACATTTTATGATAAACAACTTTTTAATGCCGCTTCAATCGGATTGATAAATTTTTGATTACCTTCAACACTGAAATCATCTTCAATTTATCTCACTGAGAAGCCCATCGATCTCTAAAAAATCCATTATTGATACCACAAATGATAGATTGTATCACTTTCAAACGTTCTTTGCGGAAATCATACATAACAGGTGCGGAACCCGTAACAGTGAAGTAGCAAGTCTCTCATTTTCTGCCTGTCAAATTTGAGTGCTTATGTAACTTAAAACACATGTCAAATACATTTGAAATAATAACATTTCAATCACCTTTCATTTGATATGCACTGGACATGTGTCACAATCCCACTTTTCCTCAAAGAATCTTCCATGACTTAGCGACAAAGCGGTAACCATTGATTTGGTATCGCAAGCAAACTCTTTCCGAACCCACCACCATGTGTCTTCATCTCACATGATTGCATAGCATGTTTTAAACTCTTGTGATCATGCGACTGCTCAAAATGAACTAATATAATATTTAATAACTAAAACTTTACTTTCCCAGCTTACGTTGTCTCTTAACTATTTATCTTTAGTCGCGAAACCGCACGGTCATCTTCCCTAACCGCTGAATGTACTTTATTCCTTCTCCAACATAGCGACTGCAAGAAACTTACTGGGCTCACCATTGGAAGATCAAAGGCCGTCGCTTCTTCGCATAGACCTCCAAGATCCCTTCCGAATATATGCCCACCATCGGATGAAGAATCTTCCCCTGCCTAGCCTATGTTGTCGCATGATCGCATGGCATTTTTTTAATTCATGCGATCATGCGACCACTCTATCATTGGTGCATGTGGACTACACTGTTGGCATATGTGGGTCCCAAAAAAACACTCTTTATTAGTCTTTCCTATCATTTCATTGGCTTCTTTCACCTGCCGTGTTTCCTTTTTGCTTTGTCGCATGATCGCAAGGCTATTATTTTATTCATGCAATCATGCGACCAATCCATTTTCTGAACTCGCATGAAATCAGGAGTTCATAGTTGCAAGTGATAGTTCATTGAAAAAGATGCTTTGATCATCTTTAGTCAGCGACCATCTAAAATCATACCTTGAGATCTTCCAAATTTGCAGAGTTTTAATAACCAAATGTCTTCCAAATTACACATATTGCCCCATGAAATGAATCTCTAAAATTTCAATTTCCAGACTTATGATTGCATCAATCATGTGAGAAAAAATTCCATTAGATCCCTTGTATATGCCTAGTGAACATATCTTTACAGTCAACTTTCATCTGGAAAAGATCATTAATGAGAGCATGATATCCTTGCCAGGTTGGGAACTATCACCTACCCATCATGATAATACTTTAAACCAACCCACCTGGCCTAGAGATGAGAGGGCAAGAGAAAGGGAAACCCGACAAGGATAACTTACCTATGAAAGACTTAGACCTAGACACAAATCAGACCAGACATGACTATGGCTTCAAATTCTTTCACTTTTAACAACATAGTTATGGGGTGAAAAGTGAGGCAACATAATTAAATAAAGAGTTAGGATAAAATGGTTAGCCCAAGTAAAAATACTATATATGATTGAAATTAAGACTTGATCAAGAAATTGATAATGTTAAAAATATTGATTATTGATAAAACTGATTCAGGATAAATAAATCAAATAAATGGGGCCCAAAGTCTAGGTGACCATTTTTAGGGTGCATACATTTGCCCCTCTTTGACTAATGTGTGATCGATATGGGAACACATGCAGTCAAAGAAGAATTGAAATGTGAGATCGATTTGGGATCACAAAACAACCCAGATGTGTGTTCATTTTGGGAACACATCAGGACAAAGATAAGCAAAAGACAAGACCAACATCGTTGCTGCTAGGTGCAAATCAAGCCTTAGACAAAACTATCGCTGTCGCTGCTAGGCAATAATCAAGTCTAAAAAATAGGAGATAAAAATTGAAAGACAAAATCACCACCATTGCTGCTAGGCGATAATCAAGTCTCAAAATAAGAATCTCAAGCTGAGCTGAACGATAAAGCTGAATCAAAGATTAAAGCTGATAGGTACTGCCCCCTCGGAATCGAAATCAAAATCAGATAGAGGAGAACAACAAATTGATAAACCGGATCAAGTCACAATAAATCATAATCGAAGGATGGAGCATGATAAGATAACCATCAAATAGTGAAGATATGCCCCAGGTTGATGAGGTTTGACTGAAAAAGATATAGGATAAAGATTAAGTCAAATCTCAGAGAGAGGAAGCGAAAGGGGTGAATGAAAGACTAGAAGTTTGGAAGACATGGAAAGGAAGAAATTCCATCAAAGATCAAAGAATTATGCCTCAAAAGGTCAGTCAATTGCATAGAAGAATGAGAAAACTTGGAAATGCGACTCAAATTTTGATTTCGAGTCCGAAAATGGATAGAAAATGATGTGATATGAAAGACCAGAAATGAAAGATATGATCAAGAAGAATCAAAAAATGAGCACAATTGACCAACTAGTTCGTAGATGATAAAAAGAAGAGCTCTCTCCTTATGCAAGATGCAAAAACTAAACTATGATGAACCTAAGAATGCAAGCTATATGAAAAGCGGTTGACTTGCAAGGTCATAACGCTTATAGACATCTAATTATCATCATTGAGCATTATTGGTAGTGTCGCAAGATCATACAATGCACACTAGCATAACTATGAGGATATGAATATGATCTTTATCAGATAGAAATGTGGAAATCCCACCTAGGCATCAAATACATGGAGGTCAAGATGACTAATGTAGTGAGATTACCTAAGTTTGATATGGCAAGATTATGCTTGTATCAAGACACATGAAAGTCAGGATAACTAGAAGCATGCACTCGCAAAATAGTCAAGGATAATACCTTGTCAACCCTAAGTGTCAAGTAAGACCAGTATAAATGCTCATGACAGTTAGGATCAACAAAATATACCCACAAGCAGATAAAGAAATAAAACATGTTCTCATACCCTCAATCTTCTAGCTATGCATCATCGAAAACTTCTCAGGGAGAGACCACTCATCAAAGAAATCTGCATAGACAGCACACAAAGGAAAATAAAGTCAACATATCTCAACGAGTTGATTGTTTAAGTGTGTGTGTGTTGGTCATAGAGTCAAACTTTGAGTATCACATTTGAAAATGAGCAATGTCGCTCATACTAGACTGTTGGGTAAGACATCTGATAAGTGTTAAGAAACACTCGACGCAAGGGTAGTGTTGAGAAACACTATTTGGGGTGGTGTTGAAAAACACCTGTTGTGAAATGCCCCAAGAGACAAACGCACCTAAAGGACCTATGCGAACAGTTATGCCCTAGACAAAAACAAAGACCAATTTCAGACCAAGTCAAATAAGGTCAAGGTATGATGGAGAAATGCTCAGTGTCGAGGACGCATGCTAATAAATAGGAGTGCAAAGGCCTCAAGTAGCGCCTGTTTCCAGGTTTTCACCACTTGGATTTTTATTGCAATTTTTCTCTTTTTTTCTATTTTTGCTACCAAGGCGCCTGTTTCCAGGTTTTCATCAAGACACTTTTTCTTTTTTCTTTTTTTTGTATTTTTTTTTATTTTTTGATTTTTTTGTATTTTTTAAGGACTTTTTATGTTTTTTAGGATTTTTTCAACATCATATATATATATTTTTTGGTATTTTTTTAGGATCAATAAATATGTACAAAGGATGCCCCCAGACAGAAATGGGCATCAAGTATAGATCTTCTTTAGGTGCAAAATGTTGATGGGCTCAGGGAGCTGTTCTCCATCTTCATTCGACAGTAAATATGCACCTGTACCAAAAGCTACTGTAATAATGTATGGTCCAAGCCAATTAGGTTCGAACTTGCCCTTTTGTTCTCTGTTCTGTTGATTCTTAGGGTTCTCTCTCAAAACAAGATCACCTATATGAAAGTCCCTAGGGTGAACCTTCTTGTTGAATGCTTTTGACATACACTTCTGGTATACTCTCATGTGATCAAAGGAAGCCTTACGCTTCTCATCTAGAAGTTCTAGTTCTTGAAACCTCATGGCGCGGTAATCCTCATCTGTAATTAAACCTTTGAGTGAGACTCTAAGTGAAGGTATCTCTACTTCTAAAGGCAACACTACTTCAGTGCCATAGGTAAGAGCAAAAGGAGTAGCTCCTGTAGGTGTACGAATGCTAGTTCTATAGGCCCATAGTGCCGGATTGATTTGTAAGTGCCAATCTCTACCATTCTTATGTACTGTTCTATGAAGGATTTTAAGAATGGTTTTATTAGAGGCTTATGCCTGTCCGTTTCCCTATGGAAAATAGATAGAGGACCAATGCTGTTTGATTTTAAACTTTTTGCATAAATGCTTTAGGTCCTTGTTCTTGAATTGTCCTCCATTATTAGTAATAATCTCAAAAGGCACTCCAAATCGACAAATAATATGATTTAGGATAAAGAGTGAAACTATTTTGCCCGAGGCAACAGAAAGAGGGACTACCTCTACCTATTTTGTGAAATAATCAGTAGCTGTGATGATAAACTTATGTCCACCTGATGAGTTGCAGTGAATTTTCCCAACAAGGTCAAAGGCCCAGTGCTGGAATGGCCAATGAGAAATGGAAGGAATTAGCTCCCTACCTGGCGCATGAATCAGGTTTCCATGTTTTTGACATTTCTCACAAGACTTAGCGAAAGCTACTACATCTATCTACATTTTGGGCCAGTAATACCCCACCCTAAGCAACCTTCGGGCCATGGCAAGACCATTAGAATGTCCACCACAAATGCCCTCATGGATGTCTGCTAACGCTTGGTTGGATTCCTCCTTTTCCAATCACCTAAGAAGTGTCCCATCTAAACCCCTCCTATATAAATCACCAGAGATAAGGGTGTGGCGAGAGGTGTTACGAATGAGGTTTCGATGTTCAGAACGATTGAAAGTGTCAGGGATGATGCCATCATGTAGATATGAATAGATAGCACCATAGCGGGAAGACTCATGTGTGACAAGGGTACAAATGACATTGCTTTCAGATGATTCAAATATGGCGTGGTGTAGCTCTTCCACCAGGAATTCAAATCTTGATTCATGTTGTTCCAACTGAAGGAGTGAAGCTAATGTGGCCATAGCATCTGCAGCTTTGTTCTCTGTCCTAGGGATCTGTTGAAATGTCACAAATGTAAAGTAATGTCTCAATGATTCAACCATCTTTTTGTAAGGTATCAATTTATCATCCTTGGTTTGATACTCCTCATTGACTTGGTTGATAATTAACTGTGAATCCCCAAAGACATGTAATTCTATTATGTTCCATTCTATAGCCATTTTCAATCCATTGGTCAAAGCTTCATATTCGGCAATATTATTTGTACATGGGAATAAAATTTTGTAAGACTTTGGAATGTTGTACCCATGTGGAGAGACAAATAATACTCTAGCACCTGATCCATTTTGCATGTGGGAAGCATCAAAGAACATCTTCCAAGTGTGGGTAGTCATATACAGTATGTGTTCATCTAGAAATTATCCCTGAATAGGCATACTATCCTTAACTAGAAAGTTAGCTAATTGGTCAGCAATAGCTTGCCCTTTTATGGCCTTTCTTTCAATGTACTCTATATCAAATTCAGATAAAACCATCATCCACTTGGCAAGCCTACCCGTGAGGGCAGCCTTACTAAGCAAGTACTTAAGAGGATCAATTTTTGCAACCAAATGTATAGTATGAGCAAGCATATAGTGTCGCAACTTTTGGGAAGCAAACACTACTGCCAGACAAGACTTTTCAATGCTATTATAATTGATCTCATAAGATACTAGAGTATGACTAATGTAGTAAATGGCCCTTTCTTTCCCAGTATCATCTAATTCAGCCAACAATGCCCCTAAGGAAGACTCTATTGCTGAAATATATAAAATCAATGGTTTCCCAGGAATAGGTGGCATCAAAATTGGAGGATTAGCCAAGTATTGTTTAATTTGATCTAGGCTCTTTTGGCATTCCTCATTCCACACGCAAGAAGCACCCTTATGCAATGTCTTATTAAAAGGTTGTGCTCTATCTGCAAGCTGAGAAATAAACCTCCTGATCGACTAAAGACGTCCTTGAAGACTTCTCATTTGACTGATATTTCTTGGAGGTGGCATATCTAATATAGCTTGGACCTTTTCGGGATCAACCTCTATCCCTTTTGCTCAAATTATGAATCCTAGGAGTTTACCTGAGGCAACTCCAAATGCACACTTTTTTGGATTCAATCTAAGCTGAAACTGTGCCATGCAATCTAGAATTACTTCCAGATCATTGAGGTGTGTGTCCCATTTTCTAGATTTAGTCAATGTATCATCCACATTATCTTCCATGTTCTTATGCATCATATCATGAAAAATTGTGGTCATAGCTCGCTTGTATGTTGCTCTTGCATTCTTTAGGCCAAATGGCATGACGTTCCAACAATAGGTTCCCCATGCACATGTGAAAGCTATTTTCTCTTGATCTTCGAGAGCTATTTTTATTTGGTTATATCTGGAAAAGCCATCCATTAAAGAGTATATCTCATAGCCCGCGGTCATATCCACTATCATGTCTATGTTAGGGAGTGGAAAGTCATCCTTTGGGCATGCTTTGTTGAGGTCTCTAAAGTCTGTGCAAATGCGAATGGACCCATCATGTTTTGAAACTGGAACAATATTGGAGATCCACTCAGCATAGTCGATAGCTCAAATGAATCCTGCGCGTAAGAGCTTTTCTAATTCAGCTTTAACAAGAAGAGCTATGTGAGGATGCATTTTCCTCAACTTTTGTTTAACTGGTTTTATTCCTAGAGCTATAGATAGATGATGCATAATAAGATCAGTGTCAAGCCCTGGCATATCAGAATATGTCCAAGAAAAGTTGATTTTCTTCTTTTGCAAAAATTTTGTATATGCCTCTTTTTCTCCAACTGATAGAGACTAAGCTAGGTGCACTATTTGGGGAGCCTCTTCGGTATTCAAATTAACTGGTTGTGTGGGCTCAATGAGAACTGATGACCTATCTTGGAAGTAACTTGGCAAGTTATTAAGTACCCCATCCTTAGGTGCCTCAAAAAGGTTTTCACCTTCAGATACGTCTTTTCTTTTTACTATTTTGGGTTCTGACACCATCACAAAGTGGTTTTCGCCATCAGAACCATCTTTCTTTTTTTCTTTTTCTTTTATTTTTAGACTAAGGTACTTAATATCAGGCTCCGTCATACTTGTTGTTGGTTTGTTGGTGGAAGAGACTACAGGTTCAAGAGCATTTAGATAACAGGCAATTTCAGAGTCATTCTGAAAAGTGAGAAGTTTAGGCTCTTGATGTCGCTGAGACCAGTCAATTAGGTGGAAATGAACAAGGGGTAGGTCAATGACTAGTTCAACATTGTGTATGTGGAAGGTGTTATCTCTGGTGACCATAAAATCAGGATTCACCTGGTCCCCTCCTAAGATACCCAAGTCAGGATTTGTCCTATCAAACGAAGCGTCATCCACTAAGGCAATTCGAGGAGTCGAATCCTCTAGTCCTACACTAGGCTCGTTGGTCACATCAGGTTGAGTACTATAAGTATGGACAACATCCATGTCCAAATCAACTGTTGCATCTGAAAGTGAGTACCATTCGAACTCATGTGAGTCTGTTTCTGAATCATTATTTGGGCCTTTTGATGTAGAAGCCTCAAGATTGGGAAGAGTTTCCCCTTCTCTAACACTAGCATTGTTACTATCTGTCATAGCTAGGATAGCAACACTGTCCATTGTCAATCTAGCATTCATACTATTAGTTGTCAAATCTTGTGAATCTCCCCAAAGGAGATTTTTTGAAGGCACCCAATCATCATACATGTCTTGTTGATTAGAGAGATTAGGTGTGTAGTCTGAGTCATTGTCACTGTCCGTCGCAGCTGAGATAGGGACACTTTTTTGTTTCTTATTTTCAAAACCTAAGCCAGCTGTTGACTTATTCCTTCATCCAAAAAGGGCATGGTTAAGAGGTTCAGCCCTAGCATCCAGCCTATGACTAAGGGGACCCTGTCCTGGATAACCCATATTCTTGACCAATGTATACCCTCTCCCATAAGCTCTAGGGGAAGGTGCAAAATTCTCATTATCTAGGTATTTCTCTTCTTGGTAAATCCAGTCCCTAACAGCAACCTCTTCTTTTTCTTCTTGAATCAGAACTGAGGATTCCACAAACTTATTGAACAATGTCATGGCCGAAGACGAGGGCTTCATTTCTTGAGAAGGTTTTCCATAAGACCTAGGGGAAATTGGAAATTTTGTGAATGAATCCAATTTGTAATCCCCCATACCAAGATCTATGGTCTTGAATTTATTCTTGCATTGTTCAAATGCAGTATCAAAAGTGTTAGCCTCCCTATTCAAAGGAATGTGAGAGCCTGCTGAAATTGTGTTGACTGACATTGTGCTGTCTCCAGGTATGCAAACTTCTATTCCACTGTAAGGGAATTTTACACATTGATGATAGGTAGATGGGACCACTTGCATCTCATGTATCCATGGTCTACCTAACAAAATATTGTAAGCCAAAGGACCGGCATCAACAATCTGGAACAAAATATCTTTCTCTACAGGACCAATTCGGATAGGAAGAACAGCCAATCCTTTAGAACTACGTTCCGCTTCATCATAAGCCTTGATAGTTATTTTCTTCCTTGTGTCAATGACTTCTTCTAAATAACCCAAGGCCTTCAATAAGCTCAAAGAACAAATATTAAGCCCAGCACCCCTATCTATCAACACACGCCTGACACGGGTCTTGTGAATCATAACCTCTATATGAAGGGCCAAATTGTGTGGGTGGCTTAATGACTTGTCATCTTCTTCTGAGAATGTAAGGTAGTGAGGGCTAGCCAAGTGGTTGACCATATTCTGGAATTGATCTACACCTATATCATTAGGGACATTAGCCGCTCGCAAGGCATCCTCAAGGACACGCTTATGCTTAGGGGACAGTTCCAAAAGCTCAAAGATTGAAATCTACGCTGGTGTACGTTGTAATTGGTCAACAAGATTATAATTCAACTTAGGACCAACAATAGATTTTGGAAGAACACCCTTTGACACTGGTTGCTTAGACTTACTAGAGTTAGGACCTCTAATAACAATGGGAGCTTGAGACTAGCTTCTAGTGACAGCATTGAGGGGTTGAGACATCCTTCGTGAGTGAGGACCTCTTAGGACCACAACGGGTCCTTCATCAAGCATAGGATTTGAATCCACATCATATCCATAAGGCTCTTTCCCTCTCATCATGTTGACATTGTCACCAACAACTTCAAGCATATTAATAACATTTTCAGCATTTGTGTAGGTGTAGTTGATAGCAGCCTTGCCATTCTTGTTGTTAGAATTCTCTCCTTTCTCATATTTGGGAAAGGGTTCTTTAAAAGCTTTATGATCTGCATTAGTGGTTAAACCATCAACTTGTAATCGTCCACTTTCAATGAGATCTTGGACAAGATGTTTAAGTTTAAAACAATTTTCTATATTATGTCCAATTCCATTGTGAAAGACACAAAAGGCCTTCTCATCCCACCAATGAGGCTTAGGATCTGGTATGTAGTGCTTTGCAGGATCTTGGGGGTGCACCAAATTACGATCAATTAACATCTTGAAAATTTCTGCATAGGAGTCCCCAAGTTTGGTAAATTGTCTCTTTTCTATTTTAGGTCTCGCTTGATACTTGGGTTTATTCTCTTGTTGTGTTGAAGATATTTGTAGCTTCATGGCTTGGACTACATTGGAGAGATTAAGAACTCCTTCATTCTTAGGTTGAGATGAGTCAACAACTCCGTCATCGACCACTTGCTTATTCTTGTTCCAATAAGGGTTCTTTTTGTCCTTATTACCATTATTGTTGTGTTTTGGCCATTGTTGTTATTAGTTGGTTTAGCCAAAATTCCTTGTTCTTTTAGGACATCCTCTATGCGACATGCCACTTCCACCATAGTATCAAAAGAATTAAATGGGATCTTCCTAACCTCATACCTTAGCTCTGGAATTAAATTGCTCACAATGATGTCTATTCTTTCCTCCTCAGGAATTGTCCTTGGATATTTCGAGCACAAACGTCTCCATCTTTGTAGAAAGGTAACGAAGGATTCCCCTTGATTCTGCTTGAGTTTGCACAAATCAAGCATGGTGACTGACCTTGATAAGTTGTAAGCAAAATGTTGGACAAATCTTTCCACAAGCTCTTTAAATGACTTAACTGGAGGAGTAAGGTTAGTAAACCACTCCATGGCTTGACCCTTGAGGCTCCTTGGAAATAATCTCATCAAATAGGAGTCTTCATGGTGAAAAGAAAAGCTCATTATATAGAATTTTCTAACATGGTCATGAGGATCACCAACGCCATCATATTTGTCATAGGTTGGAAACTCAATTTTCTTAGGAAACTCAACCAACACCACACTCTTGTCGATTGGGTTGGGACATATGGAATCCAAATTAAATGTGCTCTTAGGAGCCCTCATCCTTTCTATATCCCTTTAAAGTTGTTTGATCACCTCATTAGTTGATGGATCTTGCTTCTTTACCTTTCGGTCCACATCAAAATTGTATGGGACCTTAGCACCTTTGTTGATGAGACTTTCTAGGAACTGATCCTTGTTTTGTTCCACATACCTTTCTACATATGCTTGAAAGGATGGTTCTTGTTGCATAGTCATAAAATCTATATGATTGAAGTTGGCATAACTTCCTCCATGTTGTGAGCCATGATGTGCTCATTGAGAGGGTTGTTTTGAAAGTCTAGGAGACGATTGTCTCCTATGGTTATCATATCTTGAAGTCCTTCTACCTCTAGGACTTGGGGATCTTGAGGGCATCCTTGACCTTCTTCTAGGACTTGGTGAAGGGGTAGATGGGGGTGAGTTGGTCCCACTATTGGTACCCCTCCCATTAAATTGATTTTGGAGTTGTTGTGCATAGAGCCTATCTTCTTCTTCTTGGGTGACTCTTTTTCTTATGTCCAATAATGCATGTTCCTCTTCCTCTAGTTGTCTAAATTTTTCCTTTTTGGCAGCTTGTTCATCTAGATAGGCTTGCTTCTCCCTTTCAATGCTTTTCAACCTCGTATTCATGTATCGAGAGGTATCGTTAAGTGGAGAAGGTTGTCTTGAATGCCTTATTGCGTTGGCTATGTTGATGTGGTGGTCACTAGGCTCATTATTTTGGTCCTCGTGTTGTGACCCTGAATCTGAGTGAGCTTGTTGGTAATGTCTCGCAGCTCATTGGTGAGCATCAAAATATCTTATGTTGTTTGGGGGTGACCTAGGTGGACTAGCATGAGAAGAACCACCATGCTCTCTGGTACTCCTATGTCGTTGGAAAATATCCTCAAGAGTTTGATGCATGGCTTCTCTTTGTTGTTGAGTGAAAGTGTAACTCATATCCATACTTGATGAAAGTGGTGCTCACTTCACTAGGATTACCCTTTGGATTAAAACAAACCTCAGATTCACTCTTAGGAGATTGATCAAAAAGGGGTCCTTTTCCCTTATGCTATTGACGAGTCTTAACTGGTGGTAACTGGCTAAAGACAATAGGGGGTTGCTTCCCTTGATTGACTTGGTACCTTGTTGTAACTGACATGAAAGAAAGAGACTCTTAATGATAAGATGACCTCTCAAAGTGTCAACACCAAACTAGGATAATCAAAGCTCTCTATTGTCCAAAGAGAAATGAAAAGATAGAAATATCAAAGGGGCTTTACCAACACTGTCAAAGAGGTGCTTCAAATCAAAGGGTGACTACCCTTGCACTTTTGAACCAAGAGGTTGGACTAGGCCAAAATATAATTGAAATTGAGATTTAAATGAAAGCGATTTGGACAATAAGAGCACTAAAATTTTCCAAGAATGTAGCTAACAATCCTAGAGATAAACTTTCTCACCAAGAATGGCCTTCTAACTTGACAATTATTCCCAAAGTGACCTCGTAAATCAGATGATGCTATCCCAGAGGACTAAAACCAAAAATTTAGAGCCAAGACAGGTCTCTAACAACAGAGTAAGAAACCTACTCAAAAACCTAACCTGACTAATAGCAATTGAAACTGACCAAACTGAAATCACGGTAGAAACTACCCAGGCGATATACTCCAGGCTAACAAGGCGATACACCTATAACTGGGTGATACTTCACCTTACACCAGGCGATAGACCTCACAATATCCGGGCGATAAACACCAGACAGATTGGACGATAGTCCAACAAGGGTGAACTATCGCGCGATGTTTCTTCTCAAAGCAGGTGATACTGTTGCAAAATTGTTTAACTTTTGACCAAAACTGTGTAAAATTTGCATTTTTGGGTCTGTTTGGTCAAAATTCTCAGTTTGAGGGTTGATGTTTTAGATGTCAATCACAATATCAATAGAATTTTGGCAAGTTTGCAAACAGTGAGGGATCAAACATGTCTCAAAACACTTGAAACAAGGGCAAAAGCAACCTTGCCAAGACAAACACTTGTGATATCAAAAATAAAATTGCACCCTATAAATGCTATCGATTGTTTGTATATTGAGAACGTTTACACTGGTATCACACAATCGAAGACAATTCAAGCAAATCTATTTTAAAAAGTCAAGGCTCACTACTTACCAACTTAGCCCACAACTTGGTGTCCCCTTGCCTCACACAAAGTGGTTACCCACAATAGATGTTGGCTTTGTCATGGAAGTGCCAAAGACACAACCAAAGGAACACATATGGTGAGTATCTTAAGGTGATCCGGGTTGTTCCACTTGGATCAATCCTTGCACTAAGAAGATAAGCGGCTAAATAAGGTGGCTTCTATCTAAAGGTTCTTAATAAGGGCTTCCATTCACAACACCCATGTTGCTCCTCAAAGAGGACTCAGACCTCACGGCCTCAAGAGTACCTTAAGCATTCTTGCTCAATGTTTTCCCCATGGTTGCAATCCCATGAGCTACTCACATCAAGCGAAGACAAGTGTTATGTCTACCAAGGTTTTGTGTCCTTGATAGCCTTGAGTTTATAGTGGTTTGGAATAGCTCGGTATTAGCTTGTCCCCACTTGGGTCGTTCCTCTTGATTGTTCAAGAGCAAGCCCGCTAAAGGATCCTAAACTAAACAAAAAGTGGATGATTTTTGAGGTTCAAGATTTTTGGTTCACCACAAGGGTGAAGATCATACTCCCCTATCTCAAAAACTTCTCCCAAACACACCAAGAAAATTTAATTACCCCCTTGCTTCCAAAACCTTAAGATGGGTCAAGATTTTCTGGTTTACCTAAAGGTGAAGAGCATACTTCTCCTACCACCTCAAAATCTCTTTCACAAGGTATTAAAGTTCCTAATACAATTAGTAAATGCCACACTTGAAAGGAAATAAATCACGAACACTTTAAAAAAATTTCTTTTTGCTTTTGTTTATGCTTTGGGCCCCCCTGCAAAAATGTTAGTAGCCCTCTTTGGCATGCGATTTATAGCGATTTCCTTTCAAGCAAAGCTCCTACAACCACAACTTGTTAGACAACTAGGGTTAGGAAAACCAAAATCTAAGTGAAAGCAATGTAAAAACCTGATCAATTTAGTCTAAGAAATGTAAATTAACCCTGTTTAAATGCATCAAAGTAAGCCAGCAAACTAAATGTGATAAAATTCGGCTGATAAAACTCAAAATCTAGCTCTTTGCTGTATCAGGCGATATACCTCAAACTTCACCAGTATCACGCGACACAATTTCCTGTATCCGGGTGATATACCTCAGTCTGGGCGATATACTGCATTATAGGAAGACGATAATTCACACGACATCAGGTGATAAACCTCAATACATGCGTGCGATTCTTCTGAGATGCGAAGTGTCGCACTGGTATTATAAGGTATATCGCGTGATATACCTAAGAAGTGTCGCATGATACTCTGAGATAGAAAACCAGAGAATGTAGAATTTCCGCAAATTAATCCAGAAAAAATGACGAAAATGCAAGAAACTAAAGGACAAAGTTTATCTACTCGGCCCCACGGTGGGCACCAAAAATGTACACACAAAAGTAGTGCACTTCTATGAATCCTTACATGCAAGGAAACTCAAGAATGAGCCCTCACAAATCGATCCATAGCTCTCTATGCATGGAGTTGCAAGATTATGAATTTGCTCTCAGCTAGAGCTATTGAGCTTGTGACCTTGCTAGTCAACCATACAATGAGATATTCGAATGAGGACAAGGGCAAGAGTGCCAATATCTCCAAAGAATCAAATGGAAATGCAATGCAATGCAAGCTAATAATGAGAATGCAAATGTGCAAGCTATGCTATGAAAATGGAAGTACAAACTAAGCTATGAAATGGAAATAGCAATGTGTTACAACCCTTCCTATTAAGCTAGATGAGTTATTCTAAAGCTTGAAAGTGAAATCTAAGCTATGAAAGCATAAACATGAACTACTATGCAAGAATGGAAACTAAACTATGAAGCAAATAAAGAACTCTAAGATGTATTGCAACAATGATCTCCAAAAAGCTCCAAAGTCTTCAAGAATTACTGCAGCATAGAGTTAGCATAAAAACAAGTGACCTAAAATGAGGGAGAGAGCTCTCCTTTTATAAGAAATGAGGTGAAATGGACCAATGAGATTAAGAGGCAAAAGTCTTAATCAGCGGTGGAGCTTGAAAGAGGGGAAATCCATGTGCACAAGTATCCTCCAATAGGAAAATAGGAGTTGACTTTATGTCCATATGAGACAAAAAGTGTTTTTCTCCTTTTTATAAAATAGGAATAATACTTTATTTGTGCAACTTAGGATAAGAAGAAAAGTGGGGGCTTTTTATTTAATAAAAGGGGAGGAAATATTCCTTTTAATTAAATAAAGACTTAGGATAAAATGGTTAGCCCAAGGATAAAAATCCAATATATGATTGAAATTAAGACTTGATCAAGAAATTGATAATGTTGAAAATATTGATTATTGATAAAATTGATTCAGGATAAATAAATCAAATAAATGGGGCCCAAAGTCTAGGTGACCATTTTTAGGGTGCATACAATTAGTTTTTCTCATCTTATTGCATCAAAAATAAAAATAAAAATAGATTAATTTGCATTCATATTTTATTGCTTTCATCATTTAAATCTTTCGTTTAGGTGTTGCATTGTCACTGATCTCGGTCTAATCTAAGAATATCATACTCGCACCTAATAGAAGGCAGTAAATCACCTGGTTAGCTATATTGTTCTTATTTGCATATTTTCATTTTTGCCAACTTCTAATGTTTTACTGAAGTGTTGTGTCTATAGCTAGGTACAAAATTCACACACACAAGTTGTTCATGCAAGATCTCAACACTAGAGGCAAATATTTCTCATGCCATCATAAGATTGATCATTTTTCCTATTGCTTCTTCAATTTTACTCATGTTGCTTATTGTTTTATTAGATAACAAGCTTAACTTTAGCTTGTCTATAGTGAAATCAAAATGTAAAATTAAATTGTGTAATAGTGAGCTATGTCATGTGAAATCAATCTAACAAGCCTTACATTTTGAAATATAATTTGCCTCACCTTTGGGTATTTGAAGTTGTAGCAAGGAATTGATAATGCTTACAAATATTATTGATGTTGCTAAGAGAGGGTCATGGTCTCTTTAGTCAAGCCCTTAGGTAAAAAATAAATAAATGGCTCAAGGAAAAGAACAAAGACAAAAAGAAAAAATCCAAAATTGAATAGTGTTTCAAGAGGGTGTAAGGTCTTTTATCATTGGAAAGTGGAGAAATTGAATGGTGGGAACTCTTTAAATTGGATGGTGGAGATCAAAAGTCAAAGTCTTCTGTCTACTAGTGAGGACTTTTTAAATTTGATGGTGGAGGTCAAAAAGTCAAAGTCTTTTGTTTACTAATAAAGGCTTTAAAATTGGAAGAAAATATTAAAAATAATTAGTTAGCTTAATCAACTAATTAAAAAAGTAAATTAATTAATTAATTTGTTGGAAGAATTGAGATATGTTCTATGTGGAATATTAAATTGGTGGGTAATGTTAAGGGAAAGAAAAGGGCACAGGCAAAGCTCCCTACAAAATGCACCAAAGACAAAAAAAAAAAATCGTTAAACTTTTTTTTTCTCATATTCGTGAAAACACAATGATTTTTTTGTAAATTTTTTGTGGTTTTCGACCACAAAATATGCAGATCATGAAGAACAAATGCTGCAAATTTCATGAAAATCTATTGTGTTTTCTAGTTTTTGAAATTTGTTCAATGGTGCATTTTGTAGGGAGCTTAGCTGCATCCCCAAAAAAGTAGCCCAATCAATTTATTAAACAAGTATTAATTGATTGATTAGTTGAAAGAACATTTATGTTATTCAATTTAATCAATAAAATAATAAAAAAATATAATTAGTGATTAACTAATGAATAAAGATGATATATAGGAGATATTTTCCACATCAAGTCAAATTATAATATTGCTAATAAAGTTGGACAACTATGTACTATTGAATTCAAACTCATCAAGCCATGTTTCATGAATAGTGATTGACAAGAACCTACATTTGGGTCAAACTCAATGACCCTTGTTTTGTGAATAACGACTTACAAAAATTCATCTCTCAAATGATAAACATAACATTAACAATATCAAAACAAGTGCCACGTAGTGGCGGAGTATAATAATAATAATAATAATAATAATAGATGATCAAAAAAATCTTCCAAATTGTATTATGACTATTTCATACAAATATAATTAGATTAATTAATTGATTAGGAGTAGGATATTAAGTTAATAATAATAAGTTAAAGATAAACAAATATTGATTGTTGTAGTTACTAAGTAAAAGTATAATTAGTATTAATCACAATGTAATTAATATTATAGCTATTTGATATAATAGGTGAAGTCTTATATTAATTTATAATTATAAATATATAATAATTATATTAATTTTATTCTTTTGTTTTACAACTTTAAATATTTAATTATCATTATTTTAAATCAAATTAATAAAAATAAACAAAAAGTAATCCTATATATTTGTGTTAATGAAGTATATAAATTATCTTTAATTTTTAACAAGATTTCAAGTAATATCTTTTATATTATTTTTTTATTTTAAAATTTTATATAATATCAATATTTAAAAAATATATAATTAAAAATATCAATAAAATTATTTTTCTTATATATAATTATTAATTTTTGAAATAAAATAATTCATACATAAATAATCAATAAGATATTTTAAAAATATAACTATTAATCAAAATTTAAATACTTCACATAAATTATTAATCCAATATAATATAATTTTCTATTTTAAAAAATAATTATTAAAATCAAAATAAATTGCATCATTTAATTAATAAATGAAAACTGGATCATTCTAGATGAGATCCAGTGAACTCAATTGTTCACTTATTTTGTTTTCAAAATATATTGTAATTATTTTATAGCCATTCTAATTTTGTCATGGGTGAAATCTGTAGAAGATTTTATTAGATAGTAAAAAAAAATCTTTTAGAAGCTACTAAATATTTGTCCTTAAAATCCGCTCCTATAACACTAAAACATTTAAATCAATTAGATTTAAGAAAACTGATTTTTATAATTTATTAAATAAAAAGATTGACATCTTAACATTAGTTAAATGAGATATGAAAAAAATAATGATTCTAATTGATAGAAAATTGATTCACTAATGACTTTGAAAGCACAAAGTGAATGCAATAATATTGCCTAAAAGGCAAGTTCTAATAATAATTAAAATCTTAAAAATAATATTCTAATAGACAAAGAAAGGCAAACCAGAAGCTTCTACTGTTACTGAAACTGAGCTGAAAGAGAAAAGGGGCAACTTTTGTACTGAATTGGAATCCATTGGTCTGCTATTCCCTTCGGCTCTGCATATATAATTAATTGCAGTCAATTTCATACTTGACCATATTCAATTTGTCTGTAAGCCGCATGTCTGAGAGAAGTCGGCCATGGAATCACCCTTTTGAGATTGAGTGGGCAAATGGGTCCAGCGGATTTTATCAAGGATTTCACAGATCAAGTTGCCCAACAAACAAGTTTTGAAAAGATCGGCCTCTCGCATTGGCCACAAGACTTTTGTGGCTCTCTCTTCAGTCATGCTACACTGTACATACAGTAGTGAAAATGGAGTTGTCGTTTAAATATTTGAACAAATCGTTTCCTTAAATAGTATGTGACAATTTCAAATCATATTTAGGTTTTTATACTAGTATATTTGATGAGATCAGTGTTTATAATTTAAGGTTTAAGATCTACATTGTCAATTATGATGTTATAATGGTATCTATTTTGCTTGGTGTTCAAAAGATTTCAAAAAGGGTAGTTTGTCAGTGTGTATTACGATTCATACCATTTTGAATATGGTGTTCTATCTATATGTCTTTTGTTGATGTGTTCAAGAAGACCTTTAAAAGGGTAGAATCAAGTTAAGTGGGCTTAATCTTGGGATTATTTCATAATTAAGCGTGTTTGAGTTGGAGCAATAGTAGGATGGGTGACCTTGTGGGAAGGTCCAATACTTTGCCTCCATGAGCATCACCTACATGCAATTAGTTAAGTGGGCTTAACCTTGGGAAAACTTCATAATTAAGCATGTTTGAGTTGGAGCAATAGTAGGATGGGTGAACTTGGTAGAATCAAGTTAAGTGGGCTTAACCTTGGGAAAACTTCTTAATTAAGCATGTTTGAGTTGGAGCAATAGTAGGATGGGTGACCTTGTGGGAAGGTCCGATACTTGGCCTCCATGAGCATCACCTACATGCAATTAGTTAAGTGGGCTTAACCTTGGGAAAACTTCATAATTAAGCATGTTTGAGTTGGAGCAATAGTAGGATGGGTAAACTTGGTAGAATCAAGTTAAGTGGGCTTAACCTTGGGAAAACTCTTTAATTAAGCATGTTTGAGTTGGAGCAATAGTAGGATGGGTGAACTTGGTTGAATCAAGTTAAGTGGGCTTAACCTTGGGAAAACTCCTTAATTAAGCATGTTTGAGTTGGAGCAATAGTAGGATGGGTGACCTTGTGGGAAGGTCTGATACTTCGCCTCCATGAGCATCACCTACATGCAATTAGTTAAGTGGGCTTAACCTTGGGAAAACTTCATAATTAAGCATGTTTGAGTTGGAGCAATAGTAGGATGGGTGAACTTGGTAGAATCAAGTTAAGTGGGCTTAACCTTGGGAAAACTCCTTAATTAAGCATGTTTGAGTTGGAGCAATAGTAGGATGGGTGACCTTGTGGGAAGGTCTGATACTTCGCCTCCATGAGCATCACCTACATGCAATTAGTTAAGTGGGCTTAACCTTGGGAAAACTTCATAATTAAGCATGTTTGAGTTGGAGCAATAGTAGGATGGGTGAACTTGGTAGAATCAAGTTAAGTGGGCTTAACCTTGGGAAAACTCTTTAATTAAGCATGTTTGAGTTGGAGCAATAGTAGGATGGGTGAACTTGGTAGAATCAAGTTAAATGGGTGTAACCTTGGGAAAACTCCATAATTAAGCATGTTTGAGTTGGAGCAATAGTAGGATGGGTGATCTTGTGGGAAGGTTCGATACTTCGCCTCCATGAGCATCTCCTACATGCAATTAGTGCTAAGTGCACCATTCATTCTAATGAGAGATGGGTTCTTGTGAACCACTAGTCATGAACCATGGGTCAATGAGTTTGACTCAAAAGCTACATTGTTGAATCTTGATAGCAATATCATAGGGTAGAATCAAGCTATATAAGTTGTACATTAAGTTGTGTTTTACAAACACGGTGTTACATCTGTATGTTTTTTGTTGAGATGTTTAAAAGGAACCCCCAAAAGGGTAGATAAAAAGTTGAGCATCAAGTTATATCAATTGTACGTTTAAGTCATGTTTTATTGATATGTCAACAAGGTATGCGTGGTTTGTTTCTTTCTAGATCTAAGATATACATTTTGTTTAATTAATGAACATTCATGATCAACAATAAAACTTTAAGCTCACAACTACTAGTGATGTACTAATATTGGACATTAAATAAACAAATGTCATCACAATAAATAATATTGTACTACTAAAAGTATTGAACATTAATCCAACAAAAGCTATCACAATTATTGGAACATGCTTAAATAATAATTCTCTCCCCTATATTTAGAGCTTTTAGATAACAAAGATTGTATATTGAAAATAGTATTAAAATAAATAGTTAATTTAAAAAAAAATTGATAGTAATGAAACACTCTCAATGCTTATAACAACATCCAGATTTGAAATTACGACAGTTAAATGAATATGGGATCATGCCATTAAAGTAATGAGAATAAAACATTGTTTTATAATCATATCAAATATATCAAACTTGACAAACAAAAGAGAAAATCCAACATGTGGTGGCTTCAAGAAACACCAAAGAAGAGCATCAAGTGTTGGTGCTCTTAATATAATCTCATAAATAAGTAAAGTCGATTGATTAAATATGTGGGAGACATTGTTTCCATTTATACATTTGTTAACATGTTATATATAGCTAGGTCAACTTATTGACTTTAAGTCGAATATAAGTATATTCAAAAACAAATGTTTTATGTACATAAAATCTAATCGTGTGTCAATGGCACATAAAAAGGCAAATGGCTATGGGGCCACCACAATGCACTCATTCCATAGTGTATTTTATAAGTTACACTAGTAAACTATAATCACTTATAAAATACAGTATGTGGCTTGTGCATTGTGGTGGCCCTATAGATGTTGTCCATAAAAAGTATCAAAATATAAAGAAAAATTTGGCTCTTTTTTTTTAAGACACATTTTAAAAACCTATATCATCTACAAAAAAGATCATGTTGTTTAAAGAGACATTCTCAAAATGTGAAGAAAATTGATATTATTAATCATATATAATTAGAAATATTGGATATAATTGTGTATCGTGATGAGCTCTAATGATAGTATAGTTATCGTAGAAACAGTGAAGCTTGTCAAAAGTTCTCAACAAAACTAAAAATATCAAGAAGTGTCACCTCTAAGGCATATACAAATCGAGGCATCATTCATTCAATGAGGCAAAGATTTCATAAGAGAAATATCAAAGAAGTCAAGTGGAGGACATAGGTAGATCCTTGCAGGTGTATGGTGTTCTTATGTGCTTTTATCTTCATATCTATTCTATTTATTTGATTGAGTTAAGGTTACTCTGAATCAATTAAGATTAAGAAAAATATTTTATGATAACTAATTCACCCCCCCTCTTAGTTATCTGGATTGTTCAACAATTGGTATCGAAATCTTGAATTCTCGAAGAAAAGCTTAACCACTTGAGGTAGATCTGATGGCACACAAAGTGACAATTCTTGTGTTTGATGGATCCAACTAGAGTTTCAAGTGTAGATGAGAGGTTACCTAATTTCCCTAAGCTACAATACTTTGATAGTTGTTGAGACAAAATGTGTTGTATCAGAAAATGGTCCTACTACTACATATGATATTTCAGCCTATGAAGAGAATGAAAAAGCAATGTATGCAATGTACAATGCTTTATCAAAGACTAAGTTAACAAAAGTTATTTCATTGAACAATGCCTATGAAGTTTGGGAAAAATTAAAATAAATCTATGAAGGAAATGATAGAGTCAAATTATCAAAGAAGTTGACAGTTAATCATAGAAATGAAAACTTGAGAATGGAAGGAGGTGAAGATATAGCAAGCTACTTTTAGAGAGTTGACAGTGTATTAAATGAAATCAAATTTTGAAATGGTTTCAGTTTACCATGAACTATCACAAACAATTATTTCTAGCTAACCACAAACTCTACTCACAAGAAATTTTGATTGACCACAAAATTCTTATATAAGTGGTTTCAGATGACCACAAAAATTAAATATGAATGGTTTTAGATGAACAATCATGATGGGGCTTTAGTAGAACATTTCCTCACTTTGGAATATAATTACAATTTTTTATGCTTCTCCTTTTCCTCCATTTGGCCATGACTCAACACACCAATCAATCTTCTCGTACTGCAAAAAATACAGTTATATCTCATAACTTTCTTGAAACACAATCTTATTTTAGTCATTTATTCTATGGCTTTTATCCACAAAAAGAAAATTATTCTTGCAATTGACATTAAAAATTTATAAACTTAATATTCAATTATCAACTTTTTTGTTTTAGCAACACCTTCAGAACAACAACACCTTTCTTCTATCTTGCATGTGTGATTTTGTCTTCTTTCCACCAAGAACAATCTTCACTCAAAATTATACAGTTGTAACTTCAATTACTCAACTCAATGCCTTTTACACTCCTTTAGATCTTTATGATCTTCATTTGAAACTTTGATGACAACTTACTCTTCTACAATTTTTTTTGATAGATACAACTGTTGTAGTTTGTTTACATAATTTGTGATCCTATCTTTACACTCCAAAAGTATTTTTTTCTTGGATCTTTGTGCTCTCTAACACATCTCTCCATGGTATATAAGCTACTTCAAACTAATCTCATGTACAACATGCCCTTCTTTGGTGCTTACAATGATGACAACTAGGTATTTCTCTAAAATTTGCAATGTTGCATACTGATAGCAGGTCCCTTTATGACTACTATAGAAGTTCAAACTTAGCTCTTTGTCACTCTCCTAATCCTATCTCATGGGCCCTCCCATGAGGAATTTTGGTCTAGACCAACTCTAATACCAAATTGAAAGATAAAGAAAGCAGTAAAGATTAATGTTGGCCAAAACCAAAGAGATCCCTAAAGGAGATGTCCAATCTTGCAACAAGAGTCAACACAACGGAAAATCATGAGATATAACAAGAACAAAAAAATTTGTACTCAAACAACAACTTTATTTATCCAAATTTATTCATACATGTCGGGTTGTAAGACCTTCTTTGTTACGGCCACATACAAAGAAACTCAACCAAACCTTCTTAGATCTTCCACTAGCTATCAATTCTCAGCTAGATCCCTCACTAGCTACTTCTAGCTACTGGAACCTCTCTTTCCAATTACAATTACAACCCTACATTCATACTAAGCCACCAACATGTCAGCATAATAAAAAATCACATATCCCAAGACAAATGAAATAAACCAAGTCGACCAAGATCCCAAATAAATACAACATTTAATTATTTCATAAAAAATGATCAAACCACCACATCGACCACAAACTCAAGAACATTGAACAATACACCACAAGCAACCGCATCTCAAGAATCTTCACCGCAAAGAAGATCTCACCATCCTGACCATTAGAACAGGTACCCAAAATAGGATCAAAACCAAAATGGAAAACATCGATCGTATAAGGCACATAAGGATGCACGATCCTGTTAGGAATGAATGCTGAATATGTCCTATGGGGGAGTATTCAGAGTCATTCTGTAGCAGTTGTATGTTGCATTCATGACTATGATTATCATTGATGTCAACACGGTGATCTACTGAGATTAGCAGATAAGCAAACAATGTTTGAATTAGCGCACATGTAGTATTGTAGATCAAGCTATGCGAAGTTGAGGATTTATTCTATATTGTGTCCTAAGATTGTGGTCAAGAGTGCATACAGAAATTAAATTATTCGTTACAGTTATGTGTAATTTAGTGGAATCAATATTCAGATAGTGTTCCTGAGAAGCGGTTTGTGATGACTGGATTATATCTCCTAATCAGGATAGAATCTGGGCATGTGAAGTTATAAAGTTGCTGAAAACATTTTGGTGGTGACCTGGATGAGACAGCATGGTCAGAGGTCGCACATGTGAAGAGTTATTTTGTTTTGAAGCTGACAATTTTTATATAATTGTGGAATATTATGTAACGTGTGAAGGTTTATATTTTGTAATTGGTTAAGCCTTAGTGGCCGACTCATTTGTAATTATTTGAGTTTGGTATAAAGGAAGGATTGTTTTCCTTAATTGTAAGGTAAAGAGATATGATATGAATTGTGGAATTGAGCAATATATGTTGTAAGAGGATATGTGAATTGCAAAGATCTGGTGAAGCAATTGGTGCAGTTTGACATGGGAAGAGGAGAAAAGATAAGGTGTTGAGATCAATAATTGTTGGTATTATTTTTTTGGGATAATACAGAGATTAGTTGGACAGTGTGTTCAGTGTTCTTTCCCTTGAAGTTGTTTGGACAGTAGGTCCTTCTGTCTTCCATAACTCTTAACTGGATTAGAATCTTTTAACAGGGATTCAAAGTCTCCTAACATGGACTCATATGTACTGAATGTATTTCATAAGGCTCCTAACAGAGTCCATCCTCTCACAAGGAATTTTCATATTAGTACATCTTTTGTGGGCATCATTCCCACCAGGGCTTACTCTATGATCAAGAGGTTCCCTAGTCAGCATATCTTGTGTTATTGTGTTGTTGTGTATGTTTATCTTTCTATGGTTGTTGCTTATATTGATTACATGGTGAAAATATGATAATGTTAGTAAAAGTTGTTATTATCTAATAATTGATTCACCCCCCCCCCCCCTCTCAGTTATCTTGGTGGAATTTACTTTCTAACAATTGGTATCATAGCAATAGGTCCTTGAAGAAAAAGTTTAACAACTTAAGGAGATCTATGGTGACTCATTTCAGGAAGGAAAGCCCTAAGTTTGATGGAGTGAACTATGACAATTGGAAAGAAAAGATGAAGACACATTTAATATGTTTAGGACCAGGATACTGGTTAATCACAAAGAATGAGAAGACTATCATTGAAGAAGACAAAATTGAAGAATGTACTGATACAAAGAGAGATCTATTCATGTATAAAATACTTGCCAGAGAAGCACTTTTGTCAGCACTTCCGGAGAATGAATACAATCAGGTAAAAACTCTAAGGACATATCATGAAATTTGGTTAGATTTACAATCTACTTTTGAAGGTGATGTGCATGCAAAGAGAGTCAGATCACAGAATTGGATATGTTCATTTGAAGATATAAAAATGATGGAAGATGAATCTGTTAGAAGTTATATTGGTAGGATATTAGAGATTGTTGCAGGTATCAAAGCTTGTGAAGGAAACAAGATTGAGGATGAAGTGATATGGAAGATCTTAAAGACATTGACCCCTGTATTTAAGCAGACAGCGCAGATGATCGAACAAGTTATACCGTGTACTGAGAAGTTTACCAGAGAAACTCTTCTTGGAAGATTAAAAGCAGCAGAGATAGGCTTAAGACAATCAGGAGATCTACCTAGAATTGAGATAGCATTCAGCGCACTTAGTGTTCACCCTACTTTTTAAAGAATTATTAGTGTCAATGGAGATTATGCTAGTTGCAGCAGATCTAAGACCGAAGAAGATAGAATATTTGATTATGCTAGTTCAATGAATGTTGATTTTTTTTATTGTTGACCCCATAGTGAATATTTGGTCAAAGGAGAATTGTTAGTGATAAATCCTCAAACCAGGTCACACCTCACAGTGTGTTTTGTAACCCTTAATAGGGTTGGCTCCTAACCGAGCGCACTTCAGAAGAGTGAATTATTTTGGGTTACCGGTCCCGCATGGTTTTTTCCCTAACGAGGTTTCCACGTTAAAAATCTATGTGTGTGATGTGTTGAATTATTATTTTACTTTACACATTTCTATAACTAGATAGATCGGTGAATACAATACTTAATTTACTAGTAATCGGTAGATGAAGAGAAATGCACAGTTGATATCTTACCGAGTTGATTATTTGATTGAAAATTTTTAATATATACATCTGAGAGATTTGGGACTGTAGGATAACTGGACTTAATTGATTCAACCCCCCCCCCCCCCTCTCAGTTATCTAACATTCTCAACCCTTCTCATTGTAACACTTGTCACAAGGCTATGGATTTGAGAAAGCACAATCCATGTGCTTCTCTTAAAGAGAATTTCAACCCTTCATAAGTTTTTCACCTCAACCATCCATTTACCTCCCCTCAAGCCTATAAATTGAGAGCTCGTTCTCTCACAAATCATCCCATCATGCCACTTTGATTTTCAATATATCACTTACATACCATCACAATGCCAAAATCCTCACACATCCATTGAAGCTTGAGCACACTTGGAGCACACATTCGAAATCTTGGACACATCTACACATCAAGGGAGATTTTATGGGTTTTGTAAGAGGTTTGCATACTCTCAATATTTGAATTTTCTCTCTTTTATCTAATCATATATGTTGTTAGTTTAGTGTAATTTGAGTGCTTTTATTTTATATTTGCATTCATATTTTAAACTTGGACTTTTCTCTCATACACCACCATTTCGGAGTACAAAAAATCAAAGAAGGCCAACGAGGGTTTGAAATCCCCACTAAAACCAAAAGACTAAATTGCATGGTTCAAATTTGGCACCAAACCTTGGGGACTAGGGTGAATTTCAAGAACAAGGCAACTAACTCGCCCTTGTCCTCCAATTCACCTTGATCCATCCAAGGTAGACCCAAATTTGCACTAAAGGTCCTATTTGGAGAGAAGATGCCATAAATATATGAGGAATTGGGTTGGGGTAAGCAAAAATGGATGCAAGAGGCTATACATGCAAAAATAGTGCCTAGGTAAGCAACAAATTGCATAAGGATGCAATTTATGAGACTACATTAAACTTTTGATGGAAGCAAAAATTCTATTAAAACTATATAATTTAAATTATTTATTATATTATTATATTATATTCATTATTATCCTTATCCTTCAAGAAAATAGTAGATTTAATGTCCTCCCACTTTTTTGTGAACATATGTATATTTTATAATTAATAGAATCAACACACTTATTCATCAAAAAAATGTAAAAGTATTTTTTTTGTTCTATTACTTATTAATAATATTAATGTACTAATCTTGTAATGAAAATAATATAAATTAAAAATATGTAATATAATATTTTTTTCTTTTCGTACATTTAAGAGTAGTCGTAAACACGTTGAATTAAATGCTTCTATTTTTTATTGACGGATCTTTTTACATCCATATGCGAGTGTAATATGCCTTTGACATAATTAGTTTGAATTTCTCTTTTTTCTATTTCCACATATATGCTTACAACTATATGTTTCCTATTGTTTTTCTAGACCTCTCTTATGTGATAATATTAGCTTTAATTTGGGCTTATTTATGTAATTTTAAATTTCTACACTTGACTTGATTTATTACACATCTTAAGAAATAAAAACCTAGTTTATAATTGTTTAATTAAGATGTGTATACATAAATCAATGTAAGATATTATCAAGATAAATTTTGGTAAACCATATGTAAGTATTATCATAAGAATGGAGCATAATCATTGAAACATAAGATATAGACATTTTAGCATTACAATATAAAAGCATGAAAGCATAAACATGTAAGGCTATTAGGATTGTAAGAAATATAACATGTAAGGTTGTTAGGAATGCATGAAATATAAGATAAGCCTTAACTTACATGATCAAGTCTTGTTGATTGCAAGGCAATGCCATCAAAAAATGGAATGAGGTTGGTATCATGCCTTTGATAAATTCAGTGAAATGGATACCCCTCGGTCCTTGGCTGTTAGCCAAAGAAGTGCAACCTAAGGTTCATGCTCCTATATCAAGTAGCTAAAATGACTTTGTGGATGTAAAACCTCCATAAAAAAATAAATAAAAGAAATGATCCCAATGAAAGGAAAATCCTAAGCATAATATCAAAGGTGAAATGAATAAATTAACAAGCATTATATCAATCAAGACATAAAGAAAAGTTTTGATATCAATGGAATAATTAAAAAACTAGAAATAATGAACCAAACAATTTTACGGTTTTGGTTAATGTGATGAGAGATGTTGTCAAGTACTCCATATTCTGCATCATCTCATATCTACAAGAAAAACACATTAGAGGAAATAGTGAATACAAAGATATAATAAGGAACTAACAATGTTTACAAACATTATTGAGGTTATTAAGAGATGATCATGTTCTCTTTAGGTAAGCCCTTTGGTAGACCAATTTAATGGCTTCTGAAAAAGGACAAAGACAACTAGAAACTTAATCTAATATGTCTTTTTGTCATTATGTAAGTGTTTGTTAATGTAATTCTCTCTATTTATATATCTTGAATACTCTCTAGACGATTCCTAGACTCTAAATATTCTTTAGTGTGTAAATATAAATAAGTGTTTGACCTTTATACAATACCCTAATTCATACCATTTGAAATATTATTCACTTAAAGTAAATGAGCAACACATGGTAAGAAGAGGAGGAAACATATTTGATTTTAGAAAATTTAAAAGTGAAATGGTTGATTTCACACTATAATTTCAAGCTAAAGTGGAATATGTAACCCCTAGTTTAAGATGTAGACAAAGAGGTGGATGGAAATAATTATTATTAAATAACTATGTCTAAATGAACTAAAGCATTATACCTCCATTGATACTTTTTATGTATGCCAAGATATAATATAATGATAAAATATGTATACTCTTGCTTGATAGGTACAATTTTTGAAATCATAATCATACTCTATGACTAATTGACTATTAGATGAGTGGGGCAAGCTTCTTTTAAATATGATTTTTAAAATGAGAATGGAAGACTAAGATTAGAAGATGGATCAAGGGTCAAGATTGATTGCATGGTCAAGGTCTTTAACCTTTGGACAAGTGTATCAATGGGGTGTAAGGTCAAATGAGATGAGAGAAAGTATTATCATTGGGAAGTGGAGAAAATACATGTCACCCTTCACGTATGTTAGAAATTAGAGGGCGAGTACTCTTTAATTTGGATGGGAGAGATCAAAAGTCAAAGTCTTTTGTCCACTAGTGAGGAATTTTTAAATTAGATGGTGGAGGTCAAAAAGTCAAAGTCTTTTGTGCACTAATGAGGACTTTAAAATTGGAAGTAAATGTTAAAATAAGAATTAGTTAGCTTCATCAAGTAATTAAGAAAGTCAATTAGTTAATTAGTTAGTTGGAGGAATGGAGAATTTTGTCCTTACTATATGTTGTATATTAAATTGGTGGACAAAGTTAAGGAGAAATAAATAGCTTAATCAATTTATTAAATGATATTCATTAGATGATTGAAATAGTTAGACAAACAATTATTCAATTTAATCAATAAAAACTATAAAAATATATTTAGCAATTAACTAATGAATAAAAAATGATAAGTAGGAAATATTTTCCATAACAAGTCAAATAATGATTTTGTTTTTAGGAGGATATTCAATAGTGTAATATTCGAGTCAAACTCATTAACCCATGTTTCATGAGTAGTGGTTGACAAGAACCCATTCTTCGAGCCAAACTTATTGACCCATGTTTGATGAGTAGTGGTGACAAGAATCCATCGTTCGAGCCAAACTCATTGACCCATGTTTCATGAGTAGTGTTGACAAGAACCCATGTTTTGAGCCAAACTCATTGACCCATGTTTCACAAATAACAGTTCACAAAAATTCATCTATCACGAAAATGAATCATACAATTAATATTAACAATATCAAAATAAAAAATGATTAATGATAAAATCTAAATAAAAACATAAAAAATCTTTTTATTTTTTGGAATGTTAGAAGTTGGGATATGTCAGAACCTACCAAATTAATGGCCTGACATCTACAAGTAATGCAGACAGAGAAGCCATTTAGTATGTCTGAGTTGTAGCATATAATATGCTCTGTGGAAGACAATCCCCCATTAATAAAATTAATAAGAAGCCATTCATTTCTTGGCCAGTTCCTGTCCCTGGTCCAACATACAGAGAAAGGCAAACCAGAAATTTGTCTGCAAGAATCACAGTTTTAAGATTAAGTGGGCAGATGGGTCCAGCGGATTTCATCAAGGATTTTACATACCAAATTGCCCAACAAACAAGTTTTGAAAGCTATGACAACTACATAAGAAACATGGCAATTAAGAGAGTAATGACAATCACCCAGCTAGCGAATTCTGTTTAAGTCCAGTACTCATGGTATTGGTCATTTGGATTCATAATGCCAAAAATGACTGAGGGATAAATGATGAATGGAATTCTGTAGAACAGCCAACCCATTTCATAGTTCCCCTTCCTATGTTTATCACCATATTTTTCATATGAATTGGTTTGAATATTAAAATGTTATCAAAATTTAATTTGTAGTTTTTAAGTTAAGTTTATTGATCCGTATTTTATGAATAGTAATTTATAACAATTTATCTTTTATAAGAATGAATGGTTCACTTAGAACTCATTACATAAAGGTCAACTGTAATCTTCATTAGCAACTCTTACTACATAAAATGAACAATCAACATCTGATCAATGGGAGAGAACATTGCAAAGTCTGCTTAAACACCTTGGCCACTTACAAGGATTCCCAAATAAAATTTGATATTTTATATTTCTCTAGACCAACTATCAAAGACTCTTCAATACACTGGCCCCTGCCTACATAACAAATTACTTGCAAAGTAGAAGATAATAGGCTTTCTCTCCTCTATTTTCTTTATAGATTCCAAATGAATAAAAGCTTTGCTTTGTAGGCGAAACAAGTCCATGTAACCTCATTATCTCATTTTACTGCCAAAGATATTCTCGGTGCTCAAATTTAACACTAGTCGATGATATTAGAAGAAATATTAGAGTTCAATTTAATCTCTCACTCATTTTGAGTGCCCAACTGCTTCTTTTATGAAGATAATATAATCATAGACATTGTCATTATTCTCAACAGTCTCTAAAGAAAACTACTTGGCATTGTTCCAATTGCCACGTACTGCTCATGTACTGATTCAAAACTCCCATGGCTAGGCAGACTCGTTTCTTGGAGGCATTTGCCAAGCATAAATTTCAAGTTTGTTGCTTCCTCACAAGAGGTTATGGTAGCTTAGTCTCTTTTTAAATGCTTAAGGTTGTGTAGTTGTATGGATGTGCACAAATGAGCACATGAGCATTTGTGAAGGCAAAGGAGAGTTGTGTGGAGCACTTGCAAAGGCAAAAAGCAAAACTAAACTTGTGTGGTTGTGCACAAGTGAGCAATGAGCACTTACAAAGGGAAAATGGGAACTGGGCACATGAGCATTAACAAATGAAATGCTTTTGTAAAGCTTAACTCTTCATTTGGTACAATCAACAAATTTTTAAATGTAGTGGTTATTGCCATACAAAATCAATGATATTCTTTGTTTCGAAGCAATTTGGTTGGAGACTTTATATGACAACATTTTGTAATGTTGTGTTAATGGAACATGGTTTAAATGCTATCACTAAGATTTTGGATGAGGTTAGCTTGAGGACAAGTCAAAGTTTTGAAGAGGGGATGATGTTGGTAGGGAAAAGAGAACATACAAAAATCTAGAGATCTTGTCTCATCTTACCACATGAAGTTCACATAACACATACTTTGGAACAAATGATGTATTATCACCACTCTCTGCTTACATTTCAACCCGTTTCTACTTTTTTTTATTGTATATACTATGCTTTCTTCCATTTGCTTTATTTTCTTAAGTTGTTCATGCAAGATCACTACACTAGAAGCAAATATTTCTCATGCCATCATAAGATTGACCATTTTTCCTATCGCTTCTTCAAATTTACTCATGTTGTTTATTATTTTATTTGATAACAAGCTTAAATTTGGCTTGTCTACAGTGAAATCAAAATGTAAAATTAAATTGTGTGATAGTGACCTATGTCATGTGAAATCAATCTAACAAGCCTTACATTTTGAAATATAATTTGCCTCACCTTTGGGTATTTGAAGTTGTTGTAAGAAATTGATAATGTTTACAAACATTATTGATGTTGCTAAGAGAGGGTCATGTTCTCTTTAGTCAAGCCCTTAGGTAAAACAATTAAATAGCTCGAAGAAAAGAACAAAGACAAAGAGAAAACATCCAACATACCTTTTTGTTGTTATGTAAGTGTGTAAAAAAGTAAATCTCTTTATTTTTTAATATCTTGAATAAACTATAGATGATTATGAGATTCTATATGTTCTTCAATGTGTTAAAATGAATTGGTATTTGTTCTTTATGCAATACCTTAGTTCATACCATTTCAAATACTATTCAATTAATGTAAAAGGGCAATGACAAGTAAGAATGGGAGGGAACATATTCAATTTTAATAATTAAAAGTGGAATGGTTAATTTCACACTATAATTTCAAGCTAAAGTGAAATGTATATTCCCTAGCTTGAGCTACAAACAATGAGCTCTAAACAATAAAACCTAAAAGCCCAAATAGAAGCAACACTCACATAGAACAATAATGTAGAAATGAACTAATCTACTATGCCACCATTGACACTTTCAATATGTACCAAGATTTAACATAATGAAAATGTTTGGATACTCTTATTTAAAAGTTACATATTTTGACATCATAAGAGTACTCTATGACTAATTGGCTATCAAATGAGTGGGTCAAGCTTCTCTTAAATATAATTTCTAGAAAGAGAAAGAAGGGCTAAGATTAGAAGATGGATCAAAGATCAAGACTTATTGCATGATCAAGGTCTTTAATCTTTGGACAAGTGTTTCAAGAGGGTGTAAGGTCTTTTATCATTGTAAAGTGGAGAAATTGGAGGGTGGGAACTCTTTAAATTGGATGGTGGAGATCAAAAGTCAAAGTCTTATGTCCATAGTGAGGACTTTTTAAATTTGATGGCGGAGGTCAAAAAGTCAAAGTCTTTTGTTTACTATTGAAGGCTTTAAAATTGGAAGAAAATATTAAAAATAATTAGTTAGCTTAATCAACTAATTAAAAAAGTAAATTAATTAATTAATTAGTTGGAAGAATTGAGAAATGTTCTAACTATGTGGAATATTAAACTCGTGGGTAATGTTAAGGGGAAAAAAAAGGGCATGGGCTAAGCTCCCTACAAAATGCACCAAAGACCAAAAAAAAAATGTAAATTTTTTTATTTTTTTTCAGATTCATGAAAACACAATGATTTTTATGTAAATTTTTTATGATTTTCGACCACAAAATATGTAGATCATGAAGAATAGATGCTGAAAATTTCGTGAAAATATGTTGTGTTTTTTTGTTTTTGAAATTTGGTCAATAGTGCATTTTGTAGGGAGCTTAGTCACTTCCAAAAAAAAGTAGCCCAATCAATTTATTAAACAAGTATTAATTGATTGATTGGTTGAAAGAACATTTAGGCTATTCAATTTAATCAATAAAATAATTTAAAAATATATAATTAGTGATTAATTAATGAATAAAGATGATATATAGGAGATATTTTCCACATCAAGTCAAATTATAATATTGCTAATAAAGTTGGACAACTATGTAGTACTGAATTCAAACTCATCAAGCCATGTTTCATGAATAGTGATTGACAAGAACCTACATTTGGGTCAAATTCAATGACTCTTGTTTTGTGAATAATGATTTACAAGAACTCATCTATCAAATGATAAACTTAACATTAACAATATCAAAATAAAGAACAATTAACTATAAAATCTAATAAAAAAATAAAGATTCTAATTTTTTTTAAATATTAAAAGAAGACAACGTGTAAACAACAAACTAAAACAAATATCTTACCAAGAGAACACTTACGTAATATATTTTTCAAACTTTCTTTATATTCTAAAACATATATGTCAATTTAATCAATAAAATAATAAAAAAATATAATTAGTGATTAACGAATGAAAAAAGATGATATATAAGAGATATTTTCCACATCAAATCAAATTATAATATTGCTAATAAAGTTGGACAACTGTGTAGTACTGAATTCAAACTCATCAAGCCATGTTTCATGAATAGTGATTGACAAGAACCTACATTTGGGTCAAATTCAACGACCCTTGTTTTGTGAATAACGATTTACAAGAACTCATCTATCAAATGATAAACTCAACATTAACAATATCAAAATAAAAAACAATTAACTATAAAATCTAATAAAAAAATAAAAATTCTAATTTTTTTCTAAATATTAAAAGAACTAAACAACAAACTAAAACAAATATCTTACCAGGGACACTTACCTAATATTTTTTTTAAACTATATTTATATATTCTAGGTTTTAGTTTGCTGGATATGTCATGACCTACCTAAATAATGGTCTTGTAGTCAGAAAAGCAATGTAGAGAGAGAAGCCATTTAGTATTGGTCTGAGTTCTAACATATAATATGATCTTTGTGGAAGACATTCCCCATTAACAAATAAAAATAATAAGATGCCATTCAAGAGACAGAGAAAGGCAAACTAGAAGCTTGTACTGAATTGGAATCCATTGGTCTGCTATTCCTTTCGGCTCTGCATATATAATTAATTGCAGTCAATTTCATACTTGGCCATATTCAATTTGTCTGTAAGCCGCATGTCTGAGAGAAGTCGGCCATGGAATCACACTTTTGAGATTGAGTGGGCAAATGGATACAGCGGATTTTATCAAGGATTTCACATATCAAGTTGCCCAACAAACAAGTTTTGAAAAGATTGGCCACGAGATTTTTGTGGCTCTCTCTTCAGTCATGCTACACTGTACATACAGTAGTGAAAATGGAGATGTAGTTTCAATATTTGAACAAATCGTTAACTTAAACAGTATGTGACAATTTCAAATCATATTTAGCTTTTTATACTAGTATATTTGACAGGTCAGTGTTTATAATCTAAGGTTTAAGATCTACATTGTCAATTATGATGTTACAATAGTATCTATTTTGATTGGTGTTCAAAAGATTTGAAAAATGGTAGATTTGTCGGTGTGTAACGATTCACACCAACAAATATGATGTTCCATTCTTATGTTTTTTGTTGATGTGTTCAAAAAGATCCTTAAAAGGGTAGAATCAAGTTAAGTGGGCTTAGCTTCGGGAAAACTCCATAATTAAGCATGTTTGAGTTGGACCAATAGTAGGATGGGTGACCTTGTGGGAATGCCCGATACTTCGCCTCCATGAGCATCACCTACATGCAATTAGTTAAGTGGGCTTAACCTTGGGAAAACTCCATAATTAAGCATGTTTGAGTTGGAGCAATAGTAGGATGGGTGAACTTGGCAGAATCAAGTTAAGTGGGCTTAACCTTGGGAAAACTCCATAATTAAGCATGTTTGAGTTGGAGCAATAGTAGGATGGGTGACCTTGTGGGAAGGTCTAATACTTCACCTCCATGCACATCACCTACATGCAATTAGTTAAGTGGGCTTAACCTTGGGAAAACTCCATAATTAAGCATGTTTGAGTTGGAGCAATAGTAGGATGGGTGAACTTGGTAGAATCAAGTTAAGTGGGCTTAACCTTAGGAAAACTCCATAATTAAGCATGTTTAAGTTGGAGCAATAGTAGGATGGGTGACCTTGTGGGAAGGCCCGATACTTCGCCTCCATGAGCATCACCTACATGCAATTAGTGCTAAGTGCACCATTCATTCTAATGAGAGATGGGTTCTTGTGAACCACTTGTCATGAAACATGGGTCAATGAGTTTGACTCAAAAACTACATTGTTGAATCTTGATAGCAATATCATAGGGTAGAATCAAGTTATATAAGTTGTACATTAAGTTGTGTTTTACAAACATGATGTTACATCGGTATGTTTTTTGTTGAGGTGTTTAAAAAGAACCCCCAAAAGGGTAGATCAAAAGTTGAGCATCAAGTTATATCAATTGTACAGTTAAGTCATGTTTTATTGGTATATCAATGGGGGAACACGTGGTTTGTTTCTTTCTAGATCTAAGATATACATTTTGTTTAATTATGAACATTCATAATCAACAATAAAAACTTTAAAGTCACAACTACTAGTGATGTACTAATAGTGGGCATTAAATAAACAAATGTCATCACAATAAATAATATTGTACTACTAAAAGTATTGAACATTAAATCAACAAATGCTATCACAATTATTGGAACATGCTTAACTAATAATTTTCTCCCCTATATTTAGATATTTTAGATAACAAAGATTGTATATTGAAATAGTATTAAAATAAATAGTTAATTTTAAAAAAATTGACAGTAATGAAACACTCTCAATGATTATAACAACATTTAGATTTGAAATTATGATAGTTGAATGAATATGAGATCATGCCATTAAAGTAATGAGAATAAAACAATTTTTATAATGCTATCAAATATATCAAACTTGACAAACAAACGAGAAAATCCAACATGTGGTGGCTTCAAGAAACACCAAAAGTAGAGCATCAAGTGTTGGTGCTCTTAATATAATCTCATAAATAAGTAAAGTCGATTGATTAAATATGTGGGAGACATTGTTTCCATTTATACATGGTATTTGTTAACATGTTATATATAGCTAGGTCAACTTATTGACTTTAAGTCGGATTTAAGTATATTAAAAAATAAATGTTTAATGTACATATAATCTAATAGTGTGTCAATGGCACATAAAAAGGCAAATGGCTATGGGGCCACCACAATGCCCTCATTCCATAGTGTATTTTATAAGTTACACTAGTAAACTATAATCACTTATAAAGTACACTATGGGGCTTGTGCATTGTGGTGGCCATATAGATGTCCATAAAAAGTATCAAAATATAAAGAAAAAATTGGCTCTTTTTTTTTAAGACACATTTTCAAAACCTATATCATCTACAAAAAAGATCATGTTGTTTAAAGAGACATTCTCAAAATGTGAAGAAAAATGATATTATCAATCAAATAAAATAAAAATGTTGGATATAATTGTATATCATGATGATCTTTGGTGATAATATAGTTATCGTAGAAAGAGTGAAGCTTGTCAAAAGTTCTCAACAAAACTAAAATATCAAGAAGCGTCACCTCTAAGGCCTATACAAATAGAGGCACCATTCATTCAATGAGGCAAATATTTCATAAGAGAAATATCAAAGAAGTCAAGTGGAGGACATAGGTGGATCCTTGTAGGTGTATGGTGTTCTTATGTGCTTTTATCTTCACACCTATTTTATTTATCTGATTGAGTTAAGGTTTCTTTGAATCAATTAAGATTAAGAAAAATATTTTATGATAACTAATTCACCCCCCTCTTAGTTATCCGGATTGTTCAACAATTGGTATCGGAATCTTGACTTCTCGAAGAAAAGTTTAACCACTTGAGGTAGATCTGATGGCACACAAAGTGACAATTCTTGTGTTTGATGGATCCAACTATAGTTTCTAGAAAGTGTAGATGAGAGGTTACCTAATTTCCCTAAGCTACAATACTTGGAAAGTTGTTGAGACAAAATATGTTGTATTAGAAAATGGTCCAGCAACTACTATACAGATGATATTTCAACCTATGAAGAGAATGCAAAAGCAACATATGCAATGTACAGTGCTTTATCAAAGACTAAGTTAATAAAAGTTATTTCATTGAACACTTCTTGGGAAGTTTGGGAATTATTAAAATAAATCTATGAAGGAAATGATAGAGTCAAATTATCAAACAAGTTGGCAGTTAAGCATAGAAATGAAAACTTGAGAATGGAAGGAGGTGAAGATATAGCAAGCTACTTTTAGAGAGTTGACAGTGTAGTAAATAAAATAAAATTTTGAAATGGTTTCATTTTACCATGAACTATCACGCAAAGTTATTTCTAGCTAACCACAAACTCTACTCACAAGAAATTTTGATTGACCACAAAATTCTTATATAAGTGGTTTCAGATGACCAAAAAATTAAATATGAGTGGTTTTAGATGAACACAAACTATCATGATGGGGCTTTAGTAGAACATTTCCTCACTTTGGAATATAATTACAATTTTTTATGCTTCTCATTTTCCTCCATTTGGCCATGACTATGGCAGCACACCAATCAATCTTCTCTTACTCCAAAAAATGAAACTGTATCTCCTAACTTTCTTGAAACACAATCTTATTTTAGTCATTTCTTTTATGGCTTTTATCCACAAAAAGAAAATTATTCTTGCAATTAACATTAAAAATTTATAAACTTAAGATTCAATTATCAACTTTTTTGTTTCAGCGACACCTTCTTCTATCTTGCATGTGTGATTTTGTCCTTTCCACCAAGAAAAATCTTCACTCAAAATTATGTAGTTGTAACTTCAGTTACTCAACTCAATGACTTCAACACTCCTTTAGATCTTTAAGATCTTCTTTTGAAAATTTGATGACAACTTACTCTTCTATAAATTTTTTTTGATAGCTACAACTATTGTAGTTTGTTTACATAATTTGTGATCCTATCTTTACACTCCAAAAATATTTTTTTCTTGGATCTTTGTGCTCTCTAACACCTCTCTCCATGGTATATAAGATACTTCAAACTAATCTCATGTACAACATGCCCTTCTTTGGTACTTACAATGATGACAATTAGGTATTTCTCTAAAATTTTCAATGTTGTATACTGATAGCAAGTCCCTTTATGAATACTATAGAAGCTCAAACTTAGCTCTTTGTCACTCTCCTAATCCTAGATCATGGGCCCTCCCGTGAGGGAGTTTGGTCTAGACCAACTCTAATACCAAATCAAAAGATAAAGAAAGTATTAAAGATTAATGTTGGCCAAAACCAGAGAGATCCCCAAAGGAGATGTCCAATCTTGCAGCAAGAGTCAACACAACAGAAAACCATGAGATATAACAAGAACAAAAAAAATTTGTACTCAAACAACAACTTTATTTATCCAAATTTCTTCATACATGTTGGGTTGTAAGACCTTCCTAGTTACGGCCACATACAAAGAAACTCAACTAGACCTTCTTAGATCTTCCCAAGCCCTTGGGCTATCAATTCTCAGCTAGATCTCTCACTAGCTACTTCTAGCTACTTGAGCCTCTCTTTTCAATTGCAACTACAACCCTACATTTATACTAAGCCACCAACATGTCAGTGTAATAAACAATTACATATTCCAAGAAAATGAAATAAACCAAGTCGACCTAGATCCCAAATTAATACAACATTTAATTATTTCATCAAGAGCGATCTAACCACCACATCAGCCTTGAACTTGAGAACATTGAACAATGCACCACAAGAAACCGCATCTCAAGAATCTTCACCGCAAACAAGATCTCATCATCCTGACCATTAGTATAGGTACCCAAAATAGGATCGAAACCAAAATAGAAAATATTGATCGCATAAGGCACATAAGGATACACGATCCGAGATATAGGTCCACATGAGTTTCAACAACCATGATCCACAACCACACATGCTAAAACCCAACGATCACTAATTGCATGACTATGATCCCCAACAATCAATCAGTGAACACCATTGAAACAGTAACATGGACACAATTTGGTTATAAAATATCAAGCTAGATCTCACAAACCATGTCACCTAAAGAGGTTAAATCATAGGCATAACATCCTAGAACATAAAGGACCAAACACTTTTCACCGCTCCAGCCCAAGATCCACACAGATCAACCAATAAAAAAATCTTAGATAACTGTCTAGAACAAAGAAACTGCATCTCAAACCAGTCATAGAATCCATCATATCTCAAGTGTGGTAACTCCAAATGAGTTGCAATCATAGGGAATGCCTCAAAATGATCCCACGAACATCATATCATGACCACGACCACTAAAGATCCAAAGAACTCAACCAGAGAAACAATCACCTAATCGGTGACCAAGAATATAAAAAAAGCATGAAACTAACAACAAAGGTCCACTAGAAAAATAATTGTTTTTGGATGATGCAAGATTATCAAGGACCCAAGATGTTCCTGCATTAGACACATGAGGTACGCAAATATTTTCCATGAGAACAAGTCATGAAAATATGAAAAAACAAGGGATAGTAATCACATAATTATCGTTCATCTGCAAATCCTCCTCACTTGAAACCTGTACTGCCTTCCTTATTCCATCAACCAGGTCCTGCAAATGAATTAGATCCAAGATGCCCTCAGACCCAACCTCAGGCAAATCCCTCAGGTTTGTTCTCAATCTTCTGCAAAGGTCTAGATTCTTCACATCCTTCTCCTCATCCATCAAAGGAAGCAATCTACATGTCTTACCATCCTTGCTAATGGTAATTACATTACTTCTATAGTCATGAACAACCTCTCTATCATACTTCCAAGGTCTTCCAAGTAAAACATGACATGCACTCATATCCACTATGTCACATAATATTACATCATTATAAGAACCATTGCAAAAATTCACCATGCACTGTTCCCTAACTTTCACCACATGATCATCATGCAACCACCCAATCCTATAAGGACTTGGATTCTTAAGTCTTCTGAAACCAAGCTTCTGCACCATCTTCTCATAAACCAAGTTATCAACACTACCACCATCCACTATCACCTTACAAAACTTTCCTCCAATCTTGCATCTGGTCCTAAATAAACTCTTCCTTTGACAAGGTTTTGCCTCCTTATTCATCATCAACCTTCGTATCATAAGAGCTTCACCATTCTTAGGAGTATTGTCTATTTCACCAACATATGGTCCACTTTCTTCATTGACATAAGAAATTGTTTTGTTTTCTGGACACTAAAAAGACAAATGACCCTTCAAGCCACACCTAAAGCATTAACCTTTAAACTCTTTACCATCATTACCACTCTTACATACAATTGGTTTAGCTTCTATCTCACCTTCTTTTTTACCCTTATCACCACCAGTAGCTTGATTTTCTTTTCCTCTAGAGTTATTATGGTGTTTCCTTTTCAACTTATATTTTTCCTTTAGAGAATACTGATAAGCCTCCTCAATTGATCCAATCTTCAACATACCCATCTCATCATGAATATTAAACCACAAACCATTCACATACCTAGCCACCTTTTCCTTGGAAAGCTCTTTGTGACCAGATCTAATGGTTACCTTGTAAAATTATTCAGTGTAATTCTTCACACTCAAATATTTTTTCTTTAGGTTCTGCAACCTCTTTAAAAAATATAATTCATAGTCCTCAGGTATGAATTTAGCCTTCAAATTTGCAACCATCAACCTCCACTAAGTAATCTTCATTTCATGTTCTTCCTCTCTATCCTTCTGCAATTCTTCCCACCATAAAACTACATGCCCTTTCAACTTTTTTTGTGCCAACCTTACTCTCCAAGGGTCTTGGATGTCTTCTAACTTGCAATAATATTCTAACTCACCTATCCAATAAATAAGGTCCTCTAGATTCAATGTACCTTAGAAATTAGATACTTCCAACCTATAACCAATACCTATTCTTTCCATAGTTCTTACCAATTGGATAGATCCATCACTCCCAATAGATCTAGCACGATTTGCAGCTCCAAATCCCTATGCAGCTTCCCCAAAACCATCATCAAATCTAGAATTCCTATGTAATCTAGCAACAACAGTCCTAATACCTTTCATGACCTCATTCCTCAAATCGATCATCTCATTCCTAATCTCAGTTCAGAGATCTTCCTTCATTTATTCCCTCAACCTAGGATTCATTCTTAGTGGTATCCTTCTATATCTTAGGTATAACTACCTCCAATCGGTAATTTGATTCACTAAAGATGATACCCTAACCCTAGAAAAACCCTATTCCTTAGGAATAACCCAACTAGAAGAAACCAACAACAAATACTTCCTAACCACCTTGTGCAAGTTATTTAATGATCCAGATCAGATCCTCGGTTCTGCCACCCCACAAATAAAATATCTGCAACTTCACAAGTTTAGGACACTAGATCTGCAATCATAGGAACAAACTTTTCTCTGATACCATCTGATGTAGGCCAAGACCAGAGAGATCCCTAAAGGAGATGTCCAAAGTTGCAGCAAGAGTCAACACAGTGCAAAACCATGAGATATAACAAGACCAACAAGTTTTTTACTCAAACAATAACTTTATTTATCCTGATTTCTTCATACATATAGGGTTGTAAGGCCTTCTCGGTTATGACCACATACAAAGAAATTCAACCAGACCTTCTTAGATCTTCCCAAGCCTTAAGGTTATCAATTCTCATCTATATCTCTCCCTAGCTACTTCTAGCTACTCGGGCCTCTTTTTTCAATCACAACCACAATCGTATATTTATACTAATCCACCAATATCTTGGCCTAACAAATAATTACATACCCCAAGACAAACATAATAGACCAAGTCAACCTAGATCCCAAATAAATAAAACATTTAATTATTTCATCAGGACCAATTTAACCATCACGCCAGCCATGAAATCAAAACATCAAACGTTGCACCACAAGTAACTGCATCTTGAGAATCTTCATTGCAAACAAGATCTCGCCACCCTAACCATTAGAACAAGTACCCAAAATGGAAAACACTGATCACATAAGACACATAAGGATGTGTGATCCAAGATATAGGTCTACACAAGTTCCAAAAACCACAATCCATGAGTGCACATGATAAAACCCAATGAACACTTACCACATGGCTATGATCCCTAACAATCAACCGGTGAACACCACTGAATCGGTAACATGAAGAACACAACTAGACAGAAAAGATTAAGCTAGATATCACAAACCACGCCACCTGAAGAGGTGTGATCATAGACACATCATCCTAGAACACAAAGGACCAAACTCTTTTTACCAATCCAGCCCAAGTTCCACACAGATTGACTAATCACAAATCTCAAATAACTACCTAGAACGAAGAAACTACACTTCAAACCATATACAAAATCCATCATATCTCAATTGTGGTAACTCCAAATGAGTTTTGATCATAGGGGCTTCCTCTAAATGATCCCACAAAAATCATATCATGATCAGGACCACTAAAGATCCAAAGAACTCAACCAAATCAATAATCACCCAATCGGTGATCAAGAACAGAAAACAAACACAAAACTGGAAAGAAAAGTCCACCAACAAACAAATTGTTTTTGGATGATGTAAGATTACTAAGGACCCAAGACTCTCCTGCATAAAAAATAGAAGAGAAAAACTTATTTTATTGATTCTATGAAAAAAGAGATTATAATACCTCTTATTTATAGAGTTTTTTGCATCAACAACATAGCAAGAAATGCTAACACAAATGATATTTTAGTACATATGTGAAAGACAACTTAGGAGATGTGGAACAAAAATTGACTCTATAGTTATAATGAACTACAGTTCAGTTTCAACTAACTATAAACAAACTTCCATATTTTTAGCACACGTGAACAATAGTTTCAATCTTGTAGTTTAACTTAATTTTGGTTGTGTACATGGAGGATACATTGTGTAGGAGAAATTAACTCCGCAATACCTTCAACATTAGAACCTTTTTAGATGTCTAAGATCTCCTCTTTCACTTCATCGGTGACTAGAGCCTTTTTCCTTCAAAAATATTTGATGCCTTCTGCCTTCAGCAATTTTAAAAAAACATATTTTTTTAATCAACTACTAAAATATTTTAAATGATTCACATCTCACCTTATCTAGATTAGAACTCTTCTCACTCTTTAATAGACAATAATTCATCTAAAATTAAGGAAACTCTTGTCAAATATCAAATCTTGCAACTTTCTTCTTAGGCTCCTACAATTTATATCTTTCAAACATCAATACTTATCTTTGTGCGGGAAAACCTTGTTACTGTGGCATCTTTGTCAAAACAACAGCTACATCTTCTTTCTTATATCTTCACATCTTATCATTGATTATTCTACTTACATTTGTTGTAGTGGACTTTTACTTACATAGATCAACACTTTGTGTTTGCAATCTTTAATCTGTCTCTATTTTTTCTTCTTTAACTCTCCTTCAATCCTTTACAATAAAACTTAACACCTACAAACACTAATTAAATAAATCCATAATTTACACCCAAAGTTATGACTCACCATTTTCAAATGGTTGGTAACTTTTCCAAATCTAACAAACTTATAAATGATGGGCTCCTTCTAATTGCTACAATAGTTAATGAAGTTAAGTCTTTGTCACTTTCATAATTCTGGATCTACGGCCCTCCCATGAGGAATTTTGGCCCAGAACAGCTTTGATACTAATTTAAAAGAGTGAGACAAAAATAAAACACAAGAAAGTAATGCTACAACAAAACAAGACAATCCTCTTCTATTATTGATTAATCAAAACATATTACATTGCCTCTAAATATAGAGGACTTCACGTCACATAAACTTAAGAGTTATAAAACTAGAGGAACCTTGCAACTTAATAGATATGTTCAACATGGTGAGAAGATAGGAGATGTGGAGAATCAACTCACTATATTAGGGAATATGCAGAAAATAATCTTAACAACTCGCTAGTTTGTAGGAAACAAACTTCTTGCTTACAAAAAAACTACAGTTTGGTGTATATATATAGACACACACACACATACATATACATATAAATATATACATACATAAATTTATTTCTTTATTTATACACACATATATGCACACACATATACACACACACACATGTGTGTGTGTGTGTGTGTGTTTATATATATATATATATATATATATATATATATATATATATATATATATATATATATATATATATATATATATATATATATATATATATATATATATATATATATGTATGTATGTATGTATGTATGTATGTATGTATGTATGTATGTATGTATGTATGTATGTATGTATGTATGTATGTATGTATGTATGTATGTATATTGTAATACCCCTGCTAGAGAACCTAAGAGAATAATACAACAAATAAGAAAAGAGGAAAATTTATTTTTTGAAACAAGAAAGATTACATTATGAATTAATCTATTTCAAAACAATGACCCAAGATACATACGATCCCATGATAATAATTAAATCAACATCTATCTAGTTCCATCATTACATTATAAATAATTAGAGTTACATGTGTGCATTTACAAGTTACAATCATCTCGTCAATGAGGTTATAATATTACATCAAAACATCAGATATAAGATACATATCATGATCTGAAGAATGAGTAATAATCAACTAGTCACATGAAACATAATATTACAAAGAAGAGGCAAGTCCATCCAAGAATCTCTCAAACATACTCTAAAAATTTGATGGATAAAATATTTTCCACCCAACCATGTGAAATCCTGAGGCCCACACCATCTAAGCTAGGAGATAGACATAAGGCCCCACACCACACAAGAAAGCATAAGAAAGGAAACAAGTAGAGTAATAACCAAAGTAAGGAATATAATAGGGAAATCATAAAGGGTATACAATAGGGCTACCAAAGGAAAATCATAAGGTCAGATGGAAGGAATTTTAATACACATGTAGAAGAGTGTCATCACATAGCCCTCGACTATATTGGGTTTTCCTTGGTAGTTTCTTCCTAAACCATGACCCCTAGGTGAGGAGTCATTTGAAACTGACAACACTTCATGAGGACAAGGATCCAATTTTTTAGACTTATGCCACACATGCAGCTAGGCCTTCTCTAACCCTTCCTTAGTCTATACTAGCACTCAAGGTCATGGTGAAGGTAACATAACTATCTTGTTTAGTGTTTTAACCCATCCCAAAAAAATTATTAAGTTATCACTAGATTATCTACCTATAATGGGTTTTCCTTGGTAGCCACTTAAGCCCCCAGCCCCCATTGAAAGCCACTCCCCTTTATCATGCTCCTAGAAAACCACTCCTATGCTCCAAATTGAAAACCCAAAAGAAACATCACAAATAAAATAACCATAAAGATATCTCCTCAAAATCAATCATTTTCAACAAATCTCATAAGTAAAGTTTGGAGCATAAAAACACAAAATCATCAATAAGATCCATTTATTTCATCATATCAAAAAAGATATCAAAACAAAATTCATTTATGCCTCATGCTAGAAATCTCATAGGAATTTCTCTAAATTCCAAAACAAAAACCACAACCCATGTATAACATAATTCATGCAAATGTTCACTTTTGGATCCATTCCATCAATAACACAACTCAATCATCATCAAATCAACTTTTAACATATTTCAACCATAAAATAACCAAAAATAGAAACATGTGCAGGAGCACCTAGGACATAGGCTAGTGTTCTAATCTCCTTTTGGGTTGTAAAGATCCTAGCTAGGTCAAGAAGGTAATAAAGACCCGAAGATGGTCTAGGTGATGTGGGGAAGTTAGTTGGTTAGGTTAGTTTTGGTTTGGCCTAGTTAAACTTGGGATGAGAGCTAAGATGTACATAAGGCCTAGTATAGTCCTAGAAAGTGGAAAAGAATCTAAGGTTGAAAAGAGACCTCAAAATGTTAGGAAATGGCTAAAAAAAGCCTAAAATAGTCTTGAGGATGTTTTTATAGCATCTTAGGAAGTTGGAAGTTTTTTAGGAGTAAAGGAAAGCAAAAGTTGCTAAAAAGTTATCATGACAACTTTTGCAACTTTGAGGAGTTGCATGAAAAAATTTTGTCCTAAAGAGACCAAATGATCAAATTATGTCTAAAGGAGATCCCAACCACTTACACACGTGATAAAAATGTATTTAAGCCTAAAAAATCTTGAGTCCTGACGTTGGAAAAGTTTGGTAATTATTGGCAAAAGCAATCAATCACTGTCATAGACAGTTAAGGCATAGTTTGTTGTTTCTTTGCATGAATAGGATCTTATGGATTAGATTATTATATTTATTGAAGAAATTTGGTAGTTTATTTAGTTTTACTACATTTATGTATAGGATTGTGCATTTTTAATTAGTTTTTTAGGTTCTTTGTTTATTGTTTTGTTCCTGCTAGTTCACTGGCATGTACACAGGAACAGTCTCAAAAATGGTTCCCCCATAAAATCCCATCGTGTGTTCATCACGGTATTTTGGGAAATGGGATTGGAGCCCATGTATATTTTACATAAGCAAGTATTAGTTATAAATATGAGTCTTTCTATATTTGTGGCATTGCCCTAGGTGAGCACAGTCATTGCTCGACTAGGAACAAGGAGTTGATTTGTAAGGTGACTTGTAGGGGTGACTATGAAAGTTGATTCGCTAAGGCATTGGAGATGAGTATTAAGATGAGATAGAGCCTTGGTGACGAGATGGAGTATTTTCCAATCCATTTAGCAAGAATTTCATTTCAGTGAACAGAGAGCTCCTAGAAGCCTTTAAAAGCCTCATTAAACCCTCATAGTTTGGATAGGTTCAGTACAAAAGCATAGTGACCCAAGACCCATAAAATCTCTTAGGGTTTCCTAATTGATTGAAGAATCCATAATTTTTTTGGCAAGTTCTTAAGGGACATTTTGCAACAAATCCTAGAAACCTAGAATAGGATACCTAATTGAGGGCTCAAGAAATACAAGGCCAAGATAGGAAAATTCGTGAGATCAATAAGGAAAATATGAAAAAGATCTTGAAAAAATGTGACAATAAATTAACAAAGATGAATTTTATTACATCCACACACTTGCAAGATTCTACATTTGTTTAGGAGGTTGAGTACACTAGGAAAAATGGAAGTGAGTATGATAAGGGAAGGTACATTTGAACATGGATAGGTCACCTAGAGAGTGAGAGTAGTTTTCTCTAATTGAGGACATTGAGAAAGTCCTTAGGATGCAAGGGAGAACCTTGTGAGGCCCTGATCAAGGAATTGGGGAGTTAGTAAGTTAGGAACCTAGATTGGCCCTAGTAGGAGAGTTGAAATCTAGTGTGATCCTATCAGATTGGTATCAAAACCTAAAATATTGGGCTAGAGGAAAATTAATGTTGTATTTAGTTGAATCAATATATTCTTTAAAGATGATTACAAATGAAGAGTTATAAAAGAAGGTGGAAGACCAGGAGGAGGAGAATAGAATCCTTGTTGGATATTTCTAATGCATGGAGAGGTGATTGAGACATTTAATATGTTTAATCACTACGTTATTGAATGGACACTCATACTATTGTCATTTGTGTTTTCTCACTGATGTCAACATATGTTTCTATGAAGGAACCAGAATGGTAATCATAGTGTACAGATATTGTATGGATGTTTCAGATGCTGCGAAGTTAGATGAGATTTCAAGTGAATGTTGTGATCTTATATCTGAGATCGCATCATTAGATGTTTCATATTAAGAGAGATACAAATGTTTTAATGAAGACTGGTCACTGGACTATGATAGTGAGATTTGACAGAGTTAGTCTGAGTTTTTCGTATATCTTTTAGAGGATTTGGATTCAAGGTATGCGAGCTTGAAGGATGATAGACAGGGTATTCAAGGATGTTCATTGGTCAGTGCAAGGTACAGAATTATTGGTGACATCATCATGGCATGTGTTCTGGTGATGACTTATTGTGAAGATGACTCATGAAATGAAGTGTGTGTGTTTTTTGGCGAACAAAAATTAAGGATGTCGGTGTTGGACTACAACTGATTTGGAATCTAATTGAAGAATCTGTGATTAAAGATCACTGAGGAGTTTTTGATTAGATATGTAATATGATTAAATCAATATTATGTTGTCATTGATGTCAACTAGTTTGACAGCACTTATATTGTAAGTAAATATACCGAGACATCTGAAGAAAGGTGAAAGAAATGAAGAATAGATAAATCTACATGGGGAAAGATGTAAATGACAAATGAGGATAAGGAGCACATTGAGTAACTTGTTGATGAGTCTATGACTTGATGATATTGACTTTATTATGTTGCATTCATCTATGATGAAGTATAGAGCTGAAAGACACAAAGCAGTGTTGTCGGTAAATGAAGCATTTCTACTATACACCGACGGAGTGTAGTGTATACCGATCGTAGTATTAACCGAGCAGTGTTCACCAACACATTTCTTTGTTAACCGAGCCAAATGAAATGAATTAAATGATTAGTTTAGCCGATAAGATTGATGAGCTGTAAAGTACCTCGATTTCAGTGATATCAGATAATGTTTGTTATAAAGATTGACAGCTAACAAAATTAAAGGAAGATCTAACGGAGCAGATTGAAACGTGTTATTGACACGTCAGCTGAGAAAGTTGGAAGTGGCAAAATCTATGAATGTGGTTAAGCGGCAAAATCTGATGGTGGAGAAGAAAATGATTTACCCATCTATATAAGAGACTAGAATTTCATTATGAAGGATGTTGGAAGAAGTAGAAACTGTAGGAATATCACGTGAACAAGGTTTTCATGCATTCTGATCATATTGGTTAAGTAAGAACCAAGCTGCAGAACAATTACCGAGCTACAAAGAGCAATTACCGATGGACAATAAGTTGATACAATATTGAATCTGAAGTGTAATATTGGTCAAAAGGATTTGTTAGGACTGAATATTGATCTGTAATATGCAATTGAAGTTGTATCAAGGCAAGTAATTTACTATTACATATTTAACCATTATATATAGTAAAATTCTCTTAACCAAGTGGACTCTGAAAGTCTTATGATGTATCATTCATAGAATGAACATTGTTATCCTGTCAACCCCATAGTGAATGTTGGTTGGATGATAACTTCTAGTGTAAAATCCTCTAACAAGGTCACACCTAACAGTGTGTTTGTAAACCTTTAATAGGGTTGGGTCTTAACCGACCTCACTTCAGAAGAGTGAACAATTTTGGGTTGCCAGTCCCAAGTGGTTTTTCCCTTTACAGGGTTTCCACGTTAAATCTCTTGTGTTATGTGTTGATTGTGATATTTTTTTGTTATCATACTTTGCATGTTACATGTTAGATTTGATTGGTAACTATTATGGTAATTGGTAAAAGAATAGATAGTGAAATTAATTAGTGTTTACCAAGGAGCAAAAATTGAAGAAGTTGTTTTGAATTATACATTTTGTATTGGGACACTAGATAACTAATTCACCCCTCTCAGTTATTCTAACAGTCAGTCCTTAATTGATGTAATGTAATCTTTGTAGACTTTTCCTAGATAGCATGTGTATCTTAGCAAGGGTTTATGTAATTGTTTGTCATTAGGAAAGCCTCATGGGCCGACCTAATCATGGTAAATTGTAATAAGGTATATATGTAGAGTCTTTTTCTTTGGAAAAGACATGGATGGAATATATATGTGATATAAAGAAGTTGAAAAAGATGTGAGCTTGTGTCTGCTATATGTAGAGCAGAGGTTTACTAGTGGACTTCATTGGAATTGATCAAGCAAAGATAGTTGTTGGAAAACAGTTCAAAAGATTGTGTATTTCTTTATATACACCTATTGTGAACTAGTGAGTTTTGAAGGTGGATTTAACCTTCTTTGGGTAGTGAGCCTTGGGCAATGAGCCCTCTCTTTTGTTCTTAACTCCTAACAGAGTATGTCCTCTAACAAGGACTATGTATTATAATGTGTCAATAAGCTCTCAACATGGCTATATGTTCTAACAAGGATAACTATACTCTCATTACATCATTTGTGGGTGCTAATTCCCACCAAGGTTTTTACCTTTAACAGGGTTTCCCCAAAGCCAAAATATTGTGTTATTGTGTTGGCATTCATTGTTTTCATTGGATCTGATATTGTGGAGATTAAAATTTAAATTTTAATATTTTATTATACAAATGATTCACGCCCCTCTCAGTTGTATTGTGGACTGTTATTCCTAACAATTGGTATCAGAGCTTGTGGTCCTTAGAGAGAAAGCTTAACAGCTTGAGGTGATCTTGGAGATGGAACTCTATAGGAATGATGGTCCCAAATTTGATCCTAAGAACTTTGATAGTTGGAAGAACAAGATGCGAACACACTTTTTGTGTTTAGGCATAGACTACTGGATGATTACAAAGAAGAAGGTAGCCCTGAAGATTGAGAATGATTTTCCATCTGCTATTGATGATGAGAAGAAGTTATTCTCATATAACATGGTTGCAAGGGAAGCACTGATCAATGCACTATCTTAAATTGAGTTCACTGAAGTTAAAGACTTAGATTCAGCACATGAAATTTGGAATAGATTAGAAGTATTATATGAAGGGGATAAATATACCAAGTAGGCAAAGTTACAAAATTGGAAAACAAAGATGGAAAAGCTGCAAATGAATGAGGATGAAAGAATTAGAACCTATGTTCAAAGGATCACAGAAGTAGTACTTGGAATCAAAAATTGTGGAGGTACTTATGATGAAGAGGAAGTTATTGTGAAGATCCTTAGATCATTAACTCATGTATACAAGTTCAAGGCAATGTCTATTCAAGAGACTATACCCCTGACTCTGAATTTTAGGAGAGAGATGTTGATTGCAAAGCTAACTACTTTTGAAGCTGCAAAATTAAGAGAAGCTCTACCTAAAGTTGAAACTACATTCAAGACATCTACACACAAGAAATTGTCTGCACTTCCGAGCACCAGCAAAGAAGACCTAAAAGAAGAGCTTGGTGAGTATGCTAAAGAATGGGAATAAATAATAGCAGAGGAAATAAAGATGGATGAACTTGTTGCACTAATTTCTAGAAGAGAAAAAAGAGGTAAGGGCAAGTTTGAAGGGAAATTACCCTTGAAATGTTTTTCATGCAATAAGGTAGGTCATTTTGCATCTAGATGTCCTACAAGAGTTTCTAAGTATAAACCTGATTATGAAAAGATTAAAAGAGATGGAGAATTTTATTATGCTAGTGAAGGAATCTTTGATGATGATGATTTAGATTATGAAGAGATTGGATTTGTTGCTATTAAAGATGAACTAGTACATGAAGAAAAATCATTTGTATCTCATGTTGACAAGAAAACTAAATGGATAATTGATAGTGGTTGTTCTCATCATATGACTGGTGATAAGAAAAAGTTTTTTAAATTAGTAAATTATGATGGAGGTGTTGTGAGGTTTGGGGATAATCTCCCTAAATCTATCATAGGAGTAGGATCCATTACTCGGGATGGAAAGACTAATATAGATAATGTACTACTTGTTGAAGGATTGAAACATAATTTTTTGAGTTTCAGACAGTTAATGGATAAAGATTTTCAATTAAGTTTTTTTAATGGTAAATGTTTTATCAGAAGTAAGGAAGGAAAACTGATTGCTACTGGTTCAAAATCTAGAGGTAATGTATTTGAACTAAACACATCTGGAGCCTCTTGTTTTGTTGCAAAGGTAGATAACAGTTGGTTATGGCATGGGAGATTTTGTCATGTTAATTTTGATAATATTGTGAAGGCAATTATGGCTAATGTAGTAAGAGATCTACCGAAGATTGTGAAACCATCTAACACTGTATGTAGAGAATGTGTTATGGGAAAGTAGACTAGAAGCATTCATAAGAGAAAAACATATACATCAAAAGAAAATTTGGATCTGGTACATACAGATCTATGTGGACCTACAAGAACAAAGTCATACTATGGTGAAAGGTATTTTATACTCTTTTTTGATGACTTTTCTAGAATGATGTGGCTTACTTATTTAAGAGAAAAATCAGAAGCATTTGATAAATTCAAGTTGTTCAAAGCAAAAGTAGAAAATGAATCAGGTTTAAAGATCAAGTATTTAAGGTCAAATAGAGATGGAGAATTTACTTCAAACTTATTCAATTCATATTGTGAAGATCATGGGATAAAGAGACAAACATCTTCTCCTAGGACTCCACAACAGATTGAGATAGCAGAGCGAAGAAATGGGACTATACTTGATGCTGCTAGGACAACGTTGATTGAAGGAAATGTATCTCATGTACATTGGAGAGAGGCTATTGGAACAAAAGTATACACATTGAATAGAATTCAAATCAGAGAAGGTACAAGTAAGACTCCCTATGAACTATGGTTTGATCATACTTCTACTGTAAAATATTTTAGAATATTTGGTAGTAATTATTATATCAAGAGGGATGATGAGATAGGGAAGTTTGATGCTAGAAGTGACAAAGGGATCTTCCTTGGTTACTCTGTTAAAAGTAAGGCTTACAAATGTTTCAATCTGAGATTGAGGAAGATGATTGAAAGTAACAATGTAAGAATAGATGAGAAGTTTTAGATACAAGAAATAATGTATGACAATAATAAGATTTCAGATATAAAAGAAACTACTATTGTTGCAAAAGAAGAACTTGTTGAGGAAGAAAGTGAAAAAGAGGCTCGTGATGCTAGTGCAAGAAAGGCTACTGAGACTCCTAAAACTCCAAGGTATGTAAAAAATAACCATCCTGAAAATCAAATTATTGGCAATACAAGTCAGGGAGTGCTAACTAGATCAAAAGTTAGAGAAGAAATTTTTTTGATTTCTCAAGTTGAGCCAAAAACTACAGATGAAGCCTTTAAAGATAAATCTTGGATAAATTCTATGAAAGAAGAATTGGATTAGATAAAGAAGAATAATACTTGGGAACTAGTTCCTAGACCTAAAAATAAAAATATAATAGGAACAAAATGGGTTTTTAGAAATAAAATGGATGAAGAAGGAACTGTTGTAAGGAACAAAGCAAGACTAGTGTGTAAGGGATACTCACAGCAAGAAGGCATAGACTTTGAAGAAATATTTTCTCCTGTTGCTAGAATAGAGGTAGTAAGATTGTTCCTATCTTATGATGCACATAAAAAATTCAAAGTGTATCAAATGGATGTTAAATCTGCATTTCTGAATGGAGATCTTGAAGAAGAAGTCTATATAGAACAACCATATGGATTTACTCTATGTGAAGATAAAGACATGGTGTGCAAATTGAAGAAAGATCTATATGGGTTGAAGCAAGCTCCTAGGGATTGGTATGAAAGGTTAGACAAGTATCTACTTGGGCTTGGATTCAGAAAAGGTAATGTAGACAATAATTTGTATTTAAGAACTAGTGAAGATGGAATCCTAATAATAGAAATATTTGTGGATGACATTATCTTTGGAGGTAATGATGATCTATGTAATAATTTTTCTAAAGAAATGGAAAGTGAATTTGAGATGTCCATGATAGGTGAAATGAAATTCTTTCGTGGACTATAAATAACTCAGAATGAGAATGGTATTTTCATTTCTCAGACCAAGTATCTCAAAGAATTGCTTAAGAAATTTGGAATGGAAGATTTTAAACCAGTAGGAACACCTATGGTGATTGGCAACAAGCTAACAATTGATGATGAATCAAAGTGTGTTTTTCAGACTTTGTATAGATCAATAGTTGGAGGACTACAATATCTTACTCACACCAGACCAGATATTGCTAATTCTATTGGAATTGTGGCTAGATATCAGGCGGAACCCAAAGAAACACATCTAGCTATTATGAAAAGGATACTGAGGTATCTAAGAGGAACCATAGATTATGGCTTATGGTATGACAAAAATGATAGCTTTGAACTTCATGCTTATACTGATGCTGATTGGGGAGGAAATATTGATGATAGAAAAAGTACCAGTGGTGGTGCATTTTTCCTTGGGAAAAATTTGGTTTCTTGGCTAATTAAGAAATAAGATTGTATAGCACAATCTATTGTTGAATTAGAGTATGTTACCACTGTTATAAATTGCACTCAAATTGTTTGGATGAAACAAATACTGACAGACATTGGAATAACTTTTGATGAGCCTATGGTTATCCATTGTGATAACACCAGTATAGTAACTATGTCAAAGAATCCAGTGATGCACTCTAAAACTAAACACATTTCTATCAAGTATCACTTCTTGAGAGACAAGGTGGCCGAAAAGGAAATCAAACTAGAATATATCAGTACAAAAGAGAAGATTGTAGACATCTTCACAAAGCCACTACCAAAAGATACCTTTGAATATCTTAGAGGTATGCTAGGGGTTCATGCCCCTCCTATTCAGAACTAAATGATGCAGAGGTACATCACTCTAGAGGTATTTAGGGCCTTATCACTATCTGGACTGGATACAGGGATCTACTCCTCAAGGGGAGTGATCGTAGAAGAAAGTTTATCTATGAAGGAATCCAAAGCCTCATGGAACCCTTTGCCATTGTTGTCAAAGTAGGAGTTTTTCTATGAGAAAATCCCTACTGTTTGGGAAGATTGATTGGTTGTAGGACTTTGGGTTGATATAACTTTCGGATAAGATTTTCCCATATGTTGACATCAATGCCAAAGGGGGATATTGTTGGATATTGCTAATGCATGGAGAGGTGATTGAGACATTTAATATATTTAATCACTATGTTACTGAATAGACACTCATACTATTGTCATTTGTGTTTTGTCACTGATGTCAACATATGTTTCTATGAAGGAACTAGACTGGTAATCATAGTGTACAAATATTGTATGGATGTTTCAGATGCTGCGAAGTTAGATGAGAGTTCAGGTGGTGATATTGTGATCTTATATCTCAGATCACATCATTACATGTTTCATATTAAGAGAGATAAAAATGTTTTAATGAATACTGGTCACTGGACTGTGACAGTGAGATTTGACAGAGTTAGTCTCTGAGTTTTTGGTATATCTTTGAGAGGATTTGGATTCAAGGTATGTGAGCTTGAAGGATGATAGACAGGGTACTAAAGGATGTTCATTGTTCAGTGAAAGGTACATAATGATTGGTGACATCATCTATGGTGTGTGTTCTGGTGATGGCTTACTGTGAAACTGACTCAAGAAATGAAGCATGTGTTTTGTTAGGTGAACAAAAATTAAGGATGTCGGTCCTTAATTGTTGTAATGTAATCTTTGTAGACTGGTCCTAGATACCATGTGTATCTTAGAAAGGGTTTATGTAATTGTTTGTAATTAGGAAAGCCTCATGGGTCAACCTAATCATGGTAAATTGTAATAAGGTATATATGTAGAGTCTTTTTCTTTGGAAAAGACATAGATGGAATATATGTGATATAAAGAAATTGGAAAAGCTGTGAGCTTGTGTCTATTGTATGTAGAGTAGAGGTTTACTAGTGGACTTCATTGGAACTGATCAAGCAAAGACAGTTGCTAGCAAATAGTTCAAAAGATTGTGTATTTCCTTATATACACCTATTATGAACTAGTGAGTTCTGAAGGTGGATTGAACCTTCTATGGGTAGTGAGCCTTGGGAAGTGAGCCCTCTCTTTTGTTCTTGACTCCTAACAAGGTCTATCCTCTAACAAGGACTATGTACTATTATGTTTCACTAATCTCCTAACAGGGCTATATCTTCTAACAAGGATAACTATACTCTCAGTACATCATTTGTGGGTGCTAATTCCCACTAGGGTTTTTACTTTTAACAGGGTTTCCCCAAAACCAAAATATTGTGTTATTTTGTTGGCATTCATTGTGTTCATTAGATCTGATATTATGGAGATTAAATTTTAAAGTTTAATATTATATTGTACAACTGATTCACCCCCCCTCTCAGTTGTATTGTGGACTATTATTCCTAACACTCCTTAGAGAAAGGCTAGCAGAGATAGAAAGAAAACTTGGTGTAGTGGAGACTGAGACAAAATTGGTTAGAGAGAAAGTTAGAGACGTGGAAGATAAGGGTAAAGATCTGGAAGAAGAAGACAAAGTCCCTGAACCAAACTTTTTATTAGAGGAAGAACCCTTCTTGAGATCATTGAAGTCCATGAGTGGTAAATCCTTGGAAGGAATGTTATTGTTTAGTGGAAACATGGAAACAGAATTAGTCATGGAGTAGCTAGAAGGAATGAGAGCCATTTTGAATGTGAGGGTATCAGTGAATCCCAAAGAGTTAGAGTGGCTAAGTAAAGGATGAGAGGAGATTCCCTCACATGATGGAAGTTTTTTGCAAGATAAGAGGGTAAAAGAGGGAAATAATCCTATTGCTAACTGGAAACATATGGTGGAAAATATTAGAGAGACCTACCTACCATATTATTATGAGGTGCAACTACATAATAAAATATAAAGCTTAAGGTAGAAGGATCTTGAAGTGAGCGCCTATATAGAGGAATTACATAAACTATGTCTTAGGTAACACATGATGGAAGAAGAAATCCTAAAGGTGGCTAGATATTTAAATGGCCTAAGGTGGAACATACAAGAGGAGATAAGCCTCTTGAGCCCAAGAACAATCCACCAATGCTATCAACTTGCTCTGAAGGTAGAAGAGAAGCTCAAGAAAATACATGATTCAAGCAGCCAAGGTAGAGGTAGAGGGAGAGATAGCAGAGGTCATAGAGGAATCTTTGGAGGAAGAAATTCAGAACAAAGAAACCAAGGTGAGACTAAGCTCACAAAAAAATAAGGAGAAATGACCAACAATAGAGGTGGTTACAACAGGGGTATAGGCTCAAGTAGCAACTACAGAGGAGGGTAAAAACACAATAAGTTGTCACCCTTTTACAAAGGAAATGGCTAACAAAATAAAAGTTGTTCAACTTCAATAGTATAAAAATGACATTTATGTTTGGAATTTGAAGATGATGTAAAGTAATTAAATGTGATAAAATGGATGAATTGTATGATTAATATTTTTAATAAGTTTTTTGAATAAGAATTTATTTGTTTTTTTAATTTTTAAAGATGATTTTTCAGTTGCTGAAAAATGTTGAAAATTAGGGGTCTAGTTCCCACCAAAAAATTATATGTAAATAAACATGTTTTCCCCTTATTTCAAAATATGTCATAAATGACATATATAGCTAGTGCATGAAGAAATAAAAATTGGTTTGTGACCTATATTTTCTCTTTTATAACAATTCAAATTCCAACTCACTAAAATCAAGAGTTTTCATCTCGCAACATATTTTTCATAACAAATATATCCCAATCAAATATATATATATATATATATATATATATATATATATATATATATATATATATATATATATATATATATATATATATATATATATATATATATATATATATATATATATATATATATATATATATATATATATATATATATATATATATATATATATATATATATATATATATATATATATTCTTGAAGAGGACTCTCTCCTCTAGTGCACCATATGTTTTTCAAATGTATTTAATATGATTTACTATTTTTTTCTCTCTTCGAATCAATATCTCCTTGACTCTTAAAATACCTACTTTAAATAATTTTTAATTACAATAAACCATGTCTAATTAAAACACTAGAAAATCTATATGAGGATATTCTTGACTCTAATCTCTACAAAAGGGTATTTTTTAGTTTTTAAAAAATATCATTAAAAAGATTAAGAGTTATTGAAACACCACTTTTATGAAATAATTTTATTTTTATGGAAATTGGACCCAAAGTGGTATAAAACATGCATTTAATAGACATTTTCAATTAGAAAAGTTAAATCACTTATCTAAATTAGCTAGAATGAATCTAGCTAGACCATATTTTTTACCAAAATTAATTTTTAGTTATAAATACTAAAATTTAGCTGTGCTGATAAGTTAGCCTAAAAGGTGACACCTAATTGTGCTTTTACCTAGGAAGATCAAGTGGCCAAGGAAGAGGATCTTATTTCTCTTCCATGAAGTGTTATAATTTCCATCAATTTAGGCATCCTACATACCAGTGTCCTGAGAAGTGTTCATCATCCCAAGGTGGAGAGAAAAGAGTGAGCTATGTACAAGAGGATTCCTCAAGAAGTAAGATTATTGAAGTAGCATTGGACTCAAAGGCAGGAGATAACCTCATGATTAGGAGAACTCTCATAAAAGAACCAATAATGGAGGATCCAAGCCAAAGGAGATCACTGTTCAGGATCAAGTGCAAGATTATAGGTAAGGTTTGCAAGATCATTATTGACTCTGGATCCATTGATAACATAGTTTCTAATGAGGCAGTCAGCAAGTTGAATTTGCAAAGAATCCCACACACTAACCCCTATAGGGTTAATTGGTTGAACAAGGGTCGACATGTGCTAGTTAATGAGAAATTTTAGGTGGACCTCACCATAGGGAGGTATAAGGACAAGGTGTTGTGTGATGTATTACCCATGGATGCTTGCCATATTTTATTTGGAAGACCTTGGCAGTTTGATAGGAAATCCATTCATGATGGAGCCAAAAACTCATACTCTTTCAAGAAGGATGGAGTCACATTTAGAATTTAGTCAATCCTAGCAAAAGGGGAAGTGAAAACATTAGGTCCAAATGTACTTTTAATGGGAGAAAAGGAGTTCCTAAACACACTAGAGGAAGGTGAAGGAATGAGATTTTCTTAGTGTTGAAGCCCAAAGATGAGAAAGTGGAGAAGAAGCCAGTTGTACCCATAGAAGTTAAGGAGTTGTTGGGGAAATATAAGGAGATAGTTAGTGATAGAAGTTAAGGAGATAGTTAGTGATCCAAGTACCAGGAGCATCCTTTCCCAATAAATCTGCCTAAAAAATGAGCCCACAACAAAATGAGGAAATTTCCAAGAAGATACAAGAATTACTTGACAAAGGCCTAATAAGGAAAATTATAAGTCCTTGTGCAGTCCCCACTATCCTAGCCCCAAAGAAAGGAGGTACTTGGAGGTTATGTATAGATTCTAGGGCCATTAATAGAATCACCATAAGATATAGGTTCCCAATCCCAAGAATACAAGACTTGATGGATTTCCTAGGAGGAGCCAAGTACTTCTCAAAAATTAACCTTAAGAGTGGTTATCACCAAATAGGATCAAGGAGAGGGATGAGAAGAAAATGGTTTTCAAGACCATAGAAGGCCTATATGAATGGTTAGTCATACCCTTTGGGTTGTCTAATGCCTCTAGCACCTTCATGAGGCTAATGAATGAAGTGTTAAAGGACTTCATAGGTAAGTGGGTTGTGGTATACCTAGATGACATTCTAATTTTTAGTAAGATAAGGAAGATCATTTGATGCATTTACAAGTTGTGTTACAAAGGTTTCATGAGGAAAAACTAACCATCAATCTAGACAAGTGTGAATTTATGAAATAGGATCCGGTGTACCTTAGCTTTGTTTTATCACAAGGGAACTTAAAAATGGATACTAGCAAGGTGGATGCAATCATAAACTGGCCTTCACCTAAGTCTTCTATAGAGGTAAGGAGATTCCATGGTTTGACACAATTTTATAGGAATTCCATTAGGCAATTTAGTGAGATATGTGCACTACTCCTAGACACCATAAAAGGAGGCATGAAAGATAAGTTTCAATGGAATGAGAAAGCCAACAAGGGTTTTGAGACCTTGAAGAGGAATATAGATACCCAACCAATATTAGTACTCCCTAGTTTTGTGAAACTATTCATTGTTGAATGTGATGCTAACAATATTGCTATAGGAGAAGTCCTAAGTCAAGAAGATAAACCAATTACCTTCCATAGTGAAAATTTAAGTGATGAAAAAAATAAGTACTCCTCATATGACTTGGAGTTTTGAGAAAATGGAGGCACTACCTCCTCCCTAGAGAATTTTTAGTATATACAGATAACCAATATTTAAGCTTCCTAAAATCACAAGACAACCTAAGGCACAAACATATGAACTGGGTAGAGTATATCCAAGCCTACACATTTATAATCAGGCATAAGAAAGGGTAGAAAAATAAGGTGGTAGATGCTTTGAGCAGAAGATTCTTCACAGTCCAAGAAATACAATTTAGGGGCATTGGCATAGACAGTTTCAAGGAACTTTATTCAGAGGATGGAGACTTCTCAGCTGCTTACAAGGTATGCAAAGAGTTTCAAAATCATTTCCACAATGATTATTTTGAGTACACTCTTCAAGAAGGTCTTTTGTTTAGGGGAGGGAAACTTTGTGTGCCTAGAGGTTCAATGAGAGAGAGAACATAATCCAAGAAAAGAAGAATGGATCAATTAGTGGACATTTTGGAGTTCATAAAACCTTAGAATAGGTTCAAAGGTACTACTATTGGCCCAAGATTAACAAAGACATCAAGAGGTATGTATAAACTTGTATTGTCTGTCAGAAATCTAAGGGTGCTTCATCAAATGCAGCGTTGTATCAACCCCTTCCAATTCCTAATAGAACTTGGGAGTGTCTTAGTATGGATTTTTTGGTTGAGATACCTAAGACAAAATAGGGCTTGAATAGTATATTTGTGATTGTAGATAGATTCAGAAAAATGGCCCATTTTGTGCCATGTAAAACCACTCATGATGCATGCCACATAGCTAACTTGTTTTTCAGAGAAGCGGTCTAAATACATGGTCTACCTTTGAGTATTGTGTCAAACGGAGACTCCAAGTTTATGGGTCACTTTTGGAAGACCTTGTGGAAGAAGCTCGGCACCAACTTTTCTTTTAGGTCTGCATACCATCCCCAAATAGATGGAAAGACCAAGGTTGTTAATGGGAGCTTGGGAAATCTCCTGAGGTGTCTTGCCAAGGAATATGGTCAATCATGGGACCAAGTCATAGCTCAAGAAATTTTTTCTTACAATGACACCATAAATAGAACCACTGGTAAAATTCCCTTTGAAGTGGTCTATGGGATTCATCCAAGAGGCATCCATGAGCTCAGAGATCTAGGAGATACAACAACTAGGCATAGTTGTGCAGAGGACTTTGGATGAAATTATTTCTCTTTATTCTTTTTTTTGTGTGTTACCAAGATGCCTATTTGCCAGGTTTTCATCAAGGCAACTTTTTTTTTCTTTTTTTTTTTCATTTTTTGACTTTTTCAATTTTTAGTATTTTTTTGAAAGACAATGGATGCATGACATGACATGGAAATGGGACTCAAGCACCTTGTTCTTTGGATAATGCTCTTGAAAGTTATGCAATAATGGACAATGAATTTAATAGTGTGCTCAAAGATGTTGATAGGGTAATGATAAGGATTAGGTAAATGATTGGATAGGCTGAATGAAAGGCTAGAAAAGAGGTGTTGTAAAATGGAGGGAGTGGAAGAAGGCTTGATTTTGAGTGGATGGAAATGGATGCAATAACAAAATCGGCACACACCTTGAGGGGTGATGGGGTGATGGAGGAAACTGAGATTTTGGACTTGAGGAAAGAATGGATATGGATTTAGGGATAAAAGGAACCAAAATGGATTTGGAAAATGGAGGGATAGCAATTTTGGATGCCAACTTGGATTTTTCTTTAGGACTCTATGCTTCAAGAAGCTTCTTGGGAATCCACATGCATTTTGATTTTTCATTCTTTTGTGGGTTCTTCAAATGCATTGTTTGCAAAAGAGATTTAGGAACCCATATTGCTTTTGATTTTCTTTTTCTTTTTCTTTTATAGGCCTTTGTGACCTTTTTTATGCTTCTTTTTCTTTTTCTTTTTGGATCATATTTTTCTTTGATTTCACATGTCGATTAGACTAGTCATGTTGATCCTTGAATGCATGTAGATTTCTTGAATTATGGATATTATGCTTGGCATCCAATTTGCATGGAAAATGAAGGGGATTCATGGATGGATATGAATTGTATGGATTCTTTTTGGAAGGATGGAAGGTTCTCGAAGATATGTTCCTTTTCAGACTTGCATATGGGAAAGGGTAAGTGGATTGTGAACTAGTGGATGGAGGAATATATGGACCTAAAATGGATGGAAGGGGTGAAGGAGGAGGTATACACTTGAACTTGGATGTGGAAGGGATACCAACACCTTGAGAGTGAGATTTTGGACTAAGGTCATGACCTTTAGACTTTTCTTTAACATGAAAGGGTTTTGATATACTTTGGTCTTGAATTCTTACCCATTTAACTTGACATTTCTTTTGAACGATAGGATACTTGCTAAAAGACATGAGTTTATTCTGAGGTGTGCATGGTATGGAAGGGCTGATAGGATCATGAGATAGACTAGACTATATAGAACTATAGGAACCCATTTGAAGTGTAAGGGGTTCATGAACATCTTGCATAAATGTATCTGTATCATGAGAGGGATCAAGAGGAATATGGAGATCCTGCAATGGAATGGGGATAGTGATAGGATCATGTAGCAGGATAGAATCTTGCAAAGGATATAGAAGATAAGGGAAAGGGCATGAAGGAATGGATGGATCTTGTGGAGGATCCAAAGGGATGATGGGATCTTATGGAGGATTCAAAGGGAGAATGGGATCTTGTGGAGGATCCAAAGAGAGGATGGACTCTTGTGAAGGACATGAAGGTGAAGGGATACTTTGATCTTGACTTGGAATAGGCTCATGGGATTCCATACTAAAGGTGTTTTTCTCTTGGTTTTGAATGGAATCATTAGGAATACTGGAAGGTGGATTATGATATTGCTTAGGAAGGGGAGTGTCAATGGGACTTGGAAGGACATTTTGATCTTGACATGGAAGGGAGTGATCTTGGATAGGAGGGTCAAGGATAATGAGATCATCATGAGGCTCAAGAGAAATGGGACTTTGGTCAAAAATTGGATAGGATTGGTTAGTTTTAGGATCTTGATCTTGATTTATTTTAGGACTCATTTCTTCATGCTTTAGTTTATCCTGTTGACATGGGGTTTGAATTTCGATATGTATGGGAGACTTTGGCAAGGGATCAATTTTTTGACATGGGGATGATGGAATTTGCATGGGACTCTTTGGAATAGGATTTATTGGAGATGGGGGACATGATGGAATTGGATCTAGAATTTGGGACATATCATGAATGAGACTAGCTTGAAATTGTTCTATGGATAGTCATTGGAGGGTTTCATCATTGGAAGTGTGACTTGAAAGTGATGGAGGAAATGGATCTTGTGAAACTTTAGGAGATGAAGGGATGGAAGGTGACATGGATGTTTCTTTAAGGTCAATTTCTTGAGTGGGAATAGGTATGTCATCCATGTTATTATTTTGGGAGGGGCCATTGCTAGACACGAGTGCATTATTAAAACTAAAGTGTTGAAGAAAATCTTTTAAGAAGTTGGATTTGGAACTTTTATTCTTTTTGGTTGATCTTGTTGGTGAGACCACATTAATGTTTGAAACTTGTGAAGAATTTTCTGATGGATTATGTCTAACAAAAGGTTGATCATTTATCATGTTTGATATGTTTGGACTTGTGCTTGTTTGAGAAAAAAAAAATTGATTTGATGACATAAAAGGTTGTTCATTAACATTAAATGTTCTTGGAGGAAAACTTGTTTTTGATCTTGGTATTGTTTGAATTGTTTGCATGATTGGAACAAGGGGTTGTGAAATTTCTTTAGGGACATTTGGTTGCATCAGGATGAAGATTGGTTCATAATTAGGTGTAGGTCCCCATTGAATTATGCCATGCTCTGGTTGAAAGTTTGAAGGGTACGCCAAGTTTGGGTTAGAATCTTCCATTTTTCTTGCATTAATAAGTGCTTGGGATGATGCCATAGGTATTGGGTCATAATATGTTTGGATCCTTTGTCTTGAAGGGTTCATCATTCTTGTGTTATCTTCTCTTGAAGGGGATATGGGTCTTGCGCCATAACCTTGTGTTTGCAAATGTGTGCTTTGTCTTGGATCAAAAGTTTGTTCCTCACTTGAAATGTTCATGGGTTTATAGGATCCTTGTTTCCTTATCAGAATTGGTATGATGACTAAATGAAAAAATGCAATTTAGGAGATATGCAAATGCACAACTTTTGGATTTTTTTGGAATTTATGATATGCTATGCAAAGCTAAGGGTTATGAAACTTAACTTAAGGCTTTGGATTTAGACTATGATATGCAACTAGGGTTTATGAAACTTGACCTAGGGTTTGAAATTTCTTGAAAATGAAAAATCTTGGAAAATATAAACCTAAGAGTATAGCCTTATGAAATTGGAAATTGGATCTTGACTTTGAAAAAAGGAACAAAAATATTGAAAAGATAAAAAGGACCAAATCAAACCCTCCAAGACATAGGTAGGGTTGATTTAAAAAAAGGACAAAATTGACAAAAGACTTGAAAAAGGACCAACAAAGTCAAGATCCCATATCCACCAACATAAGGTAGGACTCTAAGATTTTGATTTTGTTTAGATTTTTGTATTTCAAAAGATTTGAAGGGTTCTATACAAAAGGAAAATTATGAAGACTTTGAAAGGAGGATCTAAATGCAAGGATTTGAAAATGATTAATGCAAAACTAGGGTATGAAAAATGAGGGTTAGGACATGCAAAATGAGGACTAAGGAAATGAAAATGAGGAATAAGGATATGCAAAATGAGGATTATGCTATGAAATATGAAAATATGAAGGACTTATGCAAAATGAGGAATCCTAATCATGGCATAAGGTTCCAAACTTAGGTTCATGAAATTTTATTATGTCAACAAGGTTTTTGCAAAATGAGAATATGTTTGACCAAGGTATTCTTTAGGAATTTCTTGCAAGTTTTTATGAATTTGAGGGTGAGTGTTTTTAAAGTGTTCTTAATGTTTTTTATTCACTCACACAAGACACATCAAACAAGAATGGTTATTATAAAATGAACAAACACGCTACAACCTAGGCTTGAAGGACAGTATCCATTGAATTCCCACTTGAACTAGTTTTAGTCATTCCTACTCAGATAGACAGCTTAGAAGCTTGGAGGCACAGGCTCCCCCTTACAGTGCACTCACTTCTCAGGCACACCAAGCTTTGAATTCTAAGGGTCATCACTTCCCAAGGAATTGTTGTCTCTACCAAGAGCCACGAAGGTGTGGGATGTCTTCACGGGCATGGGTGACCCCTTACATCAGTGAATAGAAGGATTTTGGCCAACTAAAACAAGTTTTTTAATTTGGGACATCCACTTCAATCGGTGTGTGATAAACTCCCTCGGGAGGTCTCCCAGCCTTGAGAACCAAGGTTTTATGCACCATTGGGGTACTAGAGGAGAGCTATCACCCAACCACACTGTTGATTGGATTATTAGTCACAATAGCACATTTATATAGTGGTTTGGATGGAGACCTAGCTTTGGCCTATTACCGCTTGAGGTCATCCCTTGGGGCATTCAAACTGAACACCTTGGTCCAAGGCAGGCTTCTCTAAAAGAATTATATGAATGTCTCTTCACCCAAGATCCATGAAGGTGAGGGGAGATGATACATCCATATAATTCTTTGGGATTACAAATAGGAAGACACACCAAACACTTAAAATAAAAATTTCATTTTAGTGCACCAAACTAAGTATTTTCTATCTACCAAACACACATAAGATTGTTTTTATGAAGACACACAAGTCTTCAACAACATCCTGCATCAAATGTGTTAGTAGTTTAGAATTGAATCTTCATCCCATGATTGCCACAAGCTAAAACAAATAATTAGTAATAGAAAATATGCTACCCTAAGTGCAAAAATAAAGAATCGACATCAGACAAAGAAGATTTTCAAGTGAAAATGATTGATCTTACCAACTGCATAGTTCAGTGTACCAACTACGCAACTCTACCAAGTGCTTGCATTTGAGTGACCAACTGTGTAGTTTTACCAAGTGCTCACACTTAAATGACCAAGTTCACAGTTTTACCAAGTGCTCACACTATGTATGTTTGTGTGTGTGTGCATGTGTTTTTATAAAAAAAAAGTTGTATTTTTCCCATGCAAAATTGTGGGAATGACAGAGTCACTTAAGAACTCAAGCTACCAAGATTACTTACCAAACCAAAATAACCTTTTATAAGAGAGAAAACTAAGAGCATAAATTTATAACAAATGATGAAAAATAGAAAGTAAATTTAGTGAATTTTGTATTTATTGAGGCCAAATTAGCTTTTTCTAATTGGTGCATTCTTTCTTCCTTGAAAAATATCAATTAATCAAAGATTACTAGTTGATTTTACACTGTCAATTATATTGTTATCACTTGGTGTTACAATATCTGTTTGAATCTAGTAATCACTTTTTTAAAATTAATAAGTTGTTATTATTCTTTTTGATAGAATAACTCACTTACAAAACCAAAATAACTTTTTATAAGAGAGAAAGCTAAGAGCATAAATTTGTAATAAATAATGCAATTTATAGAAAGTGAATTTTGCATTTATTGAAGCTAGATTGGCTTTTTATAATTGGTGCATTCTTTCTTCCTCTATGTTAAGGAAAAAATCAATTAATAATACATTATTAGTTAATTTTATACTGTCATTTATATTGCTATTAGTGTTACAATATCTTGTTAAGTCTAGTAATCAATGAATAAATAGGAGTTAAATTTAATTATGATGTCATTTTTATTTGATAATTCAATCACTTTAATTGATTATTTTATAGCTCAAAGGTGTTTTATGACCTATCACTATCTTGATCTAAAATAGAGGTTACGAAAAAAAGAGATTGATCAGGGGTAGGTGCACATAGGTAGTCTATTCTAAAATTTTTTAATTGTATAGTAAATTTTTTAACAAGACCAGTGATGCTGGCACAAAATGCCCTCTGACTCCATGTGAAATGCTTTTGACTTGGAGTTATGAAGTAGTGAGGCCACAAAAGGGGGACCTCATCCCCTTATTAAAAATTTGAGGCCCAAACCCGCAAGCACATTAGATCAAAGAAGGCACAAGCTTGCAATCACAATGGCCTAGTGGAGGTTTGAACATGGGTGTGGATAACAACAACATTACCACTTAACCAACACACTAAGTGGTGAACCCACAATCTAGTCTAAATTAAAATTTATCTAGAAAAATTCAAAAGTTGCCCCAAAAATATGAACATAATATAACTTTGAAAAAAAGACCAATAAAACTAAATAGAAGGGGAGAAAAATAACATATAAAAATTCCTTATTGTCATGGTTGCTACTAGAGTAATTGACATTGTCTTCTTGAGGCTTATGTATTATTAAGTGGTAATTGTTCCTAACACGCTCAAAATCCAAAGACCTAACCATGTTTATGTTTTTGATGGGAACTTATGGGCATTGATTTTATAGTAGAAAGAAAGCCTAGAACTTTTGGCTCTCTCTATCCACAAAATATTACTCAAATTGATGACCATGAGGATTAAAAGAATAATTTAAATAAATACTATAATTCTTTTTTGCACCCTATGAGAGAATGTTGAAGATACATTTATTTTCTTTACATAGAAGCATGGTGTAAGTGAAAACACCACCAATGAGATATATGATTTCTAAAACATAATAATGTTCGAAAACTTATTTAAGCATTACACATTTGAGCATAAAATTCCAAATATATATTTTATAAAATATACACACACGAGAAGTACAACTTAGTGAATCCATTGAGTTTGACAATGTAAGATTGTCACTAGTCTAAAATAGGAATCAAGCTCATTCACATCAACCCAAATTAAAGAAAATCAATTGGCCCACCTTTAGGTCTATCAGAAAGATTTGGACATTATAGTTGGATTATTCTTTTGTTTGAATGAGCTTAATTGAATATTATTGAATATTATTTGGATTAAATAATGAGAGATAGGTTAGAAGATGTAAATTTGATAATAATCAACATTTATATTTTAGGCTACATCACAAATATGCAAAATTTGAGTACATATTTAGAAATGAGAATCAAAAAATAACCTATCACTAACATATGGGCTTTAAAAAGTAGGACTATGTGACCAAGAGATCTAGTCCTAAAATTGTTTGATGCATATATCAAAATAAATTATGACCCAGGATTTCTCTTTAATCAAGTCCCTAAATTTTCATTAAAAATGTATCTAACTATGTGGCTAAGCCACAACATCTAGGAGTTCTACTCCTTCAAAGTTTGAATCTTTCTAGCTGGTCTTATCTTTCTAAATCTACAGTCCCTCTCTCTCTAATATGAAATTCTACACATAGGAAAAGAGAAAATAGTGTTGGGTTGTATTTGGGCTTTCTTTAGTCAAATCCCAAGTAGAAATCAACTTCCTCTACAATAATGGTAATTAGATAAAGAGATTACCCTTGTAGGGAAGACGCTAAATCTCCTTAATGCTCCTTAATGCTTAAATCTCTAAGTAATTTTTCTCTTAATGCTTTCTTAGGATGTGTAGGAAGTGATTGATGTGTTAGTTGAATTAGAAATGATGCTCTTATATAGGGTTCCCAAGGTATTTCATAAATTAGGTTGACCTCTAAGTATCGTATTCAAATATCAAGATCAAATAACAACTAGTGGGAACAAAATTGAACACAAGTATACATGGATGGAGTGGGAGCGGGAGCTAGAGTGGGTGCTGGTGCAGGACACAATTTGAATAGAGGTTTGGGCAGGAAACCTAGTAGCACTGATGGGGTACCTGCTGGAGATGCGGGATAGTTTCTTGGAATCTTGTTAGTGTCAACAGATAAGGAAGAATATGATGGGTCAACGAAACTTGTGGATGATAGCGGGGTTTCAAGATGTAGGGCCCCATGAAGAGATATTGCTTCCCTAGACCCAAGGGGAGTTCAGAATCTATCAATGACCCCAATAAAGGTGAGATTTTTCTTCTTGAGAGGCCCTGGGTGGCACTCTTTGGAAAGAAACCTTCAAGAAAGTCCACTCTTCCTAAAGCCAACAATATATCTGATCCTGCCAAGGGCGAATTTTTATATTTTCATCCCAAGCCAGGTGATTGATCAATCAATGTCTCTGATGAACCTTATGTTGGTAGGGAAATTTGTTGGGGTGAGACTGAACATAGATTATGTTTGAAGGTTCACACAGAGAAGATGGTTCCTTAAGGGACAAGTTGATATAGTTGGTATGCCAAAAGGTTTCTTCTCCTTCTCATTCACCAATGGTGAGGATTTGACCAAAGCCTTATGTGGAGGACCCTGGGTTATGGGCAAGTCATCTTTGTCTTTGAGAAAGTGGGAGCCTAATATGGATTTAAGCAAATCTTTTCTGGATTTGGCTCTTGTCTAGGTTAGACTTTCGGGTCTTTCCTTGGAATATTGGAATGAATGTGTTTTCAAAGGGATAGCCAATGTATTTGGAGAACTTCTATATTTGGATCTAGCTATGACATCTAAATCTAGATTGGTGAATGCCAGAATCTATATTAATATGTGTAAGTCTACTAACCTTCCTTTATCTATAGACTTAGTTTCTAAAATGGGTATCTAGAAATAGCTAGTTGAATATGAGTCTTTCCCTTTTGCCTATTTCATCTATAGAAAGATGGGCCACTGGGCTAAAAAGTTCTCGTTGAAAGTTACAAAAAATAAAGAGGGAGCTACTGAGATAAAAAAGAATTAGACTAAAATAGTTTTTTGGAAACCTAAGTCTTCTACTTCAAAGGACTCTTCTGAAGACTCGGTTAAACTATCTAATGAAGATGTTCCAAAGAAGGATGATCAAATCCTTATGATTGAAGGCCATGAAAGTGAAATGATGGGTTTATGCAGCAACAAGAAAGGGAGTAACCCACTTGTAGAGCCTAAGATCAAAGATAGTGACCAGACTGAAATTATTAGACCCAACCCTTCCAATGAAGAGAATCTTGACAAGATTTTGGAGAAAATAAATTTATGCCCCTTTTGAGTGCTAGTGAAGATTTGGAGGAGTTGAGCCAAAGTGGTGAACCACATCCTATCATTCAGAGTGAGATAGGGAGTGCTGAGAAGGACTCTAAGGAACTAACCCCTGAAAATAAGGACTTTGAATCACTCTCTAACTTCAATCATGAAGTGATTCAAGAAAATCAAGAATTTATTATTATGAATATATATGATCTTATTAAAGTGGCAAAAAACCTAGAGGGCTAAATTATAGAACTAGGGAACATTCCCCTGATTGTTTTAAGGTCAAGGAATTAAATAAGGTCAAAGATCTTGGCCAGAGTTCTAAAAAGAACCCTAAAGGAAATAACCAAACATCACCTTTTTCCTTAGAAGGAATCAAGACTAGAAGAAAGAAGGTTGATGTTGGGAAATCTAAGACTATACTAGGAAGAAAACAAATTAAAGCTGGTTGTGAGCAAGGCAGTTGGCAAGAGGTTGCAGATGGGAAACAAAGGACTGTTCTGGAAGCCTTTTTCCAAAAAACATTATGAAGATCATTTCATGGAAGATAAGAGGGTTGAATGCACCCCATAAACAATACATTTTGAGAAATATGGTAAGAGATTACAAACTGGATATTCTTCTCATTCAGGACACTAAAATGTGCAAGGAAAAAGTGGACAATCTTAGATTATTCCTGAAAGGTGGTGTTAGTAGTTATAGTTTTGTTGGGGCTTCAAGTGGTGTTGGTATCTTCTAGAATCAAAAAACCATCTATGGTGTGATAATTTATGAAGACCCCAATATGATCTTTGTCAAAATGAATAACATCAGAGACAACTTTAGTTGGGTTATAACCAACATATATGCCCCTAATTCTAAAGTGAATAGAGCTAGGTTTTGGAAGAAAATTATGGATAGAAGAAATGACTTTAGGAATGAATGTTGGTTGCTGATGGGGGATTTCAATACCCCTCTTAATGACAACAAAAAATATGGGGGCATTTTGTCTCAGAATGAAAGTAGAGCTGACCTTTTTAATTTTATCAATGACCAGGGTCTTATTGATTTAGATCTTCAAGGGTTGAACTATACTTGGTCCAATTAGTGTGCTAGCATTCATAACATTAAGATAAGTTGGGAAGAGCCCTCATTACCTAGGAATGGCTCTTGAAGTATTGTTGTACTATATCTTCTTTTGCTAAAATTGGCTCTAATCACTATTCTCTAGTTATGGAGGCTAACCAAATTAATGCTCCCAAAAATGTTCCTTTCTAGTTTGAAAAAATGTGGCTGAGTCACCCTAATCTAGAAAGGAAAATCTGTGAATGGTGGAATAGCAGAATTGATGGGACTGCTATGTTCAAGGTAACTAAAAAACTCAGAAATATAAAGGAAAAAGTTAAAGTTTGGAATAAGGAGGTTTTTAGGGACATCTTCCAGTAGAAGAATAAGGCTAAACAAGATTTGATCTCTATCCAGGATGTCATCCAACGTCAAGGTTTGTCTGATTCTCTTAAAGAGAATGAGCAGAAAACCTTTGTTTGCTATCATGATATTATTTCTAAGTAAGAAACCAATTGGCGTCAAAGATATAGGGTGGTTTGGCTCAAAGAAGGGGATAACAATACCAAGTTCTTCAACTTGACTACTCTCAAACATAGAGCGGCCAACAGAATTGCTAAAATCTCTAAAGACAATGAAGACATTTACAAAGAAGAAGAAATTAAGATGGTTGTGGTCAACTACGTTACCTCCTTGCTCTCTATGGACAACAATCTTGATGTTGACAACCAGGCTTCTTTGCTTGAAGCTATTCTAAGGTTAGTGAATTAGGAGTAGAATAAGATGTTATAGGCTATCCCTTCTACCAAGGAGATCAAGGAAGTGGTATTTTTTTTTCTTGTGAAAAAAATTATTTGGTAGCAAATGCCTGCTCAAAGAAATCAATGGTACTTTTTTAGTTCTTATTCCCAAAATTGTTGGAGCTCAGTATTTTGATCAATTCAAACCAATCAGTCTTTGTAATTCCTTTTACAAGATTTTCTCTAAAATATTAACTTCAAGATTGCTGACTATCTTCCCTGTATTGATAGCTCCTCGGCAGGATGGTTTCATCCCTGGTAGACAAATCCTCGACTCTGTTATTTTGATCCATGAAAATATTCATTTTGCTCTTATGGGGGGTAAATAGGGTTTTCTTCTCAAACTTGACTTGGCTAAAGCTTATGATCGAGTGGATTGGGATTTCTTATATTTGGTTCTTAAGAAGTTTGGTTTCAATGAGAGAGTTATCCAAATCATTTACCAATTGATCTCAACTTCTTCCTTTGCAATTAGCATTAATGGTTCTCCCTCCAAGTTCTTTAAAAATTCTAGAGGGTTGAGGCAAGGAGGCCCTATCTCCCCCATTCTATTTACTCTATTGGCTGAAAGTATGGGGAGATATTTTCAGCTTTTGGTGAATAAGGGAATTATTCAAGGACTTGGACCTTCCTCTAATCCTTTAACCTTCTCCCATGCTTAGTTTGTAGATGACACCATCAATATGGGTACTTCCACCCTTAAAGAAGCCAAAGCCTTTAAAGCTGCCTTGAATCTTTATATAGAAGCTACTAGCCAACTGATCAACTGGTCCAAAATTTCCTTATTTTTCATGAATACCCCTATGGAGAGGCAGGAAAAAATTGCCAGAATCTTAGACTACAGGATCAACATCTTCCCTTCCTCCTCTCTTGGCCTGCCCCTTGGTCTCAATGTTACTAATTCTTTCTGGAATCAACTGTTGGATAGATTCTTCAAAAAATTGGTTGGATGGAAAGGAACAGTGTTATCCCAAGTGGGGAAGGTTACCCTCATTAAGTCTTCTCTTCAAAGTCTGATGGTTTATGCCCTTAGCTTTTTTAAGATTCCTTCTAAATTCTCTGATAAAATTGATAGCATTCTTAGACGCTTTCTCTAGTCTAGTGTTGAGGAAAAAAACCGTATTCCTTTGATTGCTTGGGATAGGGTGTGTAAACCAAAATACTTGGGGGGATTAGGGCTTAGACCAGTCAAGGTTATGAATAAGGCTCTCTTGGCCAAGTAGATTTGGAGGATATTTGGAGATCCTAAGGATTAGAATACTATTTGTAGACAAAAATACCTCTATGATATTCCCTCCATTGATTCTCTTCTTGATGCAAGGCAGGCAAGGAGGATCCAATTAAGGACAGTCCCCACAAGCAGTCAAAAACCACAATGTGGAATACACAACAAGATTTTCTTTAAACTCAAATTTTCATTAACGTGCCCAGTTGTAAGGTCTTCTAGGTTAGGGCCAATTACAATCAGAAATAGTTCTACAAGATCAATAAAGATCCAATCCAACTCCAGCTAGCCTAGCTCTAAAACAAATCAACAATTAATAGAAACCCTAAGGAAGATCTGAACTTGAGCTCGCAAGCCACCAAACAATCTCCTTGTCCCCAAGAAAACAACCACTAGCTCTACTATTACAAACTATCAAAAATCAATCTAATCTTCAAGATCTCGCAGGATCTAGGTCTAACTTCCCCCAAATCTGATCTCATGTCCTAAACAACTATCCAAACACTCCTTAAATACTAATCATCAGCCACAAGTCAACTAGATGACATAATTAACTCCTACAAACAAATATTAAATGCAATACAAGTCGGCTCTCAAATAGCCTTACAAACATTTAATTATCCATGTCAGCCTCTAGATCTACATAGGAGAATACAAAAAAAGCTACCAACAATAAAGGCACCAAGTTGACCAACCAAAACACCAAGAACTCTAGTCGGTAAACCATAACTACCAAGCACCAGAGAAACAACTGAGCATCAGTGAAAAAATTGACCAAGCCAAGCAACACCAAGCAACATAGGCACCACCGAGCACAAGTTCCACCGAGCACAGAAGCTTCACCGAGTTCCTTCATCAATCGAGCTTCCTTCAATAACTAAGACTGTCGATTAAAGCTAGAACTGAGTACCACATAACCAAAACAACACACCTCCATGCAGATTCACCGAGTATCCTAGAATGCCCCTGCATCAAACACTCCATGTTTGAAAAGATGTTCATATGCTAGAAGAACATCTTCCAAGATTCATCACATAAACCCCGAACTGGTTCTTCACATACAAGTCCTCCAACTTTTCAGCTTGCATACACTTCCACTTTAGTTTCTCTGTCTCTTCAATTCTTTCCTTGATAACACATAAGTTTTTTCTCCATACTGATCATCCATACCTTCAAGATCCACCAACTCAGCTTGGCTACCAAAACTCAGACTCCTCCTACTAAATGTTGTATCTAGAAAAGGCATCAGGGAAAACTTCTTGTCATCCTTCTCAACAATAAACACATTCTTCATACAATCATACATAGCTCTGCAATCATATTTCCAAGGTCTATCGAGCAATATATCATAACTATTCATCTCCACAATATCACATAACACAAGATCCTTATCCTGGCCAATCTGAACATCAACAAAGCATTGTTCTCTTACTTCTAGAGCATGATCATTTTGTAACTAGCCAATCCTATAAGGATAAGGACACTTCATTCTATTCAAACCAAGTTTCTAAACCATGTCCTCAGCAACAAGGTTATCAGTACTACCATTGTTAATAATTACATCACAAAGTTTACCTCCAGACTTGCACTGAGTCCTGAACAAGTTACTCCTCTGACAAGGTTCCTCCTTGGTACCAAGCAATGTTCTCTGAACCAACAAGTTCTCAGATTTAGGTTCATTCTGGATGTTCTCATTTATCATAGCAGTTCATCGGTCACCAAGCTTCTTCATGTACACTCAAAAGAACAGTGTCCTTCTTCACCATAGTTATAACAAGTACCCTTAAATATAACTCTACCTGTCTTCTTCTTCAATTCCATAGGTTTATGTTCATCTTCTACAGTCGGTTTATCCATTACCAAGTGATCAATCTTTTCCTTCCTTCATGGATTACTATGTTGTCTCCTTTTCAACTTATCTTCTGCCTTCAGAGCATACTGATAAGCATCTTCAACAGAATCAATCTTCAGCATACCAAGCTCATCCTAAATATTGAATCTCAAACCATTCACATACCGAGCTACCTTTTCCTTACCAATTTCTCTATGTCCAGACCGAATAGTGAACTTATAGAACTCCTCGATATAGTCCTCCATAGTCAAATATTTTTTCTTCTGATTCTGCAACTTCTTAAACAAGTCAAGCTCATAGTCAATAGGTATGAACTTAGCTTTCAATTTAGTCACCATCAACCTCCACCGATTGATCTTCATTTCACCTTCATCTTCTCTATCTCTTTGTAAGTCTTTCCACCTAAGAGCAGTATGTCCTTTCAAGTTATTCTATGCCAATCTCACCCGAAGAGGATCTTCAATTTATTCAATCTCAAAGAATTCTTCTAATTCACTAATCCAATCAATCATATACTTAGGTCTCAAAGTACCAGAGAAAGTAGAAACTTCCATTCGGTAACTATTACTTAACTGAGCTCCAGATCTATGTAACCAAGAAATTCTATCTTCACTAGATCTGTCTCTTCGGTCATCATCACTAGATCCAGTAGCTTTAGAGTCTTCAACAGCTTCCTCATAACCATCTTCAATACCAATATTCTGAGTTACACCAGTCATAGCCCTCATGATCTTGGTGATCATGTCATTCTTCATCAATTCCATCTCAGATCTAAAATCAGATTTCACCTTCTCTATAATCTTTGATTCCACAGCATCACAGAGATCTGTAATCGCTCTAGGATCCAATCTTCTCAGAGGCATCCTTCAAGATTTTTGAAAACCCAAAGCAATAAGTCACCAACAAGGTCCTGGTGTAAAAAAGCCTCAACTGGTTTACAGACTCAAGATCTTCAAGATCTGATACCACTTGATGCAGGACACGCAAGGAGGATCCAATTAAGGACAGTCCCCACAAGTAGCCAAACACCACAATGTGGAATACACAACAAGATTTTCTTTAAACTCAAATTTTCATTAACATGCCCGGTTGTAAGGCCTTCCGGGTTAGGGCCAATTACAATGAGAAATAGTTCTGCAAGATCAACAAAGATCCAATCCAACTCTAGCTAGCCCAGCTCTAAAACAAATCAGCAACTAATGGAAACCCTAAGGCAGATCTGAGCTTGAGCTCGCAAGCCACCAAGCAATCTCCTTGTCCCCAAGAAAACAACCACTAGCTCTACTATTACAAACTATTAGAAATCAATCTGATCTTCAAGATCTCGCAGGATCCAGATCTAACTTCCCCCAAATCTGATCGCATGTCCTAAACAACTACCCAAACACTCCTTAAATACTAATCCTCAGCCATAAGTTGGCTGGATGACATAATTAACTCCTACAAACAAATATTAAATGCAATACAAGTCATCTCTCAAATAGCCTTACAAACATTTAATTCTCCATGTCGGCCTCTAGATCTACATAGGAGAATACAAAAAAATCTACCAACAATAAATGCACCAAGTCATCCAAACAAAACACCAAGAACTCCAGTCTATAAACCAAAACTACCGAGTGCTAGAGAAAAAATCAAGCATCAGTGAAACAACTGACTAAGCCAAGCAACACCAAGCAACACAGGCATCACCAAGCAGAAGCTCCACCGAGCACAGAAGCTTCACTGAGTTCCTTCAGCAACTGAGCTTCCTTCAATAACTGAGACCGTCGGTTAAAGCTACAATCGAGTACCACAAAACCAAAACAACACACCTCCATGCAGATTCACCGAGTATCCTAGAATGCCCCTGCATCACTTCTATCCAATACAGAGAAAGTTGAAGGTTCTATTTTTTGGAGAAACATTAGTGATGCCATAAATCTTTCTAGCAAGGGGAAAAATGGAAGTTAGGAAGTGGTCATAAAATAAGATTTTGGGATGATCCTTGGCTGATGGAAAAACCCCTGAATGACATTTGTAACTACCTTGAGGATGTTATTAGGTGCATTAGAAGATTTGGACCTAAAGTTAAAGACTACTGGATTAACAACTATAGGGTGAACTTAGCAGAGATCAACCCTGCTTTTCACATGATAGATAAGGCCCTTTTGGCTCAGAGTTGTTTTGATAACAATGATGACTCAATGATTTGGGGCCCCTCTCCTAATGGTTCTTTTTTTGTGGCTACTGTAAGCCTTGTTTAGTTTGATATGCCTACTGAGATTCCTTTCTAGGCCAAGGTTTGGAACAAAGCTCTCACTCCTAAGCTTGACATTTTCTATTGGATTTTCATCAAAAACAAAACCCTCATGGTTGACAATCTCAAAAGAAGGGGTTTCATCATGCCCAATAGATGTTGTATTTGTTGTGATGCTGAGGAAGATACTAACCACCTTTTTTCACATTGTCCTTTTTCTCAGCAGGTGTGGTTTTTTTCCATGCAGGATTGGAACTTCTACTAGATTTTCCCCTGGTCCATCCAACATTTTTGTCAGCAGTGGTGTTGTCCTAGTACCAATGATCTAGCTAAAAATAATTGGCTAGAGGTGGATCCTCATATTGCCTAGAATATTTGGAAAGAACAAAATAATAGAATCTTTTGGGATAAGTATAGTACTCCTGCCATAGTTTTTGAGAAAGCCAAAAGAGGTATCTATGAAAACCTTCTGAAGGGATTCACTCAACACTGCTAGAATCTTAATATGCCTAACCCTAAGAAGAATGACCATGACAACAGTGTTTGGATTTCTCCCCCGGTAGGCCAAATAAAGATAAATTTTGATGGGGCAGCTAAGGGAAATCCAGGTCCGTTTGGTTGTGGTAGTATAATCAAGGATTGCAATGGTAATTTTATTGCTTCTACTGCGGCCCCTTTGGGAACTCAAACCAATCATATTGTTAAAGTTATGGGAGCTTGCTATGGTCTTCAACTCACCAATAAGCTCAATTTTGAGAATATCTGGTTAGAGGGCGATTCTATGAACATAGTTAACTACCTTAAGGTAGATTCTATACCTTCATGGACCATTGATAATGTCATTTCCAAGGCAAAGGAAATTATTGCTAAGTGTGCCAAAATTCACATCTCCAATGTGTATCGTGAAAGCAACACCATGGCGAATAGCTTGACCAATGTGGGAATTAATTCTAATGATGTCATCACTTAGGAAAGTGCGGCGGATCTTAATGAGAACACCAAATCAAAAATTAATTATGATAAAATCATACATAAGGAATGAAAGATTTAATATGGTTAATTTTACTTGCATGGGTACTACAGTGTCTATGGGTAGTTATTGGAAAGTGTGGAACTATGTACTTGGCATTATTATCATCATCAGTTCCCACACTTTTTGGGTTACTGTTTCCATCTATGGTTATATTAACAAGAAAGACAATATCTCTAGCCATTCTTAAAATTCTGGTAAGAGCTTTAGGTGTCTAGTTTTAATTTCTTTCAACATGGGGGTGATCTTAAAAGAGAGGAACCTAATAACTGTAGAAGGCTCAAAGGGGATGATATGGAAATGGTCTGGTGCAAGTTGAAGAAAGGTGGTGTCACCTCATTTTTGAATAGGCTTCACAGGTTCGAAAAAGTTGTTAGTCAGAAATTCTTTGAGGGCTGGAGAAATGAAACCATCATGATGGATGGAAGGACCATGATCTTTTGGTGGAGCTCATTGCTCAAGTCAAAGGCATTCCTAATGAGGGTCTGAAGTTTTATAGAAACCGTAAGATCTCTGAGATTGTGAATAAGAAATTTCCTAAATCTGAGATGGAGTAGGATGCTTTCGAGGAGTCTCGCACAAATGGTTTCATCGATGTCTTCAAAATTAAAGAGATTTAGCGTAACATTCTTCTGGTGGTTATGGAGTATTTCACCCTTGATGGGCGATTTACTCAGGCTCACTCCCATCATTTTATGTTCCTCAATCACTTCAAGTACATGGATACTATCAATATTCCCTATTATCTTCATAGCTCTTTAATTAGAAGCCTAAATGAGCAAAAGAAAATGCCTAAGAAGGCCATTTGACATGAGGGGTTAACTCTATTGATTTATGAGTACATTAAGAATACTATCCTTAACCCTACTGCCTCTACGCCCATTATCAAGAAGGGTAAACAGAGCATTAATACTCCCACTAATGGGTTTGGTAAATAGAAGGTTGATGGAGATAGAGGAAGCAGTTCAAAGAAAAGTTGAACTAGGAAGAATGAAGCCTCTGACGGTTTTATTGATGATAATGTGATTGAGGATTCTGAGGAGGAGGAGGCTTGTGAGAACCAGAATGTGCAGAACCCTAATAGGGAAGAGGAGGATACTGAAGATTCCAATGATAATGTCATCCCTCAGGATTTGGGTGGAAATGAGGATAATAACAGTAAGGGGTTTGATAAGAACATCAAGATAGAGGCTGATACTAAAGATAAAATTGATGATGGCTCCCACCAGAAGAATATTAATGCCTCCCAAAATAGGGAGATTGAATCCACATCTAAAAATATTGATAAGGAGGATTTGGGTGGCAAGGATACAAAGGACATGGTCAACCTAGAAGGTAAGTCTACAGAATTTTTAAATTCTGAAGAATTTATGGCTCATAATTCTCATAGCTTGGAAGACTTGGTGGATACTGCTATCCAATATGCAGAGAAGCATAAAGCTGACAAAGATTTCCAAAAAGAGGAGGTTCCCATTATTGATGACTTTTTTGCTAGTATGAGGCATGATGTGCCTATTTCCCAAGATTCCTAGGAGAAAATTCATGTTGGCAGCGAGGATTCCAGTGAAAGGAGAATCAGAGAGTCCTTTATTAATCTGATCTTTGAGGACTTTGATGACAAAGAGGAAGTCACCATCGGGGCCTGCAGACTACCAAAATTGAAGCCTTATACTCTTTCAGATTCAATAAGTGGTGCTTCCATGAGATTAAAAGGCTTAATCTTAAATGCAGAAAACTTGAGGCTAAGAATGCCAGCCTTCAGGGGAAAGTGGATACCTATCTCAATGAGGGTAATACTAACCCTAATTCTTCTACTTCTAAGATTCAAAAAATAATGGACAACATGGAGAGTACCATCATTGATATCCTCCAGCATAGCAAGAATAACATGAAAGCTTCCAACATAAATCTCAAAGCCTTGGTCAATATGCTGGACAATGGACCTAAGGAAGAAAGTGAACACAAGAATGACTCTTCAGAGGCTACTGGTGGGCCCAGTTCCAGAACCCATGCGAGTGCCAAGAAGAGGTCTCTTTCTGTGAAGAAAAATGTTGAAGAGCTGAAGTGGGTCATTGGAAGGATGGACAATGTCTAGGCCAAAATGGATAAGACTCTAGATGAAAAGGTCGAGATCATGTACTCTGTCATGTAGATTGGGTCCCGTGCTAGTTTTTTGTCTTTAGGGCTGGTTTTTTCTTGTTGTCTTGTGCTTTGTTGCCCTTGTAGCCCTTCTTTGGGAAACTCATTATTGTAGCCTCTTTTTGTTGTGCTATCTTCTTTTGATCTTTTGCTTTTGGTTGTGTTAAGGGTTTCGGGTCCCCTTCAAAACCTATTTTTTCCATTAATCAGAACAACTAGTGGGAACTAGCATGCTGATATATTCAAATTTTGGTCTAATTTTGGAGTATGACACCTATCTCTATAATCCAATAGGATTCATATGTGTAGCACCATAGTCCACTAGGACCAAGGCATACAATGTCATAGTCCATCCAAAATGGTCTAGGATAGTGACAAATATTGTATAAACAACTCAAGGAACGTGATTTGATTAACTCATCAACATATGACTAAAGTTTTGTAGTGAATGGGCCAAAAATAGGATTTATAAGGGCTATGAGGAGACACACTAAGGAAAGGGCCCAAAATGGATTTTGAAATTGTAATGGGATACAATTTATGACAGTGCATAAAGCCCCCACTTTAGTGGGAATATAAACTTACACTCATATTCATGGTAGAGAGAGAGAGAGAGTTAACTATAGAGACTACAAGGAAAAACCTATTATTAAATGATTTGAAAACTTGACTGCAAAAAGGGTGTTACAACATGCACCAAACACAATATGGGTTGCACATGTGGTAACACATATATTATACAATTGCCTTGTATTTATAGGCTTAACTGAATAACTACTTGGTAATTAACTTTACATTTTTAGGTTAAAAACTACTTTTCTTTTGTACAAAAAGAATTTAGCTAGAAACCACTCAACTTTCACATTAAAAAAATCCATTTTCTAACTTGATTACAAATATGTGATGAAAAATCATTTTATAATAAGATAACCCAAAACCTATAAACCTTGAGAAAAACCTTTAAATAATTGATCTCAGTATGGACATTTAGGCTTCTCCCTTCTCTAGCAATTTAGCCTTGAAGTACATACATTCTAACCACATATGCTAAGCACCTTGTTTACCACTATCATTTTTTTTAAATGATACATTAGAGTTTCCATGTCAAGATGTTTCAGTAGAACCAAGATCCAAACACATCATTATCCTCAATATATTGCTCCTATACACTTCAATTCAACTGGAGTAAACATTGATTTAAATAAATGAACAGTATTCATAGAACCATCAACACACTCAACACCAAGAATCAAACATATTTCATCATTAAACCTAATGACCTTTCCTTAAGGTTATCTCCTCTTCCAAGATATATTTACATCTTTTCAAATCCACCCTTTTCTACCACTGGATATCTGATACAGTTCACATTATGCATCCACATTTTGCATGCAATTTTGTTGGAGCATTTTCCATTATAATAGTTGACAAAAGTCTAAGATCTTTCACATTTTTACATCTACCCATATGTTATGACATTATGGAATCATCTTAACGCTCCCCAATTATATTTTGATGCGAAGTTTCCATTGACTTCTCTACATATGCCTCAAGTATTTCATTAGATATTAAAAATCCAGATATTCATAGATTCCACATTTTGCGTGCATGTCTCTAGGAGCATCTTCAAGTATAAAGTCTGACAAAAACTGATACCAATGGGCCTTTATATTAAATCATAGAATGAGATTAGAAAGGGCATTTTCTTTCTTTCTGATAGTTATGGAGTTGGAATAGGGAAGTATGTGATGAGGGAGCATTGGAGCATATTTGGGTTCAAAAGTTAGAATTGTTCAAAATTGAGAAATCTTGAGAAAGTTAGTGTTTGATAACTTGTTTGATCACATGAAGCCTTCTATAGGAAAACCCACATCTTCAGTCTTGAAAGTTGCTACTTTGAGAAGCTGATCAAGACTTGTGCTCTTCATAATCTTCAAAATTGGGAGATAGTCATCCCACATCAAAATTGTCTCTCTTTTTTTTTCCCATCCTCTCCTTAACTATATTATATAGTATTTTCATCTAACCAACCATTGACCGGTAAAGGGTCAAAATTGTCCTTATAACCTCCTCACCTATTTTTGAGCTATCTCTCTTCATCACTTAAGAGTTGCTAACAAAAAATAATTTGATTTGTAAAATTGACCTCTAGAATCCTAGGCTTCTTGTAAGCTTGAAGAAGGCATTAATGAATCAATCAGGTCTGTTAGTATACCTATATACTTCATTAGTTTTTTTACCTATGACTCTTCTTTAGTATTGGAGTTCTTCTTTAGTATTTGTTTCCATCTGCATGCATTTAAAAATGGCCATTATAGCCTATTGCAGCAAATTCTTTTATCCTTCTCTAGTAGGCATACCTGGATCTATCTTATGCATCTGATGATCATCTTCAAGCATGTCCTCATTTAACTTATCCAATAGGAGGATTTTGAATCATGCCTTCCAATGTCCTCTTGAATCAACTGCAACCTAAGATATATTTCATTCCTTCCTTGTAGGTTCATCAACTTTAAACGTATCATCCAAAATTGAAGAATATTCTACCTTGACCTTCTTATAGCTCCATTTCCTTTTATATACAATGAGTGACAACAAACTATAGTTGTGTCAGAAGTATATGGTCCATATGTTCCTATTTCAAAAATGTTCTCTTAGGTCTGAACCCCCTATTTTTCCTATCTTGAAGGGGATACAACATGGCTAGAAGGAGATGTTAGATTGCTAAGGAGGTGATGTTTCTTGCCTTGAAGGAGAAGATTCATCAAATTTGGGCTTTGAACTATCTCCTCCCCCTTATCGACCTCTTCCTATGGAGATTTTACTCTCTGAGGGGTTGCATATTCATGTTGTTTTGGGGAGTTCGGTGCTACAAGAACTTGTTGTTCATGAATATCTCCTTCTCCTTCAACTCCAAAGTCCATTTCCCCTAACATGGCTTGTGAATCATCTTCTCCTTCCTTATATTCAATTGCTCAAAATTGGAGGAGGTGTCCTTTGTCCCCTCTTTAATTGTTGTATCTGGTACATGTGAACTTGAGGAAAATCTTCTTCCACTTATGGTTCTACTTCATCTGGTCTATCCTCTCTTTTTTTCTTCCTTCGCTTCTATTCCAACATAAGGATCAGTATCAATATCATGAATCTGCATTATGTCATAAGGTCCTCATTATTTTGTATGCTTCTAACCATAGCTACTTGGAGGGGGTGTGAATGATTGTTCAATTGTAGCTTCTCCTTGAATAGGAGCTTGTGATTCAACTATTCTTGAAGTTCTTCTCCTCCTCTAGAGGGAAATCTTCTTCCTTAATCCTTGACATTTGAGGTCATTTCCTCAATCTCTTGTACATCATAGTAGGATCCTTAGGCTTACTCTTCTTTTTAAGCACAATCTTTATTGGCCTAATTTTAGTTTTAGAGGAAGAAGGATAGTAGTAATAGAGCAAGGTAAAGCAACAAAACTCTTTCTCTTAGGGGAAATAGTAGTTTCTTTTTATTTTTCCTACTTCGTATACTACTTTTGGACTCTGTTGGGAATCTTCTTGGATATGACCCAACATGTCCTGAGGGATGTGATGGAGGAGGTCGCTTAGGAACATTCAGGGTAATCTTTAAGAAACCCCCCCTTTAAGAAAGGTGTAAAAAAGTGGTGAAAGTGAGAAGGGAAATTTTTTTTTTTGGCAAAATTAGTTTCTTTTCAAAGAAAAAAAAATAATCTCAATTGGCGAATCATTGATGCTCCCTGAAAGTAGGTGGAACTATCTTGGCAAATATAAAACAGTATTTATAACTACAAAAATATAAATTGGCGAATATAAGACAGTATTTATATTATAAAAAAATACGTTGGCGAATAGAAAATAGTATTTATATTATAATAAATATAAATTGGTGAATATAAAAGAGTATTTATATTATAAAAAATATAAATTGGTGAATATTTGTGGTGACTAGTAACAGCGTGGCATGTGCATAGTTTCGGCAGGCTAAAAGGAGGGTCAATGTTGACAGTTACGAAGATACGTAATGGTCAGGTTGACGGTGTGCGTGACTTCGGCGGCTATGCTGGTAGGTTGTAGTTGAAGGCCACAAAGATACGCAAAGGACAGGTTGACAGTGTACGTGACTTCAGAAGTTATGATCATAGGTATGATATGGGGGTTCCGAGGCCACGTTGGCAGTCTACGTAACTTAGCCACAAAGTTGCAGTGACATTGATCACTAAAGTACAATTAATGAGACTTAATGACGACAAGATTTTGATTAGATGTAAAAAAAGGTTAATTTGTACAAAATCTCAGCTATGAATTGTAAACATTCATTATCTTTCTTTTCAGAGCCAAGTCACATTACACGAAAGTTTAATGCAACTGCCAAGTTGTCAGTTCAAAATTTAAAATTGCAGCTAGGATATGGTGGTTTCGAGGCAACACAGGTAGTTTGCGTAACTTGAGTGGTACGAGTATCCATTATCCAGGCCAAGATTTTGATTAGACATTAAAAAGGATAATTTTAGGAGATATGAGCTGTGATTCAACATTTATTATTCTTCTTTTCGAGTTCGGAGCCAAGTTACGCAGGACATTACAATGTCTGCAATTTTTCTTTACCGATATTCATTAATTTCATCTTGATTACCACCTGATGTGAAACATTCCTTCAAAATTTATTGCGGCTGGCAAGTTGGTGATTATTTTCTTTATATACTCCTCGGTAGTGGAATTGCAGAACATAGGAGCTTTCTAAATTTCTAAATTTAGATGACAAGTTGGTGATTATTTGTATTTTCTCAGTGCTTTCATAGAATGGGTCTTCCAGTAGTTGAGGGATCATCAAATGAGAACCTAGAACTTGTTATCCAGCCAACTCTGGATATGGAGGAGGAGATTCAACATGATGTCCTCAATCATCTAATGTCTGCAGCAAGGGATCGTCATCATGCTACCAGTTACGCCGATTACCTAAGTGACATGTTCAAACTTGAAGTAGAACATGACAAGGCAAAGATGCGTGCCATTTTTGACGATCATGGCTTCGACCAGGAGGTGTTCCAGGAGGAGATGAATCAGATGATCCCATTATTTGCTGCTCTGCGCATCGACTAATCTGACTAATCTTTTTTTCTTTGTGCAATGTGGATCTTACCGTTACAAAATTTTTTGTTAATTGTTACTTGTAAGTTGTAATTTGTAAATATGAAATAATCGAATGTAGATTTCATTTTGGTTTTGAAAATGGTTGGTCCATAGCCATTCAGAACTTCAGTGAAATGTTGAATCTGTGAATCAGTTTAAGTTACTAGTATTATGTTACATGTATATAATATATTGTATACCAATTTTTGAATTAAATAGTAATACTGTAGTGACAAATGAAACAAATGAAACTAATTAAATAGTAATACTGTAGTCTATAAATTTGTAATACTGTATAGTAGTATACAAATGAAACAATGAGAAGTCAGACGACTCTTTTTCAAATAGTGTTACTGGTTCCGAAGTTATGCCTGCCTGTTTCGTAGCTTCTCAACGTTTAAAACTTTAATTTATTATGATGGTTCCGAAGTTACGCTTGGTTTTTTCGTAGCTTCTCAACGTTTAAAACTTTAATTTATTATGATGGTTTCAAAGTTACGCCTGGCTATTTCGTAGCTTCTCAATGGTTAATTTATTATGATGGTTAGGGGTTCCAAAGTAACGCTTGGTTGTTGCGTAACTTCTCAATGTTGAATTTAATATGATGGTGATGTGTTCTGAAGTTACGCCTGTCTGTTTCATAGCTTCTCAACATTTAAAACTTTAATTTATTATGATGGTTCCACTTCAGAAGTTACGCCTACCTGTTTCGTAGCTTCTCAATGTTTAAAACTTTAATTTATTATGATGGTTCTGAAGTTACGCCTGGTTGTTTCGTAGCTTCTCAACGGTTAATTTATTATGATGGTTAGGGGTTCCGAAGTAATGCATGGCTATTGCGTAACTTCATAAGGGGTTGAAAAGTGAGAGACGATCTAACGGAGACTAAGTTGCATGCCATGTGGAAAGTGGGAAGTACAAGTGTCATCATTCATGCCACATGCGACATGCCAGGCTATGTCATAACATCTAAGGGTTTCATTTTTCTGGTCAGTTTAACAGTCCCGAAGTTTTGAAAAGGTGTTGCGAGATTTTGCAAGTCTCAAAGTTTTCAGATTTCAAATTCAAATGGCTAAGGGCCAAGGCCCCTGATTTGCAGGTAGCAATTTAGCACAGTAGAGATAGGGTATTAGGGACCTAGGGTTAGAAACTTAGAAACTTAGATGTACCGTTGACAGTGACACTTTTCTAAAAAAGGTAATTACTAATTTCATGTGTGTGTGACTGTGCTTGATGAGACATTGAGATTTTAATTTTTAATATAGTAGGTGGCCTAGTAGGCTAGTACCCTGGTTGTACTTGTGAGTTTCTTGTTACTTGTTAGTTATTAAATACAGTTCACACTTCAGAGCATCCATAATTTCCAGAGTCGAAGAGCAACTAGAGAGTTTAGTACTTAAAAGAATGGTAGAACAAGGATCTTCTGATGTTGTTGCAGTACCAAAAAAGAGTGTCATTGTGCATTCAAGAACAAAGAGGCCAAACATATACACTAAAGAATGGATGAAACTATTGCCAGGATCCTCAAATTTGCAATCAGCTAACGCTTATGAATGGAGGGACCCTTATGCGTTCTGTAGGGATGTTGAATGCCCAAACACAACTGGGTATGAGCTCTTCATGTTTTTCTATAACAATAGAATTAGAGGCCCTCCTATTTCAAACCCATGGGACAGGAACTTGGCAAAGTTGATAGTACCTGAGGTATTTTTGGATGTAGACCTCATGAAAGCGCTAATTCAAGCATACAATCCAGTGACACAAGATTTCCACAAGCATGACAAGTCTATACTATGCATGTTAGATAGAGCATCTTTTACTCAAGCTTTCGACCTTCAGGGACCTATGAGCGTGGATATTGACCTAGCAGGAGAGGAAGCCCTGTTTAATAGATATCGAAATTACTACCATGGAAAGGTTATGAGGAGGCATATTCCTAGAGAAAAGAAAGAGGCAGGGTTGTTACCCAAGAAGGTTGCAGATTCATTTGATATTGAGCTTTTCTTTCCCTATTTCCAGAATACCATCTATGGTCTACACAAAGTTATTGGACTAGATGGAGGTTCGACAGTGACTCTTGACATTTTTGTCATGGCTACAGATGTTCAGGATCAGTACACCAACAAGGAGTTTGATTATGTGGGGCACATAATCAATGTAATGCACTCTGAGTTGATGAATGTGAAGACTAATTTGAAAAGCTTCAAGTTCAATCACTACTCCATGCTAATGCACCTGATTCTCTATTTCAATATTGGCTACATCAACCCAGGGTTCATCGATGAGACTGAGAATGAGGGAGGAACTGTTCCGGTTCAGTTGTAGACCAGGGTATGGCATAGAACTTACCCTTTCTCTAATTCCATTGCTTTTTTTAGTGATTTTGTGGATCCAGTAATGAACATGTTAGGTATTGTGAGGGATAGATTTCCTTTACTTGTTAGAAAATTTCTTAGACCCTTAGCATTTAATATTCACAATGACAATTATGAGAATGACATCAAGCACAATTGGGGTGATATGTTTTTTTTTGAGAATTTTACTCTTATAAGAGTGTATGCTTGCCCTCAACCTCCACACATACTGCCAACATTTGTCCCAGAAAGACTGGCAATAGTAGAATTCTTGTGGCAGCTTATCATGATGGATAGAGAGCACTTAGGCCCTAAAAGACATAAGAGAACCTTTCTGGCAAGGAGGTTCCAAATAGGGGATTTCTCTATAGGTAAAGATGTTGTGGACCAAATCCATGAATTCCTCAAACAATTCAAATTGCCCTCTGGTAAAGCAAGGGTGTATGACCCTGAAGACTTCATTAGAGGAGCATTGAGAGAAATGAGGAATCACAATTTGGCTCTAAATCAGCCTATGGCAGAGGAGGATGTTATTAGAAATATTTTTAGCAAAGTTACCTATCAAGAGAGAACCTGTAAATGGGAAAATATTGTAAGGGTAGAGGAACAATTGAAAAAGGCAGACCCTACCTTCCCTGGTTTCTTTCCTGATCTCAAATACATTAAGAAAATTGAAATGTGTATAGAGAATTACAAAGATATTATGTCTAAATTGCCAGACATCCCTGAGGAGAAGGAGGAGGACATAATAAACCTTGAAGAAGTTGAACCTGATGTGGAGTTTATGGGAGAAACAAAACAAGCTAAGCCATCCACATTTGAGCAGGGGCCATCAAAGAAACAAAAGTTGATGAATGTACCAGAAAAGGCAAGGCAAAAGGCACTACAAATCCTACCAGGTAATAGCCATTACTTTGTTGAGTTAAGACAACAATTTTTGACATCAATGGTAGATGATGGAGAAAAGGCCATAGATGAGTTAGAATTGGCTGCAGCTAGATTGGATGACAGGGTCATCCAAGCTAAAGAGTTTATAGATGATGATGAATTTATCAAGTCCGTTGAATTTAAAAGTTTTCTCTTTAGAGTTAAACAGAAAGAATTAACACTATCTTTGAAACCAAGGGAATCAGAGGAAAAAATTATTCAAATGATTGAAAAATTATAGGCCTATGATCCCAATAGTGAAACATTAAGTGTGGAGGAGGCAAGAGATCTTGTAAAGAGAAGTGGCATGTTGTTGATCCCTGGATGGGACTTGGAGTCCTCATTCCTAATTGACCAAATCAAGAGGCAAGATAAAGTTGTAGCTTATGAAGCTTTTGGCCCTGATGGACTCACAAGGGGTTCTGGATTCAATATGGACACTAAGACACTAGCAGTATGGTGTGTGGCCCCAGAATCTAGTAAGCCCAGATTGGTTGACATCCAAGACACCGCACAGGGTAGCCAATTAATATGGAGGTTGCAGGACACTACAAGATCAGAGATAGAAAATCTCTTACACCATGCATCCTCCATGAATAAACCAGTGGTTGAGGACTTGGAGAATAGGCTAGCCAGGACATTCAGAGATTATGTGGCAACTAGAAAAAAGTTTGAAGAGGAACTGAAGAAGAATTATTTGCTGGATAAGACTATAAAGGAGCTAAAAGATGAAATAAATACTCTAAAAAATCATTCCAGGGCATTTATAGAGGTCTATGATGCAGGGGTCCAAACTGAGCATGAGGGGGGCTTAGCTACAAAACTTGCAATAGAAAAGATAAATGAGGAGAAGAATGAGGCCATCTTACAGGCCCTGTTAGATATTATGCAGCACAAAATAAATGTAATTAACGATAAATTTGATCTTGTTTTTAATGCTTATGGAAAGTTGCCAGAATTATGGAAAGAAGTGGATAGCTATGTATAAATTTTAAGCGGGTATCATGCAACTTGGTCTACCAAAGCACCACTTTTTGAGAGATTGGCATTTGCTCAATCTTTGGGAAGTGATATTCCAGAGATAGTTGTGAGGGTTGGTGAGGAGATAGACAGAATTAAAGCCATATTACCACTTTTTAAGGGTAAGGCAAATTTGATAGAGGCTAAGATAGCCATGCTCAGCTCCTATTCCAACAAGTTTATCCCTTCCATTAAGAATGGGGATGGAGCCATATAGAGCCTTGATCAGTGGAGGTTAGATGCTGATCTTTTATTTCCTAGGAAGGAGGCATTTTTAGGTGAGGGGAACAATGTTGATTTGGAGAGCTTCAATAAAACCTTGGATGAAGCTATTAAGGTAGAGATAGATCTCACCGGGTTTGTAACAGATGTCAAAGCAATTACAGATGCCAGGTGGGGAAGACAAAAAATCACAACTGTAGCTCATCCAGGACTTCAATTGGCCGTTAGAGGAAGAAGTAACTGCATGGGATGAGCTAACAAAGGCCAAGAAAGTTAAATCCACTGCAGTTGACTTGGACATTTTGGATGATGAGTAAGGAGGACATCTGGACTCTGGAGCACCTGACACCTGAGCTCAAAATACAAGGATGATAAGCTATCATTTAAGAATGGTGTAAGTTAGCCAGAATGGAAATCACCATATCTTGTTATAACAGCAGCTATCATGAATACTCGCAGACAAAGGTGTTAGTTATCAGTGATCTAGGATGCAGAACAGGCCAAAAAAAATTTGTCTTTCCACCGCCTGAGGGCTCATTGTATTTTGTCTTTTATTGCTTTATTTCTTATGCTTTTTAGGTTTAGGGTTTTCAACCATCCGAAGCTTGTTGCATTCCCATTCATGAGGGAATTCCAAGATGGTTGAAACGAGGTATAAATAGAGTTGAAGACTCATTTTTGGGAGAGAGTTGAAAGATAATAGAAAAAATTGAATAGAATTGCTTTGAAGTAGACTTCTAAGTTATGTGTCTGACCTTCTGAGTAATTGAATTTTGAATGTAATTAGTGAGTTGATTTTAATACAAATACACTGCAACTTTTGCCATATATTATTGTTGTCTCTTTAATTTTATGTTGTACTCTTGTATGTTTTACATGTTAGGCATTTAAAATATACCAGTTGTAACACAACTTGTTTAAATTGATTATGAGTTTCTTTCAAGGAAAGAATTAAACTTCTCATAATTCATTTCAAAGAGTAGACATATCTATAAGGATTGTTGATAATAACAGTGTTTGGTTAACAGAGTAGTTTGTAAGGCAATCTACTTGAATTTGTAGATAGTATGTAAGGCATACTGTTGTATTTCTTTTTAAATTGTCTAGTTGATTTGCATTTGAATTTCTTTTTCCCATCAGATAAGGCAGTGATTTAGTATTTGTTTCTTATAGTCTTAATCTTTCCTAGTTAAACTTTGCATCAGATTGATTTTGGTCATATGCAGAGTGTGTTATCACCATATAAAAATTTTCAGCTCTGTGATAAGGTTTCAAAGTAGTCTGAGATTATTGACCTAATGGTAATATTCTTCAAGGTATAAACCCTAAGTTTTATCCAAAGCCCTAACTCATCCTAGGTCATGTTATGTTTCCGCATTACCTTTTTGAGCCATTAACCTTTTCATAAAACATGTGCTAATATCTTGACTCACTTTGTTCATTGTTTTATGTGTTGAATTGGTTAGGCTTTTGAACTATCTTCCCCTTTTATTTAATTAAATCCGCCAAAGCCTAAGTTTTAGATTAATTTTTCATAAAGGAAAGCCTTTTAAAATTGTGCGGTTGTCGTTGCATCGCAAGACTGCTCTTTGTCAGAATCTCTGACATGCGAAATGGCGACCACGCGACACCTATCTTGGCGGGCCCGTTTGATTTTATAATACGTTGGCCTTTAACGAATGAATCTAATCCATGGTTGTCGTTATACCGTTGGACCAAGATGCATGTCTTTTATGCATCGTGCTATAGCGATGACCGTCAGATTACCTTTTGATGAATAAAGTTTGCAGTGGGTCCTGACAATGTCAGGTCGTATTCTCATGTAAAAATTTTATTGGTTGTCAGTAGTATTGAGGTGGCGGTTGTCAAGTTCTTTCGAATTTGATATTAAAGATGACAGGTCTTCCACTTCTCATTTTTTTGCAACGTGTTTTTTTCTGGTTCAATTTTCAATTGGATGATGTGTCACCATGGGACCTGAGTAGTATGAAGATTAAAGTGTGGAAAGATCTTACGGCTATCGTTATACCATTGAAGTGAGGTGCAAGTCTTTTATGCATTGCGGTATAGCGATGACCATCGATCTTGCCCAAGGATATGAACTGTTCAGTGGGTCCTCAGTTGTCAAAACTTTTAATGATGTGTTTCTTTTTGATTGGCCCGTGGTACTAATGACAAGTTTTGATTGCTAGGTGTTTCTGACACCACAGATGACGTGGGATTTTTTCAGCTTGTTGGCTTTTTCAAGGTGCCATCTCCTGATTCGTCAAAGGTTTTTTAAAATGTTCAATGGGGCCGAGGTTTTATTAAATTCTAGTGATCGTCCGATCAAAGTGCATCTACGGTGGTCATTATATCTTGAGTTGGTTCTTCTGACAATTTTTTATTTGTGCTTTAGCGATGAGATGACACTTGTCTATTTTCGATGAAGTGAAGATAAGTTATTTTGTTTCCCCACATGGCAATTTTGAAATGTTCTCATTGCTCAAGAACTGACTTGGGGAAAGTAAACAAGGTTTTTGCTGGTCGACTTGCCAACCGTCCGATGTGCTGAAAAAGAAATAGATCAATGGCCTAATTTCAAATTTTTGCTTAGTGACATTTTTCACGTCCTGTGAATAACTGAGGCCGCCAACTTTCAATAATGGCAGATTTAATGTGTTACGTGTGGACAGATTGTAGGAAGTTGTCGGCACTATACATCAAATTTTAATCATTGTTTCTATTCACCGTTCTCATAAGCATTTCTGGCAAGCTCATTTTTCTCTTGAGGCGATTTCAAGCAAAGTATCTGCAGGTGCCCGATAGGTCTAATTTTCTATTTCTTGAGAATTTCTTGAGGACTGTGAAGATTTGTAAAGGTTTTGTGTTACTGGTCAGTATTTTAGGGTTTTTCTTGAAGTGCTCATATATTGTCGTAAAAGCCCTAGTTTCAAGATGTCACCCAAGAGGAATTTGTCTGGTCAAACAGAGTATATCAAGAGAGGGATTTTTGAGGATTTAATGCAGTTACTTCCACATTCAGAAAATGGGGCAGCTAGGATGAGGGAACTAGTTCCAAGAAACCCTAGAGATTCAGTTGCAGAAGGTCTCCATGATAGGGGAAATTGGATGAGAGATTCCAAGGTGGGTGACAAGCATAACGGGCTTATTCTGTTCAAGTCAGCTTATTCACAAAGGAATGCTTGTGCCCCCTTAAGTAATATATGGCAATTTGATATTAGCAAGTTGGTTGTCCCTGGTGTTTTTATGGATGCTGAGTTATTAATTCAGATAGCTAAATGCTATGATCCTGTGACAAAGTGTGTCAAGGATATAAATGGTAGAGACCTAATCAGCATCACAGAGGATGAGATTAGGGAAGTATTTTCATTGAATGACCCATCTGTGGGGTTAGAGAAGATAGATTTCATAGAGTTTACTGAAATCTATGAAGCACAGAAGGATTATCTAAGGACAAGGCCTTTGAGGCAATTTTTTGATCAAATTGGATCAATGTGTGCTATCAGTGCAAGCACACTAGAGCCTTTTAGATTAGACTTATTTAGTAGAAGGGCAGAGGAAGTTTATAAACCTTTGACTCTGATTCTAGGGCATGATGATGCAACTCATATGCTAGTACCTTATATGTTCATGATGGTACAGTCACTGCACCCCCAATTAGCCCTTACTTTTGACTTTGCATCTCATTTAGCTGATCTAATCCATGAAGGGCTGATGCGAATCAAAAATATGAAGGTGTCTAGACCTTTTGTGTGGTACTCAATGCTCATGCATATGTTTCTATACAAGGGTGATAAATATTTTGGTACAATAATAGATATTGTGAAGGAAAGGAATGGAGAAATTCTTCCAGTACAGTTGTGGACTACAGCTCTATCATGGGATAGAATTGATGCAAGCTATATTATTTTCGACAGAGATTTTGCCTCTAGACTTAGAACTCTTTTACATTTTGATAATCCAAGGATTCCAAGAGAGTTTTTGAGGCTAATTAGGCCAAAGGAGTTTTTCCAGGATATTACTATTGTCCACAATTTTGGGGATATTATCTTATATCTAGTTTCCATAGTTTTCAGAGTGTATGGCTGCAAGGTAGCACCTTATATTTTACCTTATCAAGTCCCATTAAAGTTGGGATATGCAGAAATTCTAAGACAGATTAGAGACTTGCAAGAGTCCACTTTCACTGGTAAAGGAAGGGGAGCCTTTTTCCCGGATATAACTATTGCACATCAATATGTGATTACAAAAGGAGGATGGGTACATTTGAATAAGGTCTTGCAGCCCTACAGAATGTCCAAAGAAAAGGTGAGATGTGCAGATACTAAGGGTTTTCTCTCAGGAGTTTTTAGAGATAATGTGAGGTGTGCTCTTATTGAGCATCAATTTAATTTTCCTGAGGATGTAATTAGGAATGAGTTTGATCTTCAAACTCAGGAGATCAAGAAAGAAAAGTGGGTCATCTATAAGAAGACTCTAGATTTTATTCAAAATTTTGACAGAGCTTATGACCCATTGAAGGGGTTTGAACTGTGGGCAAGAAAATTGGATGCCCTTATGGAACATTTCAAAAGCATCATGCATGCAGTTAATCAAAAGAGGGCAACTGTGAGCAAGACAGACCCTAGAAGGCTAGGCAGATTTTGAGCCAACCTAAATACATGAAATTGACCCCAAGGGGAATTTACACAATGCAAAGAAGGAGTGGTTACACTGTTCTCCTGCCACCACAAAAAAGAAATGAAGATATCCCTTCTACTTCAAGAGGGAAAAGACCCATTGATGATCCAACAGTGCAAGGACCCTCTCCAAAGAGGTAGAAACAAGAAGAATTAAGACCAAGAGAGGAGGCCTATTCTCCTTCTCAATCACCTATCCAATTGGATGAACATGGGGTGGCAGAACAACTTGTATAGTTGAGGAATGAGGGAAACCTTTTTGTTTCTAATGAAGATTTGTAGGAAGGAATGCCTGAGGCACCTAAGGAGGTGGCCATGGATCTTTCAATAGAAGATTTTGAGGGTAAATAGATGGACCCTATTCTAAAATAGGCCATAGATTATTTCCTTCCTGATGATAAGTTTGTTAAAACCAGGGCATTCTCCCAATTTCTTTGGAGAATGAAAATAAATCAATTTAAGGAGATATGTGAAAAGAAGAAAGAAGAGTCCCTTGCTAGGGATATCATAGAAATAGAAAATGAGACCAAGGTAGAAATGATCAAACAATTTGATAAAATTACTCCAGAGGAAGGGAGGGCCATGGTTCATACAACAGGGGTACTAATTCTGCCAGAGTGGGACATTGCAAATGCAATTGTTTTTTATTAGGTTAGAAAGAGAAAAGTGAGGACTCTTGCTACAACAGAATAGGTTGAACAGGCTGCAAGAGGATTTTCTTTCTCCGAAGATCATGCTGCTCTTGTGATGTGGTCTTCAAATAAATATGAAAATAAAGGAAAGAGAAAGGATCTCTCTGCAGGATATACAGGCAGTTTGTTAGTTCAGAGAGTAGGAGAGACATCTGGAGTTGAAGCTTCAAATTTGATTTTAGAAACTGCCAAATTTAATGCCCAAGTGGCAGAGAAAGATTCTAGAGAGAAGGAAGAGCTTAGGCTCAAATTTGAAATGGTTCTCAAATCCTACAATGAGCTCAAGGTTGAGCTAATTCAGAAGGACAAATTAATTGCACAATTGTTAGGACCCTTAGACCATAGGTCTCCTCAGTTGGTGATTTCTGATAAGCCTGTAGTGGCTTCATCTTCAAGCCCAATAATTGAGTTACCACCATCCCCCTACCCAGAGACAAATTTGGATGCAAGGGTTACCTGGGAGAAGCAAAGACTGACAGAAGAAACAAATATGCTGAGGGAAATAAGGGTATAGTTGGAGAAAGAAAAAGAGGAAAGAAAAAAGGCCACAGCTTCAGCAAACCAAAAGTATGAGGAAAAGATAACAAATGCAGTTATGCAGTTTGCTATTGATTTAAAGCCCTCTATTTTCCACAGTCATACCTGTAAATTATTTTCTTTACTTGAAACCTTGAATAAGGAGAAGACAGAGATGTCCCCAATTTTGAAGAAGTGGATTGAAAGGTCTCCTAATGTAAAGTTATTTTGTATGCTGTCAAAAGGACAAGAGGACCCTGATCCACTGATTAAGCCAGTGCATCAGGTTGTGAAGAGAATGGTACAGTATGGTATCATTCTAGATAATTTTATCAGAAAATTAAGCATGTTGAAAGCTGAATTGATGCTTTCAAACTATGAACTGGTGCCTACTATTTTCATAGATAAAGGGAAATTCAAAGAGGCATATTAGTGGAGGGAAGAGATGGATGCACTTTTATCAGAGAGGGTGATTGGTGTCCTAAGTAACACTTATTCATTTAGCACTACTGTCAAGTTGTTAATAAATGCTAAATCAATGTTTGACAATTTTCAGCATAGAGTTACTCAGATTGAAAATGAGTGGGAACAATTATCAAAGAAAAGGGCTGAGTTTGCCAATTTTGAGTTCCCAAGTGGAGAGGTGTTTGATAAGTGGAGGTATCAGTACATACCTCATGTGGAAAAGGTCAATACTCCACCCGCCTCTTAGAGTGAATAAAGATAGATATTTTTGAGTCTTTTAAAAGTTGGTGAGATATATGGAGACATTTATTTCAGGATGGGCAGCGTCATGTTGTAGATCAAATTTTCTGAAGAAAGCCAAGGACAACATTGAAGACAAAAATAAAGGCAGCTAATCTACAAATATCCCAACTGCTTGATCAAATATCTCGTCTGCTTCACCAAATGTATTTATTGTAAACTTTTGAAGTTGTTGTAAAGGTCTTTTAGGTCAAATTTTGTAACCCTAGAATGATCGGTAGCTTGTTGTATTTCCTTATAAAAAGGATTTTTCATGATCATTCTAGGTATTGAGAGCTTAGGAGAAAAAGATAGAAATTCTGAAACCTAACACTCAATCAAGGATTGTAAATTTTGTATCATTTTATCAGAGAAATAGAGAAGAAGTAAAGGTTGTTGTTGTTATTTTGCAATCTTTGTTTAGGATTTGATGTATGCAAGGTTTAAAGGGCGAACTTAATATGAATCTTGGATCTTTGTCTCTCCTGTGAGTTTGTTCAGTAAATTTTTAAGTCTCTCTGAGGTTTATATGTATGTATTTGAACTTTGAGTTATGACCTAGGATTGGATTAAAATTGCTTTGAGTTGGATGCATGTTTACTGAATCTATTCAAGGATCTCTGAAAGTAGGAAAGATTTGAAGTAGTTTGTGTTTATGATTCAAGACCCACCTTTCATCAAACACTATTGTATTCATTCTATTTTCTGACTCTGTTGTCCAATGAATAAGGCACTGGCCTTGATCTTCCTATCTTATCTTTGTATGGAATGATTGGAATCTTGTAATCCTGAAAAACATTTAATTATTACCAGTCTTTTACTTTTATTTACTTTATATGTTATTCTACCCAGTGATGGAGAGTCAATGAACAATAGGTTGTTGCTTAGTACTTTCTCACTGTCATCTATTGTAAGATCCAATATTTAGTAAAGGGACAGAGTTGATACTATTGTAAGATCAAATTACAAATTTCTTGAACATTCTACAATTACAAAAATCATATATATTCCTGGCACCTGCTATTGTGGACAAAGAGGGACATTCTAGTTTCTACAATCTACATTACAAAAATCATGAATTCAAAATTTCAAATTACAAATTACAAAAATTGAAATTGAAATTACAAAAATCATGAACAATACTTATTACTTGTACTCATAGGCTTGTAGTTGAATATGAGTCAATTAATAAATTGTCAATAAATTAATAAATATTCAAAATCAAGTCCAATTCCATTATCAATTTATCCAACAAGTACAGTAATAAGTATACAGTGTATAAAATTATAAATACCTATTAACTAAATGCTAATTCTAAATCACTTCACAGTTCACTCTTCACTCAATGTCAGTGAGCAATCTACCTCGCCCTCTTCTATATCCCACATGGAATCCAGCTCCTGAAATTGACTACTACTACTAGCAAGAGGTTCTTCTTCATTCTGAGTTGGGTATTCAAAATCAAAAAACTCTTCATCTTCATTCTGAGTCTGGGACCAAGATCCATCGTTTGTCTCTGAACCAACATGTTTTGAACTAGTGTTCAAAAGCCCTCGTCTTTCACGCAAGGAATTCCAAATTGCCAATGCCCTATCATAAGGAAAGTCTATAACATTGTACTGAGTTACAAACAACCTCAAGCAAGTTTCCAAATTTCTGTCTAGTTTGTTTTTGATCTTTGATTTCAAAAACCCCAATGCACTGAAAACTCTTTCATCTTCCACCGACCCCAATATCATTATTTGACATAAATCAGCAAGTTCAAAATATTCTGATATTGAATCACGCAATACTTCACTCTACTCTATCCTTTTCCAAAGCCTGGTTATTGCACCAGGTTAAAATGGATTCTCCAAGTTTTTTAACTGCAATTTCATACATGATGCAAATTGTCTACATTGTTTTTTAAGATTAGCTAAATCTATAATTCCATCAATTGGTTGTCCATTGCAATCTACATGTTTTGAAAACTCTCTAATCAATTCATCAATTTTTTTATGAAACATATGAGCATCAAGTTGTCTATCTCCGATGTTTTTCCAAAAATGAGGAAACACACAACCCATGGCCTCAAGAATTTCTTCTCTAGGGAATCTTTCATGAATCTCACTTGAAAGTTGGTAGGAAATTGACTTCAAATTCTCACTAACAGATTTAACAAACATGTCAAAATCAACCCTTTTAACTGGAAGTAGTCTGCCTCGCTTGCCCATCTTAGATTGGTGCATTGGTATTTCATATCCTTTCACGAACACACATAAATCATTTTTTGCATTGAATTGTAAAAAATTCTTAGTATGGTTCAAATCTGTAATTATTTGCCACTTGAAAAAATTTGGGCTTTGAACTGTTATCATATCTGAGTATAAATTATCCAAGGCAAGGCATGTCATTCTACGTAAATCTGAGTACTCATGGATATACATAGTCCTATCTTGGGCTTTCTTAACAAGCTTGTTCATTAAATCCAACATGGGGAGAAGACTGGCTAAAGTTAACAGAGTCTCTATATCACTTAACTTATGTAACAAATCAGGAGCTTTGTCTACTATGAGGCATTGCTCATATATTACTCCGATCAAGGATTCATATTTTGTTAGAACTCTTTCTACTGGTCCATGCAAAGAGATCCATCTGGTCTCAACATCCTTGAGAAGCTTGTTTCCTGGTGTAACTCCCTTTGAGAAAATCTTAAATTCTGCAAAATGTTTAGGACTTCTGCAGAAGTAAGAGTATATATCACGAACTAGATCTTCAACTTTTGACACTGTAGGAAAATTGCTTACAATTTTATATGCTAAATTCATTCGATGGGCCATGCAATGTATGCCAAGCATGTAAGGTGCAATACTAGTTTGTAATCTTCAACAGAGACCATTCCTTTGGCCTTGCATTACCGTAGCTCCATCAGCTCCAACACACACTAACTTCTTTCCAATTTTCAAATCATCCATACTAGCAACTTCATTCAAAGCATTCTTCACTTCAAAATATAAGTTTTCTGTTGTTGAATTGCCCCTCATTTTACAAACACAGAGTAGATGAGCTTGACGAACATGTTCTTTTACTGTATACACATGCATACAAACCCAAGCAGTGTTATCTACTGTAGTAAATTCATCTATGGATAATGAAATGAATCTGGACTGTTTTGCTTTCTCCTGTAAATTTTGCTTTTCCACCTCAGAAAGACAGTTTGCCATTTCCCATCCAACGTTTGTTGACCAAAGTGACATGGGATAGTGAGGAACTTTCAAAAAAGATAATAAATTACCATATTCTAAGAAGTCTCTCATAAGATGCCCTCTGGACATAATATGAAAAACAACACTCATCTGAACGGTCTTTGCCAAGTTTGCTTCATTGGCTGCATGTTTAAACCCAACCTTGATTGGATTTTCACTACTAGCAATTACTGCCATTCTCTTGTTATGCTCTTCATATTCTATGGCATACTTAACATGAAGACATTCTTCCTTTGATTTCCATCTCACTACTGATATTTCTTGTCTATCTATGGTCTGTTTTTCATAAACCTTACCAATATGCTTTTCTATAGTGTCAAGCTTTAGCTGCAACTTCTTCTCTCTTTTAAGTTTCCAGGTACAAATCTTACACCTGCATTTTGTTGGTTGTTCATCATTGCTTAGGACTGGTTCAATGAACTAGTACTTTGCTACCCAATCAACCTTAAAATTTCTTGCCATTTCCCACTCTCGCCCCATTTTTACTTCCCTTTTTCTTTTCTTCCTACCAACATTATTATTATCTTCATTGCTAGCATTTTCTTCCAACTAGTTCTGCGTATCCCTTATAACATCTTCTCTCGTGCCACCATTGTTATCCTCATTTGATGCATTTTGATTTTCATTTAACTTAATGACAACCCCAACTTGTGGTACTAGTACTGGTGAGCTACTGTGAATGGATTTTGCACTCGCAATTGCAGATGTTGATGGAGCAGAAACATTGCCAACTCCAAAGAAAGCCTTTATGGTAGTATCTTTAAGTTTTGGGCATTTTGATGGCCTCCCAGGCCCTTCACAGCCCCGAGGAGTCTTACCCTTGTCTAGCTTTCCAATCTCTTCACTACCCTAAGCATGGTGAGAAGTCTGATTGTCAACCTCCCCTGATATCTGAATCCCTTCAGTAGTAGTAGCCTGAGGATACTCAATCTTAGGATAGTCACCCTTGTCTGACATCTTTACCCAATGACCTCTCACTAGTCACTAGGATTCTAGCCTCTAGGAATTAAAATTAATAGCAATACTGTGAAATGTGAACAAATAATTGTTTACCTTTGTCCTACTTCCTCTGATTTTTGACTCTCTAAAATGTTGAATCCTCTATTTACTGTTGCACGATTGTTATTTGTAAATTTGGCCCTCCAGGATCTAGCTCCAAAAATTTGTAACGACGCACGATAAGACTACTTTTAAGTTTTCTAAACTTGATTTGAATTTATATCAATCCATGAATCCAAATTCCAAATTTCCAATTTTAATTTATTTTCAAATTCCTAGGTTTTTGGCAAAAATGTGTTGAGTGCCGACCTGATCAATGCTATTTTTGGCGAAAAAAAAATATAACATGGTGATCAATAAAATAATTAATTAACGGGTTGGCGAAATATGTCATGGACCAATAAAATAATTAATTAGCAGGGTGGCAAAATACATCGTGGACCAATAAAACAATATAAACCATTTGGCTATTTCAAATTTTATATGCAATTCATAATTAATATCGTTGGCGAATAAGAGATCGTTAAAAGAACCATGTCACATTAATTATAGGCAAATATGATGGTTAACAGCGTCAAACGACAAATCTGATTGGTGATTCCAATTAATATTCAGTAGTTATCGTGTCAAGATTGGGTGAATATTTGCCAACGTATACCTGCGCGATTCGCCAATTCCACGAAACATTATTCCCAGAATTCGCCAAAAGGCAAATATTCACCACTAAAAATTACCCTGGGAACATTCTACCTTCCTTTTGAGGTGCTAGGTTTGTATTTTAGCTCCTAGTCTACACCTTCTGCCCCAAGTATTGGGTCCATTTGGTATGGATTGGGTAAGCCAATCTTGAGTGCACTATAAGAGATCCTAGATATAGTATTTCATATCTTATCACTCCAACCTATTAGAATATGCATTGAAGATGGACCAATCAAAGACCCTATTGCATTTTTAGGTTGTATGTAACTTGTTTTCATCATCCTTAGCCTTTTAATCCACTTAAACATTAAAAAATTTAGTGTCAGTAGCTCAATATAGGTCCATTGTACAATAAACCTAGACCCTCACCTTGTAGTAATCAACACATTTATCCCAATGGTCTTTGAGGTGTAGTACATGCTTGAAATGAGTTCTCATGACATGGAAAAATGTGCCAATGGCCCTCGGTCAAACTTGTCCTTGGTGATTTTTATGGTTTGCATGGAGAATTCTATTCATTCAAGTCTAACAGACTTGGAAATCTTCATGTCTGTGAAAACATGGTCTTCCACATTAATTGGGAAATAGAAACATGATTTATGCTTGCTCAAAATGCTCGTCTATGAGAGTGCCCCACTTATCTACACAACTCCAAGATTTTCAACTTGCCACAAGACTACTTTGTGAGCTTGAATGGAGAGAGTGTACAATCGGCTATCCTAAGATATGAGAATGTTCAGAGTTGTATGAAATAACTCACAAAATTTTTGTTTTGTACTATTGCCTCTAGTGAGAGACTCTTGGAAAAGTCCCCCTTGATTTTGTTCCTTATTGTGAATACACATGCATCATTTCCTATACTATAATTTTCCTCTTGAGAGTTAATTGGGGATAGTGATTATAAATCCTAGTATTAAGATTAGTGCAAGTGACCCTCTAGTCTTCAGCCTTAGGAAGGTTGATTGGATTATTAATATGTATAACAAGTATGATGAAATTCCCCCATTCAATCTTCTATTTTTTGTTAAAGAAAGTTTTGATGAAGAAAACCATCCAAGGCTCTAGTTGTTTGAATTGAGGCAACCCCACTACTCTGCTCAGAATTGAGTGCCATAATCTTATGTATCCATGTGAGGGTATTATATGTGGAGTTTCAACTTCTCAAGTTTTTTCCCCTTATTTGGCATCTCCATTAGCTCTTCATTGATGTACCTTGTTGAGTCTTTGTACATTGTCCATCTAAAAGTAGGCCTCTCAAGGAGAATAGTGACCTTGGAATATGTAGCATACATTGGGATGTAGAATACATGTTCAATTGTATCTAGGGTTATATCTACAATCACCTCATTCAATTCGTCATCTTCCTCTCCTCAAGATAATAGTTCTCAGGACATGCTATGAAAAGGTTTGGAGACTACATTGACAGAGGAAAACTTACTACTTGTACTAGTCTAGATGTGACAAGCGAAGTAGCCCAATATTATCTCCCTTGGGGGTGGGCCATCTTGATCATGAATTATCTCATGTCCACATGACCTAGGTCCATTTGTGTCATCTCCTAGTGCTTTTTCACCAACTTGGATGGTGGTAGTTAACCTTGGAATTTGTACTTCATGGGTGTTGCACTTGTCATATAGTCTTTTGCAAAAAATTACAAGTTAAAACTATCAAATTGTCTCATTCAATTACTTACTTAAACCTCAATTACCCTACAAGAACCTACCCTAGTTACCCAACCACAACATTCATCACCAACCTTACTAAATTATTAAAGCATGTACCTAATAAGGTATTTTCCACTTTCCCTCATGTATCATCATTTTTTGCCTCTCATAATTATACACCTACAATCCAACAACACCCTTAACAAGAACCATATGATTTTTAACCTAACCACATAATATTTCATTTAGCCTCATTCACTCAAACACTCATTCTATATCTAGCCAAAATGTGTCTCTTCCACAAAATCCCCCTCAAACAAGTCTTATTTTCCACTTTCTCCCATGCATCATCATTTTTGTCTCCCATTAATTATACACCTAAAGTTCAATGACAGTTATATACCAAGAACCATATGATTTTGAACCTCACTCACCACATATCATTTCACTTAGCCTCATTCATTCATGCATGCATTCTTTCTACTTCTAGTCAAAATGTATCTCTGTGATAAAATCTCCCTCAAACAAACATTATTTCTTTCTCCCCTCAATGGAACCCTTACTAAGAACCTCATAATTTTAAACCTAACTTGTCACATACCATTTCATTTAACCCAATCCACCAAAACTATCATTCTACATAATCCCCTTCAATCCTTATTAAGAAAATTAGCCTATTCATCATCTCCAATTTGATTTCCTCCTCTTCTACCATTACGATCTGTTTGGGTGCTGGAATTAAATAACGCTAGAATTGTCAAACTCGATTATTTGACAATTCTGAAAGTTTTAAATCCGGAAAATAGTTTTTGGAATATGGCTAGAACTATTTGATTCACCTAGAATTCATAATGAGAAGATGGAAAATGTTGTTTGCATATGGATTTCAAAATATTATAAATTTTGCTTTACCCCCAATTCCCATTTAAGTGGAATTGGAATTGATTTTCCAATTCCACCTATTTAGATGGAAGATTCAAATGATGATTTTAGGCATAAATGGGAATTAACAAATTCCTATTCCAATTACTTTTTTTAACACAAACCTCAAAAATGTCAATTTCGGGATTTGACAATCCCAATTCCAATCTAATTCCAGCAAACAAATAGACTATTTACCCACCCACCTCATCATTCAATCTCCATCAAATGAAGATGTTTGCATTAGAATAGCCTACCAAATGACTAGTTGTATAATTTTTTTAATTTAACTCATTTACCCCCACTATCTAAAAAGCATGTCGTCACCCATCAATGCAAGCACGTTCTATGGATGATTATCAGCCCTATCACACCCCTCCAAATTGCTTTGCACATACAATATTATAATTATACTCCACAAACAATAGTCTAATACTTTCCACAAATGTGAGGAATTCCTATCTCCTCCACCAACAAAAGCTATCTATAAAGGATAAGGTTCACATGATGATGCTGATCTAAGCATGCAATGATCTATCCTTGTGTAACCATTCACATGCTTTGAATGTCAAGTAATACTAAATAGAACATGGTCTCTTCTTATTATTATTTATATATGGAAAGAGAGAGAAAACATGCGGTCAATGACAAATCACTTATTTTTCTTCCTTCTGAAAAGATGTTGAGTTGATAGTGTACACTGATAAAGTAAGTGATTACAGAAGAATCTTGAAACTGTGTATCCCACTGCTTTCACTGGATGTGATTGTGATAGAAAAGCAATGAAATTAGTGGGTGCCCATTTCGCTCTGCCAAAAGACAAATCGACAGTAACGTATGGTAGTTTCTGCCTCATTTTCTTATCATACATTAGCTCCCCCGAAAGTTCGGGGAACTGTTTTTTAATCTTTTAGGGTGAAAATTGAATTTCTTTTTTTCTTGGATTAAATTGTATTTCTTCTTTATCTTGGATCCTTTTATGGGAGATTTTATATCATCTTGTTATGTGATATAAGAGTACAAATTGAAGGTTGAAGAGTGTCAATAATCAATGGGTATTCATATCATTGAATTATCTAAGATATGTAATATTGTTCTATTTTTATGATATAAGAATCTTTTATTTCATAAGATTTGATTTCTGATGGATATCTAATATAAAAGTACGAGTTTAAGGTTGAAGAGAGCCAATAATCAAGGATTATTCATTTCCTTGAAGTTGTCTGGAATACACGATATTATTATCATTTTATGTGGTAGATGAGTCTTATGTAGTTACAGAGACTTGTTTTTTGGTGGATATCTGATATAAGAGAATGAGTTTAAGGTTGAAGAGAGTCAATATTCAAGGAGTATTCATTTCATTGAAGTTGTTTGGGATACACAATGTCGCTCTCACTTATTACTGTATAGGCATCTTATGTATAGGAAAACTTGATTTCTTGTGGGTATCTTATATAGGAGCATGAGTTTGAGGTTGAAGAGTGTCAGTAACCAAGGAGTATTCATTTCATTCAAGTTGTTGGGATACACAATATTTCTCTCATTTGATATGGTATAAGATTTGTATGTTTACAAAGACTTAATTTGGTGTGTATTTGATATAAGAGCATGAGTTTAAGGTTGAAGTGAGTCAATAATTAAGAAGTAGTCCTTCCATTGAAGTTGTCTGGGATATATGATATCGATCTCATTTTTTATGGTATAAGAGTCTTATGCTCAAGAAGACTTTATTTCTGGTGGATATTTGATATAAGCGCATGAGTTTAAGGTTAAAGAGAGTCAATAATCAAGGAGTATTCATTTCGTTGAAGTTGTCATGGATACACGATATTGCTCTCCTTTTTATGGTAGAAGAGTCTTTAATTCAAGAAAGACTCAGTTTATGGTGTATATTTTATATATATGAGCATGAGTTAAGATTGAAGAGACTCAATAATCTATTAAATTCAAGAATCTAGTTATAAATTAACTACTCAATAAATTTCACAAAATAGAAACAAGACTAATGTTTATCTATCTGATATGTAACAGCTAATACTCTTCAAGTTAATTAACAATAATGAACAACAGAAAAAAAAAATTCACTTGAAACCAATAACAAAATGACACAGATATATCCAAGATACCCTAGTGTGAGAAAAACCTACAAACACATATTTATTTAGCTTTGGAAGCAAGAAGTCATACAACAGATTACAAGATTGCATCAACAACTATACAGAGATAATTTTAGCCTCGCAATCCTCTTTCTCTTCCCAAACACTCACTCTCACTCAATAACCAACTTGTGCTAATAAAAAAAAATCAAAGGAAGAATTTACAAAATTATAGTAGAAAGTATAGCAGTTTAAATCTACAAGAATAATCACCTTTACTTTCCTAGTTGAGATTTTCTTTCCCCTTTCTCCTCAACTTCTCTTGGAAATTCTCTTCTTCTCGATGTGTCTAGCTCTTCCTCCACACTCCAATTTATAATCCTCCAATGACCCAAGATCTCCAAGCTAAAATTAGCTCTTAGAGATAAAATAAGCCTATATTAACTAAAAATATAATTAATGTGCTTTTTCACTAAAGATCACAAATTCTTCACTTTTTACATGAATTGATGGCATGGGAAATTAATCGGATGACTTTTGCATGTGTAGAAACCACACCTATGCAAAAGTACCTATTTGAGCTACAAAAACACAACATAATCAAGGAGTATTCACTCCATTGAAGTTGTGTGTGATACATGATATGGTTCTCATTTTACACGGTATAAAAGTCTTATGTTCAATAAGACTTGATGTCTAGTAGGTATTTGATATAAGAGCACACGTTTAAGATTTGAAGAGAATCAATAATTAAGGAGTAATTCTATTGAAGTTGTCTAGAATATAAAATATTGCCCACATTTTTATAGTATAAGAGTCTTGCGTTCACGACATGATTTATGATGGGTTCATTCAAAACCATTCAACACATCAACGACCAAAGACTCGTTGATTTCTGAACTTATTTTGACCAAATGAAATGATTACTATTCAAATCCGCATAAAAATAATCCATTCTTATTTTATTTATTTTAAATTAAATTGATAATTCTTTTATTTTGAATAAATTTGAAACATAAAAATAATCTTCTAATTCTCAAATTTAAATTTCATTGTTTTTGAATGATTTCTTAATTCTAATAAAAATTTAATTGTCATCGTATGTCTTTGAATTATTTAAGCCATTCAGTCTTCGCTCATCTAATGTTTTTAGTTTAAAAATACATAAAATGAAGGAATTTCTATTTTCCAAGATATAATGATTTTGGTATCAAAAAGAAATAAATGTGGGTCATTTTAAGGAAGTGCGAAGATTTCGGGATAATAATGAAATAAATAAAGCATCTATTTATGGGATTGCCGATGTTAGTATGATAATTTTATTATGTAGGGACAAATTGCATATGTCAATTTGTTTGATTTTTTTTTTTGCTAAGATTGGTTGAATAAAAATTACTTTCAATAAAAAATATTATTCCTCTATTCTTTAAAGACATTCCATTATCAATCATCATAGTGAATAGCAAGTTAAATGGGAATATTTATAATTAAGTTGCACAGTTCAATTATTAATATTTCAAGTATTAATAGGAATAAAAGTAGAGTATGGACCCAATACAATAAGATGAAAAATTTGGCACCAACATAAGAGCAAGGGCTCATGATTAGATTTTTTTACCTCTTAAAATAAGATATAAGGGACATCATGGTAAAGAGGGTGACGCTTACAGAAACAATATAAACAATGGATAATTAGAAAAGGAGATGGATGGTATAACATTTAAATAAATGAAAAATCAAAGATCAATGAGGTTGTCATGGGAAAATTTGGTAGTATTTTTTAATATGAGTATTAAATATAGAAGGCGAGGTAACACATTTTAAATTGGGAAAATTTGGTGTATTCTTTAATATGAGTATTAAATATAGAAGGTGAGGTAACACATTTTAAATTGGGAAAATTTGGAGTATTCTTTAATATGAGTATTAAATATAGAAGGCGAGGTAACACATTTTAAATTGGGAAAATTTAGAGTATTCTTTAATATGAGTATTAAATATAGAAGGTGAGGTAACACATTTTAAATTGGGAAAATTTGGAGTATTCTTTAATATGAGTATTAAATATAGAAGGTGAGGTAACACATTTTAAATTTGGAGAATGTGGCATTCAATGTAATAGGTGCAATCTTGGTTTCAAAAAAATTGTATGTAAATTAAAGAAATTAATAGAATTAGAGATTTTTTTTTAGCTAAATCTAAAATATAAAAAAAATTTAATATGTATTTTTATTTAGTCATGTTTGATATAATTCAATGTTTTGCACTAGTTTAAAATTATTAAGAAAATTATTGTATTTTATGTTAAAAAATTTACTTATTAATTTTGTTGTGTATCTTAAGAATTTTGGGTTAGGCTTTTTTTAAGTGGGAATCCAAAAGTATTATTTGCATAAGAAATGTGTGTTATATTTATGAGTGACATGTACATATAAATATATTTAAATACATAATTCATATGTGTGGAAAGAATGTCACTTATCATTATTTGAAATAGTTATCTTTGACCCACCAAAATCCAGTGTGAATGATAGACCAACATTGCATACATAAGCCTTCTTCAAATTCACCATTTGTAAAAGATTGCCAATATAATATTCCACCATTTTCCTTTCACTCAACATAAAATTTTATAAACTATACACCAAACTCTAGCACCATGTTCCTTTCAACAGCTTTCAGTCTATCCATCATAGTCTCGTGTAGAAATAGGGATCTTGATATCTCTAGTGCTCCATATTGACATACTGCACAAAAGAACAAAATGAATTTCTTTAGATCTAGAGAAATTTGTCTTATCTCTCTCTATCTCAATCATAGTTTGAATCTACGCTTGTAGCTTAGTAGATCACCCTTTGAGTCTATATCTTGGCTTCATCCTCTTCCACAAGTAGAGTTTACCCTCTAACCTCATCATTCATTCTTCATGGAGTGAATGAATTTTATTTGAGTAGCGTAGCCAATAACTAGTTATATAACTATTCTCTACATCAACTCATTCAACAACTTTCATCTAAAAGACTTGCAACTTTCATCTAAAAGACTTGCACTTATTAGATGCAAGAATGCTTTATAAATATATATTTTTAATTTAATTAGTTAAACATTAAAATATTCTTGAACAATTATCATAAAAATAACTAAGTTAGATCATTGTCAATTAACAATTGTCAAAGTTTAACTATTTATTGATATATCAATAGGTAATAAATATTTTTTGTACTTTGAGGGCATGCCATCCTTCTCCTATTTAGTACACTTCAATGCTTGAAATCAATAGCTTCATAAAAAATTTATTTAATTTAGCACCTTGAGTTTTTTGAACAAAAACTTATTTGGCTAAGTAATGTTTATTGAAAAAACTATATTTGACTCTTCATCTTAGTTATAAATCACTTGAGACATTTAGGTTGTAAATTACCAAATTTTGTCAAAAACAATCATATGCATTTATATGACCCCGATCGAGGTGTAGATTGGTTGGTTGGGAGGTTGGATAGATAGACGATCAACCCATGTCCAGGCCTCATTTGGTAGCCAAGCCAGATAAACCTATTGTGCACATGGTGGGTCCCATAGTGGTAACTACACAGCTCAATATGACTAGTCTCACCTTAGCTTGCTCCTCCAGGACCCCAACTTGGCCATAAGTAAGACCAAGGCATGGTAGGTTGGGTGTTGGGTTGGGTCATGGGGATACCCACATGGATACCAAAAATAAAATCATATGCATGTATACATGTATATAATAGTCATTAACTTTACACCTTAAACTTCATTTTAGTTTTTTTTTTTTTTCTTCAAGGGGATTATATTTCATATTTAGGTGATTTGATGTTAGGTCACTTCTAGTCATCATACAATAGTTTTTGATAAGAAAGCACTTGAACCCCACTTGTAAACTTTTTAACTTCTCTTGTTGTCACGTCTAAATATTTATTTGTAGGAAGTTTACCAAACATATAAATTCAAGCCATGTAATACTTTGTAAGTCACATTTTGTTTAAACTCTTATGAAAATCAAGTTGACTACAATTCACTCATGTAACTACATTGAGTAGGTGAAATCTTTCACTTTATAGTCAAGTTGACTTCAAAATCTTTTCATTGGATAGTAGTTTCTTTCCATATTTAAGATCATTAGGAAGTACCATTTATATTAGTTGATGGTTCTTGATTTTGTGACCTCAATAAATAATTGTTTCACCATTATTATCAATGAAAGACAAATAAAAATGACAAATATTAAAAAACTACTAATATAATAATAAAAGTTACAATTAATATTTCTATTTTACATTACACAATACTAATAACACCACCTTATACAACATAACATTAAATATTTTTAAAAAACTTTTAATATATATTTATAATCATTTGTCCATTATAATATGTCCTTTACTTTAATACAATAAAATTATACATATTAAATTTACTAATATAATAATTATTTACAATCATTTGTATTTGAAATAACAGAAAACTAATATTAATATCTGTATAAACATAAAGAGAACTTTCATAAAATAAATAACAGAAATATATATAAACATTTGTCCATTATATTATGTCCTTTACTTTAATCCAAGTAAAGATAAACATTTTAAATCAACAAGTTGGTCATTTACATTTATAAAATCATAATTGAGTTATGAATTTGTAGAACAAATGAATACATAAACCCAGAGACCAGAGACAGCAGAGACCTCACCCTCCCCTATTCATTTTCTGACAATTTGAATGCAGTACTAGCAGGTTGAGCAGAGTGAGAAAATTCAGTCAGTTTGAAACTTGGTGTGCAGAGAACAATGGAGGAAATGAAACGTTGCCCTGCAAATTACCCTGCATTGACTCCCATTTCCTTCATTGAAAGAGCTGCCACAGTCTTTGGGGACTGTACTTCTGTTGTCTACAACAACACTCGCTTCACATGGTCTCAGACATTTCAGAGATGTCGCAGACTGGCCTCTGCTCTCTCTTCTCACAATATCTCTCATGGCGATGTGGTAAGAATCAAAGATTACAGTTGTAGAAACAATTGGAAGTTACCAAGCATAAAAAAAACACTGGTTTTAACTTTTTTCTTAAGATTGCAGAGAAAATTATAGTTTTTCCCTGTACTTTTTCTTCTCTGTTTGTGGCAAACATCTTCTTAGCAAGATCTGAGTATTGAATACTGTGATACTCAATCGATTTCAACTGGTCACTGCTATTTCTGAATTTGATTGTGTAAGAATTTTTAGCATCTGTGTTAAAGAATGTATAGATACTCAACCGATTTCAGCTTATCACTGCTATTTCTGAATTTGATTGTGTAAAAATTTTTAACATCTGTGTTTCCGAATGCTATAGATGCTATGTTTCTCCTTTACTCTGAGTTTAGAAGATTGAAGAGGGATCACAGTTTTTCCATTCACTCTTTTTTCCCCTACCTGCTTGACCAAATTGAAACTCATTGTTGCAGAAACAGTTGAAATATAATAAGCATAGAAAAAAGTTTGGTTTTTTCTTAAGATTGCAGAGAAATGACAGTTTTTCCCTATACTTTTCTTTCCCTGTTTGCTCAGATTGTTTTCCAGCTACATCTTAGTAATGAATACAGTAATAATTGATCTCTTCCAGCTTGCTGCTGTTTTTGGTTTCTGTTTTGGGATCAATGTTTTGAAATGTATACGAGCTATCATCAAAATCACTGATCATTTTGTTAATAATATTGTTGAGATGTTGTGAAGAATGTTTCAATTCATATTCTATGATTAATCATGTTCTTGACCTCTAATATTCTGATGATGGTTTACAAAACGTGATTTAATATTAGATTGCTTTCAGCATCGATATTTAAGCTCATGTCCTGGAATCCATCATCTCCTTGAGCTCTCTGATATTCTGATACTGAATTTTAGAACATGGTCTAACATGTTAGATGTTGAAATCCATCATCTCCTGGAACTCTCTAAATTCTGATACTGAATTTTAGAACATGGTCTAACATGTTAGATGTTGAGCTCTCTGATATTCTGATGGTGAATTTTAGAACATGATCTATGTTAGATGTTAAAAAATTTCACAGTCGAATCCAAAAACCAAGCAACAGCGTAAGAAATTGTGAGAATCCCATAACATGACTCCTTCACCTTTCTGTGATTTTGATGCCCACTCTGTGAGTAAATTTCATCACAGTAAAACAACTGTGGAGTTTTCATAACATTACTCCTCACCTTTCTGTAATTTTGATGGCTACTCTGTAAGTAAATTTCGTTACAGTGGAGAAATTGATTGTGCAGGTCTCGGTAGTGGCGCCCAACATCCCAGCCATGTACGAGATGCACTTCGCAGTTCCCATGGCCGGAGCAGTCCTGAACACAGTAAACATCCGTCTGGACGCTCGAACAATGGCGACCCAGTTCGCCCACTGCGAACCAAAGTTCATCTTCGCAGACTACCAGTTTCTGCCCCTGGTAGCAGAAGCCATGAACATAGCAGGAACCAAAAAGCCCTCTGTAGTCCTAATCGAAGACCCTGAACAGGAAAAACAGGGGAAACAGGGGAAGCAAGATCTTCTAACATACGAAACCCTGATTTCACAGGGCGACCCAGAATTCCAAACCCAGTTCCCAAAGGACGAGTGGGATTCCATAGTCCTAAACTACACCTCAGGCACAACATCAGTACCGAAAGGTGTAGTCCACAGCCACAGGGGACTTTACACCATGGCCATGGACACTCTGGTCCTGTACTCTGTCAGACCTGGCGCAGTCTACCTGTGGACTCTGCCCATGTTCCACTCCAACGGCTGGTGCTTCCCATGGGCAATGGCCGCCATCGGAGGCATAAACATCTGCCTGAGAAGATTCGACGCCAAGACCATCTTCGATTCAATTGCAGATCACAAAGTCACCGTTCTCTGCGGCGCACCAGTCGTGCTGAGCATGATGGCAAACGCCCCGCCTTCCTCGATCCGGCCATTACCAGGCAAGGTCGAGCTCTTAACAGGCGGTGCCCCTCCGCCGGCCTCCATTCTGTTCAAGATGGAAGAACTAGGGTTCTCTGTAATGCACGGATACGGCCTCACGGAGACCTCTGGAACAGTCATTGCCTGCGCATGGAAGCCCAAATGGAACGATCTGAAGAGCACCGACAGGGCAAAACTGAAGGCCCGGCAGGGCGTTCGGAGCCTGAGTGCTGTTCAGGTCGATGTGAAGGACCCTGTGACAATGACCAGTGTGGCCCGCGATGGAACACAAATGGGGGAAATCATGATCAGGGCTGCAAGTGTCATGAAAGGGTATCTGAAGAACGAGGAGCTCACGGCAAGGACTTTTGCTGGTGGGTGGTTTCGAACCGGTGACGTCGCTGTTGTTCACCCGGATGGGTACTTGGAGATCAAGGACAGGTCGAAGGATGTGATTATATCAGGCGGGGAAAATGTTAGTAGTGTGGAGGTTGAATCTGTTCTGTTTTCGCATCCTCTGATTGCTGAGGCGGCTGTTGTGGGGATTCCTGATCCGTTTTGGGGAGAAACTCCCTGTGCTTTTGTGAGTTTGAAGAGGGAGCAGGGGAAGAAGAAGCCCGAATTGTCTGCGTCAGAGATTATTTCGTTTTGTAGAGAGCGCATAGCGCACTTCATGGCGCCCAAATCTGTTGTGTTCTTGCCCGAGCTCCCCAAGACTTCTACTGGTAAGATTCAGAAATTTGTCCTTCGAGAAATGGCCAGGAATGTTGAGCCCTGCCCTGTTTCCCGACTGTGAGTTTTTCCTTCCTTTTCTTTGTACTCCTTTGCAAGGTTCAATGCTTTAGTAATATGGCCAGGATTTTAACACCCATTTATGAGCTCTGAGGTTTTTCAAAAAATGACAAAAATAAAACCCTTTGTGCGTTGCAAATGTCTGATTACCAGCCATGAAGCATTCTATACACCTGATATTATTTGTATGCTCGAGCTTGATAGTCTGTGATTCATGGATATTAACGGCCTGTCCTTAATTAGTCTTTGTGGGTTTTGTGAGCATGCCGTGACTTAATATTGCATATCTGGTAAGCCTTATTCATGGCATTTTCTGTAACTCTGTATCTCCTTAAAATGAATAAAATTCCATGTCTGTGATGATTGAGGGTTTTCTGAAAACGAAAATACACCTTTCTGTTCTGTTTTCGCATCCTTTGATTGCTGAGGCGGCTGTTGTGGGGATTCCTGATCCGTTTTGGGGAGAAACGGGCTGTGCTTTTGTGAGTTTGAAAAGGGAGCAGGGGAAGAAGAAACCCGAATTGTCTGCATCAGAGATTATTTTGTTTTGTAGAGAGCGTATAGCGCATTTCATGGCGCCCAAATCTGTTGTGTTCTTGCCCGAGCTCCCCAAGACTTCTACTGGTAAGATTCAGAAATTTGTCCTTCGAGAAATGGCCAGGAATGTTGAGCCCTGCCCTGACTCCCGACTGTGAGTCAATGGCAGGGTATTTGGAGATGAATAAATGAGTTTTAATGACGTTTATCAGATTATTTGTTTATGGGTTAGTTTTGTAATGAAAATTCTATATAATCAAATCTAGAAGCTGATACTAACATATAAATGGATTGTGGAAATTTAATAGATCTGATGAAAATTCGTTTCATTGTTAATTTTTCAGTTGTGGATTTTTGATGAAGAAGTCTACAATTTTGTGGAGTCTTGCTTCATTAGATAGTTCATTTAGACTCCTCACCTTCATATTGTTCTCGTATTGTACATATCAAATCAAGGTCTTCTTAAAATCTCTAGATTTTTAGGTAGGTCGATTGAAATTTTATTGTACTCTTTGTAAACATCTGAAGTTAATCGACATCTTAATTAGCAGAAAGTATGCACCTGTTTCCTTTGGCCTTGAATGTTGAGCCTTGCCCTGTTTCGCGACTGTGAGTCAATGGCAGGGGAATGGAGGATGAGTAAATGAGTTTTAATGACATTCATCAGATTATTTGTTTATGGGATTACTTTTGCAATGAAATTATTTTCATTGTCACTTTTTCGGTTGTGGATGTTTGATCAAGAAGTCTATAGTTTTGTGGAGTCTTGTTTCCTCAAATAGTTCATTTAGACTCTTCACCTTCATATTGTTCTCGTATTCTGTACATATCAATTTAAGGTCTCCTTAAAATCTCTAGATCTTTAGGTAGGTCGATTGAAATTTTATTGGACTCTTTGTAAACATCTCATTTTAATCAACATCTTAATTAGTAGTAGATATGCAGTTGTTTTATAGTTCTCGTGGAGAGATTTTTAATTATTGGATATAATTGTTTTTTTGTGTTTAATCAAATTTGTCTTATTCAATAAAGTTTGTTTGAGTATAAGGTATGCATATCATAAGGGATGGGGTTGGGATTGTGTCTCAAACCAATTTGGCAAAATAGATATGAAGTTTGTTTCATAATGGAATGGAGGAATGAATGAGTGAATTTTATTAACATCTACAAGACCATTATTTTATGAGACCAAGAGCAACATTGTTAACAATTTTCAATTTATTTTCATTGCCAACTCTTTTGTTGTGGATCTTGATCAAGAAGTCTAGAATTTTGTAAAGTTTTACCTACTCAAATAGCTCATTTAGACTAGTCACCTTCAAATTGTCATCATATTGTGTATTAATCAATTCAAGGTTTTCTTGGAGTCTCTAGGTCTTTAGGTGGGTCGATTGGAAATTTATTGTACTCTTTGTTAATGATGTTGGCTAAGCTCTAGACAAAATGCACCAAAGAAAAAAAAAAGTCAAACTATTTTTTTTCCAGATTTGCAAAAATACAATGATTTTTTTACATTTTTTTGTGGTTTTTGACCACAAAATGTGTAGATCATGAAGAACAGATGTTGAAAATTTTGCAAAAATCTATTGTGCTTTCCGTTTTTTGAAATTTAGTCAATGGTGCATTCTGTCTGGAGCTTAGCCATGTCCTTTGTTAACATCCCAACACAATCAACATCATAATTGGTAGTAGGTATGAAGTTGCTTTATAGTTCATGCAAAAAGATTTTCAATTTGTTGGTTTAATTATTTTTTTGTGTTTGATTAAATTTGTCTTGTTTAATCAAATTTGGTCAAGTCTAAGGTCCTCATATCATAAGGAATGAGGTTAGGGTTGTGCTTTAAACGAATTTGGTGGAATGAATACCCCTCAATCCTTACCTCTTAACCAAAAAGGTTTCACCTTAGGGGCTCAACTCATAAGAGATGAGGTTAGAATCATGCCTCAAACAAATTTGGCAAAATGGATACCCCTCAAGCCTTGGCTCCTAGCAAAAGAGGTTTCAGCCAAAGGGTTCTACTCATAAGGGATAAGGTTGGGATTGGTAGTTTTTTTTACAGTTAACACATGAAGATTTTTAATTTTTGGGTTTAATTATTTGTTTTCCCTTAATTAAATTTGTCTTGTGTAATCAAGTTTGGTTGAGTATAAGGTCCTCATATCATAGGGAATGAGGTTGGGGTCATGTCCCAAATGAATTTGGTGGAATGGATACCTCTTAATCATTAACTCTTAGCCAAAGAGGTTTCACCCTAAGGGCTCTACTAATAAGGGATGAGGTTGGGGTCATGTCTCAAACAAATTTGGTGGAATGAAGAGGTTTCACCCTAAGCATTTCACTCATAGGGGATGAGGTTGGAGTCGTGTCACAAACAAATTTGGTGGAATGGATTTCCCTCAATACTTGGCTCTTAGTTGAAGAGGTTTTAGCCTAAGGGCTCATGTTCTTTATTTAGTTGTTGAAAGTTCTTTGTTCCATAAAAAATTAGAAACTATGTCTATTGTAATCACATTTTTTAAAGTAATTTTATTGTGGAAAATTAACTTGTCTATTTAAACTATTAAGATTCAATTTTTCTAACTTTGTAAAGCATTAAATTTAAATCTACATATTCGTAAGGGTTTTGCTCAAAATCAATTTTTAAATTGAAATGTCTACTTTCTCATATCATTATATGTATATATGAAAATATCTCTACAAAAATATTAAGGGATGAGGTTGGGCTTTATCCTAGATCAATTTGGTAGAATAGACACCCTTAAGCCCTTGATTTTTAGCTAAACAAGTTTCGGGCTAAGGGCTCTACTCTATATTGTGTAGCTAAAACTTTTTTTTAGATGATATAAAATCCTCCTTAAAAAAATAGAAATTATCTATATTGTAATCATTTTTCTTAAAATAAAAGTATTGTGAATGTTTAACTTCCCGATTCCAATTATAAATTATCTCACTTTAAAAAGCTCTAAACTATATCTCCATATTCATAAGGATTTAACTCAAAATCAATTTTTAAATTAAATGTATACTTTCTCATAACATTATAGGAATATATAAGAGAATCCGTAGAAAAATATTTTGACTTTGTCATTAAGGAAGAGGGATTTGTGCAAATCAACTTTATGATCATGTAATGATAACACAAAATTCCATAGAAACTCTTTTTAAAAAATATAACATAGGGACTAATCAATTTATAATTAAAGTTTGAAGGTGTGACTCATTATACAATTTGTCATATTAAAATGACTAACAAGAAAATACCCTTGATCAATTTAATATTTAAATTAAATTGTATTTTGTCATATTAAAATGAATAGCAAGAAAATACCCTTCATCAAATCCAAACAAGTGAATCAAAATATCATTTTCTTTTTAAGCATCATATTAAATATTTTAAATACTTCAACTATTAACGTTGCCATCTCTAATATTTATATTCAATACTTAACCAAATATATATATTATTAATGAGAATTCCTCATAGCCTTTATTGTGAGCGATTTTATCGCCGAATAGAGTAAGTACGTTTATGGCCTTTCTTATCATCTTTTTTAAGTAAGTCCAATCAATTTGGAAAGTCCTGTTGTTGTTGTTGTTGTTGTTGTTGTTGTTGTTATTCTTCTTCTTGTTATTATTATTATTATTATTATTATTATTATTATTATTGTTGTTGTTGTTATTATTATTATTATTATTATTCAGAAATAGTTTGAGAAATTATTAATTAAATGATGAATTATTTGTCTACATCAGAGATTACTTTCATCGCTTCCAAAGACTTCAATTCAAAGTCTTCTTTAGGCTTGAGGTCTTTTTAGGTAGGTCACTTGGAATTTTATTGCACTTTGTGTAAACATCACCTTAATCTAACATTTTAATTGATAGGTATGATTTTTTTTAAGTCTATTAAATTTATTTTGTTTAATTAAGTTTTAATGTAATGAGATTTCCTCAATTCATTAAAATGTAAAAGTATATTTCTAGTTTTGATTGTGTCAAATATTTTTAGCATCAACATTTCGAGAGGATCTTTGAGTGCGATCTAAAATGTTGATGATAATTTTTTTTGACACAATCAAAACCTGAAGCATACATTTACATAATTAAGTTGTGTCGAGATTGGAATTGTGCTTTATATGAATTTGGCAAAATAGATACTCCTTATATTTTGATTCTCACTTGAAGAATATTAAACTTAAAGATGCATGCTCTCATTTTAAATAGCTAAATTTTTTGTATATATCATATTAAATCATTCATACAAAAAATAGAAATTATCTTTATTGTAACCATATTTCTTAAGATAATTTTACCATGAATATATACCTTGTCTATTCTAACTATTAAGATTCAAGTTTTCTAACTTCCAAAAGTTCTAAAATTGGATCTTTATATTCAAAAGGGTTTACATATAAATAAATTTTAATTAAATGAAAACTTTTTCATATGTAAAAAATATTTGGAAAAAATATTTTAATTTATTAGAATGGATGAGTTTGAGGTCATGTCTCAAAGGAATCTAGCAAAATAGATACATATTAGTCCTTCATTTTCATTGGAAGTATTTCACCCTAAAAGTTCATATTCTCACATTGGATAGCTAGAAATTATTTAAGGATGTTATAAAATCTTTTAAAAATATATAAATTATGTTTATTGTAATCATATTTTTAAAAATAATTTTATTGTGAATATTTAACTTTGTTTATTTCAACTAATAAGATTCAAATTTCATGATTTTGAAAATATCTGAAATCAAATTTACATATTCATAAGGATTTAACTCAAAATCAATTCAAGGTCTTCTTAAAGTCTTTAGGTGAGAAAATTAGTATTTTATTGTACTCTTTATAAACATATCAATTTAGTCAACATTTTAATTAAGTAGTAGGTATGAAGTTTTTTTTAATAGTTCATTTAGAGAGAATTTTAGTTTTTTATTTTATTTAATTATTTTTTTATCTTTAATGAAATTTATCTTGTTTAATCAAGTTTGGCTGAGAATAAGGTCTTCATGTCATAAGGGATGAGGTTGGGATTGTGTCTCGAACAAATTTGATAGAATAGATGCCCCTTCATCCTTGGTTTTGATCGAAGAGGTTTTAGCTTAAGGGCTCAACTCATAAGTGATGAATTTAGGATCATGCCTCGAACAAATTTGACACAATGGATACCTCTCAATCCTTGACTCCTAAAGAAAGAGGTTTTAGCCAAAGGTCTCTACTCATAAGGGTTGAGGTATGGATTGGTAGTAGGCATGAGTTCTTTATAGCTCATGTGCATAGATTTCTAATTTTTGTGTCTAATTAAATCTATCTTGTTTAATCTTGTTTGGTTGAGTATAAGGCCCTCATATCATAGGGGATGAGGTTGGGGTTGTGTCCCAAATGAATTTGGTGGAATGGATACCCCGCAATCCTTGACTCTTAGTTGAAGAGATTTCACTCTAAAGCTTCGACTTATAAAGGGTTAGGTTGGGGTCAAATCCCAAATGAATTTGGTGGAATGGACTCCCTTCAATCCTTGAGTTTTAGTCAAATAGGTTTCACCCTAAGGGTTCATGTTCTTTATTAGGTAGCTAAAAGTTCTATATGAATGATGTAAAATGCTCCATCAAAAAGTAGAAATGATATCTATTATAATCACGAGTTTTTAAATACTTTTATTGTGAATATTTAACCTGTCTATTCCAACCATTAAGATTCAAATGTGCTAACTTGGACTCTAAATTTATATCTCATATTTATAAGAGCTTCACTCAAAATCATTTTTCTTAATTAAATAACTTCTCATAACATCACATGTATATATAAAAACATCTTTATAAAAAATATTTCAAGATGAGGTTGGTTTTTGTCTCAGATGAATTTGGTGGGATGGATACCCCTTACCACATGACTCTTAGTTGAAGAGGTTTTAGCCTAAGAATTCATTCTGTATTGGGTAGTTAAAAGTTCTTTTTAGATTATATAAATATCTCCATACAGAAGAAAAAGAAAAGATATTATTTTAATTATAGTCATTTTTTTTAAAAATGTATTATGAAATTTAACTTCCCAGTTCCAACTATTAAGATTCAAATTCTGTCAACTCAAAAATTTCTAAACTCGTATCTCCATATTCATAATCATAAAATACAAAATCAATTTCTAAATTAAATGTGTACTTTCTAATAACATTATAGGAATACATGAGAGCATATCTATAGAAAAATATTTTAAATTTGTCATTAGGGGAGAGGGAGTTGTGTAATAAACTTTATGATCATCTAATGATAAGATGAACTTTCATAGAACCTCCTTTTAAGAAATACAATTTGCATAGACTTATCAATTTACAATTAAGGTTTGAAGGTGTAACTCATAATACAATTCACCATATCAGTATGACTAGCAAGAAAATGCTCTTGACGAAAACCTTGTTGTTAAATCCTTATCAATTGATAATTTTCTAATTTTTTAGTTTAATTATTTTTCATAAAGATGAATTATTGAGTATAATCTATCTAATATCAAGAAACAAATATTATTGAATTTAATAAATAGAAATTATCTATATTGTATTTGTATTTGTTAAAAAAAAATGTAAATATGTAAATTGTCTATTCCAATTATTAAGATTCAAATTCTCATACCAAGAAATTCTTAAAATATATATATTAATTCAATGGGGTTGTTCTCAAACGATGAAGCCATAAGGTCCTCATGCTGGAGATCCATGCTCGAATCCCCCAAAATGACATCTATGTGGTCTTTGTCACTTGAATTGATTGTGTAGCTTCTAAGTTGATTATGTTGAATGGGGAGGAAGTCCCCCTTGTGATCTCCATTCAGGTGTTGGCTCTAAGAATTTACATATATTAAACAATATCTTTATTTATTATTAGAAGAAGAAACAAAATAACTTTATGATCATGTAAAGATTACATGAAATTTCATAAAACTTCTTTTCAAAAAATGAAATACTAACACATATCTAAGATTTAGAATATGACTCGTCATACATAATTTATAAAAGGTCCTTTAAATACCTTTTAAAGATTTGATCAAAACCTTAACATAAAATCAAGTAGCAAATAAATTAAAAAAATCAATTGTCCTTGATTACATCATCATATTTTCTTTAACTTGCATATAAATATTTTAATTACCTTCAACCATAAACATTGCTATCTCTAATATTTATATTGAATACAAGTGAATCAAACAAATAAATTATTAATGAAAATTCTTCATAACCTTTAGAGTGAGCGATAATTTCAGAGCGAGTTACTTTTATGGGTGGAGAAAGTGATATCCTATCTTCATCATCTTCTTTTTGCAAGTCCAATAAATTTGGACAGTTTTGAATGTCCAAATATTATACAAGTTATTCAATTTGTCTTTATTTGGACATAGTTTTGGGTAATGATTATTCAAACATGGTACTATTTTTATAAATGTTTGAAAAGTTAAAAAAACACAAGTCTTACAAATATTGTGTAAGTTGTATCTATTCTATTATAATATATAAATCTTTTGAATAGTATTGCAACGAATTAATGAAAATGTATTAAATAATTATTTTAAATTAAAATTTAAAAGTAATTAGAGTTGTGTAATTTAAGATGTAGTTTTTATTTAATTATATGTTGAAATAAAAGATTACAATACAATTTGATTATGATTGATGAACTAATGTAATAAAAATTTGAAAATTTAAATGATTAGATAAAAATATATTAGTAATTATATATTCCAAAATTATAATCTTTGTTTTTTATTAAAAACGATAATAGCATCAGGGTGTTGATCCTTATAAAATCATAGTCAAAGAACAAGTACAACTGATCAATTTAGAAGGGGCCCAAAGAAGCCCAGAGAAACTAAAAGCCTCAAACTAATCACATGAATTATCAACAGATAGACAACATATAACTGAGAATGGTGTTCAACAATTGACTAACAAAGCAAAATAGAAACCAAGGCCAACAAGTCTAGGATGATGTCCTATACCTAGCAAAGCCCAAAAACCTAAGCTAGTCATCCTGCAGAAATTCCAGTAGCTCACAGTTGTCAACCAATTCATTATTGTGCAAGTCTTCATGAAGAAGACAAAGAGTACTAGTTTTCTCATTCATAACCTAACAACTAAATTTTGCAATATTAATCACCTCTCGGACCACTTTCGGGAAGTGGTTCATCAAAAATTCCACCTTCTCCTTGAGTACCCACATTTTAACAATGATTTTACTCAACTGCTCGACTTTCTCTTTGAGAATCTGAACTTCTTCTCCCAACTTCAGACAACCTAGGAACTTATTGTAAGTCGAAGGGACATCCTCATCCTCTTTATCTTTGTTTTGAATCTCATAGCTATCTGGTATGTAGGAAGCTAGATCTTTTGAATCCAAAGAGTGAAGCTCTTCCTCTAGTATTTCAGCCCATCTAATGTGCACTGGTTGTGCTTTGACAATATGAATAGGGATCTGGACCGCAGTTGTTCCCCATGGATTTGTAGCTCTCTCACATTTGGTTGGGTAATACTACTTCCTTTTTTCTCCCTTCACTAGTCATTAATGTCCAACTTAACCCCACTCAAACACTTCCTATGAAGTGATTCCAACTAGTCAATATGAGTCCCCTTGTCATTGGCTGCCAAAGTGGGGTTTCCACCATATAGAACAAAAAGAGAACTAACATTGCATCCCTAGGACCCATAACTCTTCTCATAGTCTTGCATATTGTTCATTTGCAAATGCCAGAAGATCTTTTGTTGTCTGCTACAACACTTTCATTGTTTTTCTACCGATAAACCTTTTGAAGTTCTCCATAATCATGTCGTAGGTCTCCCACTTTTGAATGCAAATTTTATTTTTATTTTTTGCAAAAGTTCAACCATTTGAAATGCCTCTAGGACTATCGATATGATGGTTGTGTCGTACACTGGTTTTCAAATTCACAAGTACCTTTAACATTACCACTTCCCATGTCCAACACCCATAAGATAAAAACATAGTAAGTTCCATGTGTATTGATTATTTATCTTGCCTTACTTTCTAACCATATTCCCAAGTAAGGAGGAATATTTCCAATTTCAAACCAATACCTTAGACCATCAAGTTCCAGACCTAACACAATCATTGCATCTGTTATACCATTCTCTTCCCCGTAGAAGTGTTTAATAGAAAATTATTCTATTCCTAAGAGCAACCCCCTGATATCCATTATTATGCTATCTATTGACCAACTTGATTTGATTTCTCCTCTCACAACTTTAATGGCGTAATGGAAATCACCTTCAACTTCCAAAGATTTAATTCCCAATGATAAGGCCAATTTAATTTTCCAAAGCATACCCATTTCTTTTGGTTGGTTATTAGTGCACCCTTTCATATTCTTAGTCTATGCCAGAACCATTCTACCATCATCCTCTCTAACAATGCCTCCTGCAGCAACCCGATCAACTATAGTTGCCCCATCAAAGTTCAATTTTAACCAACCATGAGCTGGTGGTTTTCATTTTGTGCCTTTTTCTCTTTAGAGCCTTTGAATTTCCATAGGATGCATAATCACTTGAAATCCCCCAATAACCTACAATTTTTTCTTCATATGGGGTAGGGGGGAGACCACACCTTTTAATTTTGCAACTTTAATGTTTTCAAGGAGTTTGTTGAAGGAATGAAAGACCCTTTCCACTGACTCCTCCAAGTCTCTAAAGACCCTATCCACTAATTCCTCCAAGTGTTATTTATTTATTTCCACAGACTCCAAGCCAAATGTGGGGGTATTAGTTTCCATAATTGTCTAATTTTGGGTTAGAAACCAAACCCTTCCATCCATGCACATCTATTTTAGATTCTATTAGCAACCCAAGGTATCTCAAGTTTAGTGAGGACCATATTTCATAACCCCTTGGAAAACTTGTAGTGAATTAATTTATGAGAAAGAGATTCCCCACCTTGTTTACAAAGGATTCACATGTTGGGGAAATTGAAGCCCCTCTTACCAAGTTATCCTGAGTGAGGATTCTATTATGAATTGCAGTCCACCAAAAGAAATCAATTTTTGAAATAAAGTGAGAATTCCATACCTCCCTAGCCCAAATAGAAGGGCTTTCCTTTTTAATTAGCATAGCATATGCAGATTTAACCGCGAACTCACCATCAAGGTTTTGGCTTTGGCAAAATTTATCCTCGCTTAGGAATAAAGGAATCCTGATTCTACCAACCTTCATCTATAGTTCTCTTGCTGAACTATTTGTTTTATAAAATTGTTATTCCTTTATTTAGCATTATCTAACACAAAGAGAAATATTTCTCTCTTACAACTCTTTCATCCTAACGAAGGATTAGGGAGCATGATCTAAAATGTTAATGGTAAAAAAAATTGCACACAATTGAATCTAGAAGAAAACTTAGATGATCAATTATGGACTGTGGAAATATATTCTCTTTAACTATTAATATCTCCTGCTAGATCTAATTCAACATATCTCTAGAGATTAGAATTAGAACCTCCAAAGCACAATGATTGTGTATTAGTACCTCTCAAATACCGAAAAATCTATTTTACTTCATTTCAATGCTCTTTTCAAATATTACTTGATACTTACTCGCAACTACCACTACATGTGCAATATTTGGACTTGTGCACACCTTGGCATACATAAAACAACTAACTACTCAAGAGTATGGAACCTTGGACATATAGTCCGTATGTTCGTGTGTCTTGAGACACATTTCATTAGCTAATTTAAAATGACTAGACAAAGGTGTACTAAATGATTTTCCATCCTGCATCTAAAATCTCTTCTACACCTTTTCTATTCAATCACTTTGAGATAATATTAATGTTTGATTTTTCCTATCTCTAGTTATTCTCATACCAAGGATTTGTTTTTTTACACCCAAATCCTTCTAGAAACCGCCTTTGCTAGTTTATGATTAAGTTTATTTGTCTGTTGCATATTAGATTCAATAACAAGCATTTCATCAACATATAATAACAAGAGGATATATCTACCATTATCTAATCTTGTAAAATAAACATAATGATCAGAATGGCATCTGTTGTAACCTTGTTCATCCATAAAACTGTTAAATTTTAAATAGCATTGTCGATGTGCTTTCTTTAGGCCATAAAAGCTTTCCTTTAACCTATGCACTAAGTTCTCCTTAACTTTGACCTCATATCCCTATGTTTGTTGCATATAAATATTGTCTTCCAAATCTCCATGGATAAAATTTGTCTTTATATCTAATTGTTTAATATGTTATTCTTTTTTAGCCACAAGACTTAAAATAGTTCGAATTGGAGTCATCTTAACAATGGGAGAAAATATTTTGTCAAAATTGATACCTTTTTATGTGCAAAATATTTTGCCACAAGTCTGGCCTTATATCATTTATTGCATCCATGTTCTTTCATTAAACTGTAAACTCACTTGTTTGGTAGTGCTTTGTTACCTCCATTCAATCCAACTAAATCCAAAATTTGATTCTATATCAAAGAGTCCATCTTCTCTTTCATTTCTTGGTCCCACATGTTTGTGGTTTCTACCTACATTGCTTTTACATAACTTTCTAGTTCACTAGAATCAGTCAATAATACATATAATAATAAGGGAGATAATCGTCCAAGGGTTGTACTTATCCTAGTGAATATTCATGCGGGAGTCTTAGGTACTTATTGTTGTTATAGTTGCTCAATATTTTCTAGTGTTGATTGTAGCATATTTTTTGGAATTAATTGTAGTATATTTTGCGGGATCTCCTCAAGAACTGTGTATTCTCTTATTTTTGTGTTTCTTTCCCTATAATTGATCTTTATACATGATTCTTTCATTTAATATGACATCTCTACTCCTAATGATTTTGTGATTTTCATAATCCCATAAATGATAGCCAAAATTATTAACTCCATACCCAATAAAATAACACTCCTTCGATTTTGCTTCAATCTTTGTTCTATTCTCAATGTTAATGTGGATAAATGCTTCACAACCAAAAGTTGTTAAGATTGAGTACTTCACCTTTTTACTTGTCCATGCCTCCTATGGAATACCACTATTTAAGGAACTTGAAGGCCCTGTGTTTATTAAGTAAACAATAGCATCTAAAAATATGCCCAAAACTGTAATGGCAATCACGCATGCGATCTCATGCTCCTTGCACACTGTATGATAGTTTTGTTCATCCTTTCAGATACACCATTTTCTTGTGGTGTTCCTAGAATTATCTTTTGTCTATGAATCCCATGTTATGAACAGTAACTATCAAACTCTTCATTGCAACATTCACCTCCATTATCTAATTTGAGATACTTCAACTTATATCATATGTCATTCTCAATCAAAGTGTTATGCCTCTTAAAGGTATCAAATACATAAGATTTTCTTGCAATGAAGTAAACTCAAGTTTTCCTAGCTGCATCATCAACAAAAGTAGCATAATAATAAGACCCATCAGGAGATGACACATGTGCCAGTCCTCATACATCTGAATGCACAAGCTCTAACTTTTCACTCTTCTCTCCATTCCCAACTCTGAGAAATCTAACTCTATTTTATTTATCACAAACACAATTTTCACAAAAATCTAAATCAACTTGCTTCAAACCTGGAAATAAATTCCTAGAATGGAATCTTGATTCCCTTGTCACTCATGTGCCCTAGTCTATTATGGAATAATGTTGTATCTATTCCTAGATAGAATCTAGGGATATATAATAGTTAGAATTTCCAATACATATATATACAATGTACCTAAATTTTCCCATTTTTCTATTATTAATGAGCCTTTAGTGATATTTCATGAATTATTTGTAAATGTAACTATGCAAACTTCACTTCATATTTCTCATGCTAATATAAAATTTCTTCTCAAATCAAGAACATGTCTCACCTCTTTCAGCAACCATTGATTTAATTTTATTTCTATGTTGTCTTTTGTAATAATTTGACATAGTTTTTCATCACCCATATAAAGATATCCAAAGTCACCTTGAACATAATCTACAAAATATTTCTCATGGAGTGTGGTATGAAAAGAATCCCATAAACCTAACACCCATGAAGTAGTAATATTTTCTAAAGAAAGAATCAAAGCATCATGTAATACATCACCTACTACATTTGATTTTATATTATTTTCTTGTTGTACATCTCCTTGTTTTCCCTTTCTAGGCCAACAATCTTTCTTTAGATGTCCTTTTTCCCATAATGCCAACACTCTAACCTTGTCATAGTATTGGATATGCCCTTCCTAGATCTCCTACAACTCCCTTGGCTTTTCCCTCTTTCCCTCTATCTTCCTTTGTTCTCAAGAGTCAAAGCATTACTTGATATCTCACTTGTTCTTTTCCATTGTAATTCCTCATTAAGGATAGTGCCAACAACATCATCAAATTTTAAAGTGTTTGAACCATAGATAGAGTTACTTGCAACCATGACCAAGCTATTCCAACTTTACAATGATCACAAAATCAAGAGAGTCCTAACCCCTTCATCAAAAGTCATTTTCACATAATTTAGCTAACTAGTAACTATGTTAGAGTCATTTAAATGATCAATAACTAATCCACATTCTTGTGTCTTCATATTAAATAAATATTTCATAAGAAATACCTTATTTGAGGCAAATAATTTCTCATATAGTTTATCTAATGATGCCATCAAGCCCACCGTAGTTAATTTTTTTATATTAAAAATGGTATCATCTTAAAACGGAAGCACTTACATGTTAAGAACGTTTAGCCCTCCGAGTAAGTGGTCTGGGGTCATGTCAAGTGCCTTGAATAGGTATTTGCACAAGTCTAGTTTTTTCCCCTGTTCTGCTTCTCTCTCCGTCTGTTTCTGGCACCTGGTCCTGAGAACCTGAGATCTATGACCTCAGGGTCAAGGTCGACCTCCACCCTAACCTAGGGAAGAGTCGACCTTGACTCTGACCTAGGGTAGAGTTGACCTCGACCCTGACCCTGGGTCCATTTTTCAAGTTTTAGAGGTTTTTGGATGTTGGGCTTCGGAAAGTTTTATTTTCCCGCTTCTAAGTTGGCTGTTTCGGATTTTGGAATGGTAAACTCTTAAATTGCATTTAATCTAGGTCCATTTCTAGGAGTTAAGGTTAATTGGGATTTAATTCTCCAATGTCAGCCTATCTAGAAGTTTGTGCCCTAGATCATTATAAAAGGAAGCCCTTCTCTCTCATTTCAATCCATCTTTCCATCAAGTTTTCTCATATCTCTCATGCAAGTGAAATCAAGCAATCAAGAAGCAAGAAAGAAGGAGAGGGAAATCAAGTAAGCATTCATTCATCTTCAAGCATTCAAGCATTCAAGATCCAATTCATCAAGGAGATCCATTAGTAGCCATTGAAGGAATCAAGCTCTATGGAGCCCTCTTATTGAAGATTTATCCATTCACATTCATCCAAGCCTCTTCCTATGCTAAGATCCATTCAAGATTGGTGTTGAAAATCTAATGTCATTGATTTGAGACATCCTACATGCAATTCTACATTCATTTGGAGCATCCATACTTGTGGATTCAAGGATTCGAATCCTCCACAAGGATTTCAACATAAGAAAGGTGAATAGTTCCATTTACTTTGTTTATATATTACAATTTCAATTACATTTCAAGGTTGATTCCAAACTGGGGTTTGACCAAGGCAAACCCCGCATCCAAACAACAAAAAACATTTTTCTTGCAGGTACAGGTACATGAAAATGAATTGTAGTTCAAATCTGAAAACCCTTTTTGATGAATTTTTAAGATCCGCGAACAGAATTTCTGTCGAAGCTATTTCGGGTCAAGGTAGACCTTTAGTTGGGGGTAAGATTGTGCCTTGGGGTAAGATTGTGCCCTGATCTTGAGGTCAAGGTCGACCTGGTTCCAGAAAGACAATTTTTTTTGGGGTTTTCTCTGTCTTGACATTTCCAGTCCAGAGCAGGTTGCAGAATTCCCTGAAATTGTACACAGGCATCAGAAAACACTCTTTTCCAAATTTACCCTATTTTGAGGTTAGTATTTGTCTTCTATTCATTTAAGATTTTTCAAGCATATACTTTTCATAGCAAATTATAGGATTTTCTCCTTTCTTCATATTCTCCATAGTTTGATTCATTTGTGCATTGATCACTTCTTTGTGATTAATCAATTTGGGTACCTCCTTTTGGGAATTTGGATTAGGGATAGATCCTATATCCCCCTCTTACATTTTTACCCCCTATTCATTTTGGCAAACTCGATACACTTACCCTCTTTTCTTTTGTGGAATTAGATTCCCTATTGTGTTTGTGCTATTAGATTTCCCTTTATATTATCTTTTTGGTGTTAGATTTGCCTTTTATGTTAAATCTTGCATGCTTATTAGATTTCTTGCATTTATATTTCAAAAATACAAAAAACAATTGAAAAATCTCTTTAAAAATACAAAAATATTCATTTGTTCATGCTTTATGTTTTCTTAGTTTAGTTCATTTGCATTGCATTGGTATATGAGCTTTACTACCTCTAGTCCTACTTATAATATTTCGGTTAGACGAAGTCGTAGACTTATGGGTGCCTTTGATCCTCAGTCTGCTTCTCCTTTTCTTACGATCCCCGATGACAATTTGAAGAAAAACTCTTCTCACTCATCTCATGATGAGGATGATGCTTTAAGAGTTCCTCCTGAACAAGTCCAAAAACTTTCAACTGAACTTGATAAAATGGGTAATTGGCTTATTCAATAAAATCATAATCAAGATTCTATTCAAGCTATAGAGGCTCTTAAGAAAGTTCTTCATGATAGTGATCAAGGTATTAATCTCTTGCGTGGTATTACTCATCTTGTGCATTCAAATGTTAAACCTTTAGCTCAAGAAGCTCAATATTTAGGGTTGATTCCTCCTGTCACTTGTATACATACTTCTTTTATTCCTTTACCTAGTATTCCTACTTATACCCCTTCTTTGGTGATTGCGATAGTTCCCTTTGTTCCTATGAGTGTTCCTCCCGTGTCCCTTCCTACACCACAACCTTCTTATCATAATGTTCCTTTTACTTATTCCAATCCTCTTCCAACTGTAGTTCCAAGCATTCCTCTAGTTGTGTCTTCCATTCCTGCACCTTCATACACTTTACCTAGTGTTTCTAATGTTGCTATTCCTCCTATTTCTTCTAATGATTCAACAATCATCAGTTTGGCTCAAACGGTGTCATCTTTACAACAACAACTTGCATGCTTGACTCAAAACAAGTTTAGCATTCCTACATGTGACATGGGAAGTCCTTTGTCCCAAGATATCATTCGTACTCCTGTTCCTCAGCAAGCCGAAATGTCTCGTCTTGAGAATTACAATGGTAAGGGAGACCCTATTCATCATGTTAAAACATTTCAAATCATTTGCAGTGATTATGCTCATGACCATAGGATTTTAGCCAAGTTGTTTGCTAGAACGTTTTGTGACAAGGCCTTACAATGGTATTGTTCCTTGCCTCATTCTATTGACTCTTTTCCAAAACTTGCTAATGCTTTTATTCAACAATTTTAAAATAACATTGGCCCGCAAGTATCTTTGACTGATTTGATGCATTGTAAACAAAGTGCTAAGGAAAAATTGATTGAATTTATTGGTAGATTTAAGCATTTACATGCTCATATTTCCTATCCTATTCTTGATATTGATATTCAACATATGTTTATTTCAAATTTTCAAAAGGATATTAGATATAAGATTCTGCTTACTGAATTTACCTCTTTTCAACAACTTCGTGCAATGCTTCATCATTATCAATTACAAGTGAGTCAATTTGAGAGCAACACTCCAATGGCTCCTGTTCTAGTTGATAAGAGTGATGCCACTCCTAATCCAAACAAATTTCAAAAATTCAACAACTATGTCAAGATAAACAAACAAGCGAATACAATTGTTGATCAAGTTGTTGTTGCATCTCACAATGCCACTTCTGCATCCACTTCTTTTCAATTGAATCGTATGTTTAATCCTCTTTCTGAATCTTTACATTCTATTATGAATAGGTTTTTAAATGCTAATATGATTACTTTACCGCCTATTCGACCTCTTTTACCTGCTACAATAGCATCTAAATCTTTTGATCCTAAAGCTTTTTGTCAATATCATCGTCAAAATGGTCATGACACTGAAAAATGTTATTCTTTAAAACATAAGGTTCAAGACTTAATCGACTCTAATGACTTATCTGTTGACAATCTTGATGGTAGTGGGAACAAATATGTCTCTCCTCCAAATCAAAATCTTCAAATCTATATGAATCTTTTACCTACACATGATACTAATACCATTGCTCAGCCATCTTCTATGGATATTGTTTATGATTCAAAGATGGATGATCTTAATCACATTGTTAATCAAGTGGAGCATGTTGTTCAAACTATATCTCCACCTCAGCTTCAATCTCAAGTTCCACCTCAACCTACACCAAAACTGTAGCCTAAATTGAAAATTCAACCTAAACCTCGAAAGCAACCTAAGAATAAAAGACCTCGGGAACTCTTGATTACCTTTGATGATTCTGAGACTATTAAAGCTCATGATGGTCCCCTTTACATTTATGCTAGGATTTCTCAAATACCTACCCGTGGTTGTCTTGTGGATCTTACATCCTTAGTCAATGTTATTACTGAAGAAAATCTTTTTATGAAAAACTTCCAACGTGATTCATAGGATACATTGGATGTGTGGATTCAAACTTGTAATGGTTTTCTTTATCCATCATTTGGTTCTATTAACTTACCAGTTGAAATTTGTGGTAAATCATGAACACTACCTAGTAAAATCATGAACACTACATGGTATCAGAGCCCGATCTGTTGTAGCTTATTCATGTTTGAAGAAAAAAAAAAGGAGCAAGGGTTTGACAGAAAAAATTTGGGATTTTTCAGCTAATTTGAGAGGTTTTGGTTATCGTTTTCAGATCTGGTACTCTCTGTAGGACGTTATTTTTTATTTCTTTTTTAAACGTGCATGCATGTGAAAGGGATTTTTTTTTGGTGTCCTTCCCGATGCCTTTTGTCGCCGTGCATGCGTCGACGTCTGCGTTGGCAGATCTGAAACAACAGAACTTCAAACCCTTGCGGGCACCGTACCTTGAATTGAAAGCTTTTTTACCTATGATTGTTATCCAGATTTATGGATATTTTCATCAAAAAAATTCAAAGGTACACATGATACTCATTTGAAGATTTTTTTCTCTCTCATTGTAAGCAATATTTTCCAGCTTCTAGGGTTCAGTTTATTAAATTGTGGGGGGGTGTTTTATTTCATGTTTTCTATAATTTACTTCAGTAAACTTGAAATTATATCAAAACAAAAACCCTTTTAAAAAAAAAAAGGCCGAGACCTCTTCTTGTCTAGAACTTCTAACCCCTCATAACTATCACACATGGAAATCCCTGATGACATGACTTCTCTGGTCAAAAGAGTTGTGGTCTTGTTTAGATGCAGTGCAACCAGTTTTACAAAGGCCTTTCGAGGTCATGCAGCACAGGAACAAGATGGATGAGGCAATGGGGTTGATTGCTTTACATGTATCAAATAGTCTACAGTTTCATCTTGATGGGTTCAATACCCCTCTAGCTATGTGGACCAAGCTTAACACCTAGTTTGGTATAGTAAATGAGTTCAAAGCACTTCAGATTGAGGTAGAGCTTACCTCTCTTATACCAGACCATTTTCCATCCATTGAGGACTTCTTGATGAAGTTCAAGTAGCAGAGGTCTTTATTACAGGGATGTGGAAAGGCTAAGACTAACACAGAGTGTATCTACCTGATTCTGTCAAAGCTTCGGGGAAACTTTCAGATTTTCTACTCCACCTTCCACTCTACCATGGATGCATTGGGTTAGAGATTCCAGATGCCCACTTTTGAGGTGTTCTGTGATCGGTTGACTAGAGAGCAAGCCAAGCTAACACAATTGGATTCTTTATCTGGGACTAAGAACCAAGATTTGGTTGCTCAGACTTCTAAGGGGACACAAAAGCAAAAGCAGAAGCCCAAAATAGATTTAATTGGCAGTGAGCATTCCTCCAAGCCACCTCAGAAAATAGAGTCTAATAAATCCACCCCTAAGGTTAAATCTTCTAAGTCTAGTGAGTCTTCCTCCAAGACTAAGAAGTTCACAGGTGAACCTTGTAGTTTTTGTGGCAAGGAAGGGCATCCAGTTTCCAAGTGTTGGAAATGTCTTGAGGCTCTAGAGGAAGCCTTGCAGTAGCATAGTATTGCTTCCCCATGGCCTTCACCTACTCCCATAGGAAAAGGCCATTCTTTTTCTACACGAGCATTATCTTCCACTTCTACTTGGATCATTGATTCAGGTGCTTCACACCATATGACACACACACCTAGTTTGGTTACCTCACTTGCTCAGAGTGCTGCTACATAGATTGTAGTTGGTGACTCAACACAACTTTTAGTTATAGGTTTTGGTAGTGTTTCATTGGATGGTGGCTCTCTATAGGATGTTCTTTTGGTTCCTGCCATTTCTACGAACCTCCTGTCTGTCTATTAGATTTTCCATTCTGGTTCTGGTAAGACACTTGAGTTCTCACCGCATGATGTAGTTATTAGAGACCTCCATGATCCTGATTTGGTTGTTGCTATTGTGAGTGTTGATTCAGAGTCTCACTTATACAGGTTTGATGGCTTTGAGAGCTCTGATAATACCGTTGTTTCTCTTGTTGCTCATGCAGACACAATGAGCAAGATTTGGCATGAGCATTTTGGCCATTTCAACTATAGATATCTACAACAAATGAGTACACATGAGTTAGTGATTGGGCTTCCTCAAATCTCTTGCACTGATGGTGTTTATCGAGGTTGTGCACTTGGCAAACATCATAGAGATCCCTTTCCGACAGGTAGATCCTCATGTGCTAAGGCACCATTGGAGTTGATACATAGTGATCTCATGTCATTTCCCACTCCTTTTCTGGTGCTCATTATGTGCTCACCTTTATTGATGACTTCTCCAGATGCAAATGGGTGTACTTCTTGAAGTACAAGTCTGATGTCTTTGATTCATTTTGATTCTTTAAGACATTTGTGGAGAAGCAGTCTGGTCTTTCTGTCAGGCGGATATGCACTGACAATGGGGGAATATGTGAATCAATCTTTTCATGATTTTTGTACTGAGCAGGGTATATTGCATCAATTGACAGTTCCCCATACCCCTCAGCAGAATGGTGTTGCTGAGAGAAAGAATAGAATATTGCGGGAGATGGCCGATTGTATGATACAGTCTTGAGATATGCAGCCTTCCTTTTGGGTAGAGGTAGTCAATTGTGCCAACTACATTCAGAATCGGATGCCTCATAAGGCATTATGACATTTGACTCCTGAGGAGGCTTGGTCCCATGTCAAGCCTGATGTTTCTACATTTCAAGTGTTTGGGAGTGAGGCTTGGGCATTTATTCCAAATGCTCAAAGGAAGGCCATGGAGAGGAAGAGTCAACCATTGATATTTTTTGGCTACTATGAGGATATGAAGGCGTACAGGTTGTTTGATCCTAATTCCAGAGAGATCTTGTCTCGGCGAGATGTCCAATTTGATGAGCGCTATCCTTAGATGGAGCCTCCATCACCATCTTCTCCCTCACTGCCTAGTACTTCCTCTTCTCCTCTTTAGGATTCTATATCCTCTGAGGATGATTTAGATGATGATCCACCTTCCCCTCCTCCACCAGATATTCTGCGAGTGCCCGAGTGGGCTCAAGATACAGTCAGTGATGTTGGTTCTTTGGCAGGAGATCCTTCAGATACCCATCATACACATGCTCAATGATTTGGTTCTGGTCTTTTGAGTCATGTTGTTTCAGATGATCCTCAGATGTTTTTAGAGGCGATAGGACATCCTGAGTGGTATAGGGCTATGGATGAGGAGTACTCTCCTTTGATGAAGAATCACACTTGGGATCTTTGTACTCTTCCGAAAGGAAGAAAGTTGGTTTAGTGCAAGTGGGTGTACTTTACCAAGTATGCCACAAATGGTTTTATTGATTGGTATAAGGCACGTCTTGTTATGAAGGGATTTTCACAGGTGGAGGGTATTGATTACTCCAAGACCTTTGCTCTTGTCGCCAAGATGAATTATATTCGCCTGGTAATTTCTCTTGTAGCTTCACAGGGTTGGATAGTGTATCAGATGGATGTGAAGAGTGAATTCTTGCACAGGGATCTAGATGAGGAGATCTATATGGAATAGCCTCAGGGTTTTATGCAGGTTTCTTCTCTTGTGTGTAGACTTTGAAGGTCATTATATGGTCTCAAACAAGCCCCTCAAGCTCGGTATGAGAAGATGGACTCTTTCTTGCTAGCCTCACACTTCACCCACTGTCATTCTGATCCTATAGTGTACATTCAACGTCATGGGGCTGATCTTGTGATACTTGTGTTGTATGTTGATGATCTCATCATCACAGGTAGCTCATCTTCTATGATTCAGAGTGTTCAGAGAGAATTGATGGAGCAGTTTGAGATGATAGATCTTGGACTTCTGCACTACTTTTTGGGCCTATAGGTTATTCAGTCTTCAGATGGGATTTCCATACACCAACAGAAGTATGTTCTTGATATGCTTCAAATATTCGGCATGCTTGATTGCAAGCCTGCTCCCACACCTTTTCAGTCAGGTGTTATTTTGTCTACCACTTGCTCTACTCCTTCAGTGGACTCCACCTTATACAAGAGACTTGTGGGTAGTTTGTTGTACTCGACACACACTCGTCCTGCCATTTCCTTTGCGGTTGGTATTGTCTCTCGATTCTCCCATGATCCTCATGCGATTCATTGGTAAGCTGCCAAACGTATTTTGAGGTACATTTGGGGCACTACTTCATATGGCACTCACTATACATCAGGAGATCCTCACATTGTTGGTTTCACAAATGTCGATTGGGGTGGTGATATAGATGGTCAGAAGTCTACTTTTGGCTTTGTTTTTTGTCTTGGTTCTGGTCCTATCACATGGTCTTGCAAGAAGCAGAATGTTGTTGCATTATCATCTACAGAGGTAGAGTATTGAGCAGTTGTGCTAGCTAGTCAGGAGGTCTTATGGCTTTGACAATTGATGATAGAGTTTGGGTTTCCTCCTGATAGTCCCACTATTGTTTGGTGTGACAATCAGAGTGCCATCCATATTTCATGCATTCCAGTTGAGCATCAGCGGACCAAGCACATTGAGATCCATATGCATTTTATCAGGCAGCTGATTCAGGATGGTTCTCTTAGCTTGGAGTATGTTCCCACTTTGGAGCAAGTTGCTGACATCTTCACTAAGCCTTTTGCATCCCCGTAGTATCTTCAACTGCGTTCTATGCTTGGGGTGAAGGAAGTTGTCCTTGGGGAGTCTCATTGAGGCCTACCTTCCTTTTTTTTTTCTGCTTTCCACATCTTTCTATCTCTTTTTGGAGGAGGGTTTTTCCCATGTGGTTTTCCTTGTTTCTCTGTTTCATAGATATTTGGTTGTGATTGGCTACCTCATCAGGCCATGTTGTCGAGACCCAAATTTGCATTCAGCATTGTAGTTCCTTTGCTTCTTTCTTGCATTATTGGTAGCTACATTATTGTTCATCTTAAGGGGGGGTGTTAGAGTAAAGAATTAATTTAATTACATTGATTAAATTAACTTTCCTACTTCTTAAGATTTCCCTTTATGCACTTGCATTAGTCATTTAATAATTAAATCTAATTATTAAATGTCTATTTACCTATTAGGGTTTCCCTTTAGGTTTTTCAATCTCCTTCTATAAGGATTGATCCATTGTATATTTGCATTTCATTCTTTTGGCTGATAATAAACTTTCATATTGTCAAAGAAAAACCCTTGTTTGTTTCCTACAGATTTCTTCCTTGTGACATATTTTTGCATCCAAATTTGTTGGGCTTAATAGATTTTTTTTTCATCAAATCTTACACTATCTTTGTTGTTGTTCCTACTTCCAATCAATTTCAAGTTAAGCTTGGTTTTCCATGGTTAAATGCCATGCATGTTGTTGCTTCACCTATCCATAAGTGTCTTAAATTCATTCATGATGAAGAAGTGAAGATGATTAATCATAGTTTATACCAACCTTCTAGGCCCAGGGATTGTGCTACCCTTGACCTCTTTTGACCTTCATTACCTAATTCATGTCCTTCTTGACCTGATAATATTTTCTGCTCATATCAAGCCTATAAGCATCATAAGATTCTTGAATTAAGCATGCCTCCAATGGATCTTAATTGTGGTCTTTTGCCTACACCTTCCATACCTCCTTTATCTATGGCTTCTACATATGTTAATCAAGCTCCTAGTGTTGTTGGTCAGTCTACTGAGAATCCTACTAATCCTCCTATTGAACCTGTGAAGGATTTGGTAATTTCTCCTCCTAGTTCTCAACATAATTCAAGTAAGACAAAACATAATTGATATGCTAATGAACGTCGTAAGAAGTTTTGTGCTCAAGCTAAAGCTTGTAATTCTATTCTTCAAAATTCTTTACCTTCTTCTGATAAGCCTATGCATGAAGTGTTAGAATAAATTTTTGTTAATAATGATGTTAAAATGCAAGATTATGATTATTCTATTCGTATCTTAGATCCTATTTCAATTAATCTAGATGAAGAAGATACTCTTGATGATGTTAATGATGAATATGAGACTATTGACATCGACATTGATTTACCTAATATGTTTTCATCATAATTAACACTTACACCTAGTATCAAACATTGTGATTCTCAAGAGGATCCTTGTTTGGAACTGGCTATCATTCCTACTATGTTGGATATAGTCCCTCTTGCGAGTTACCCACCTTCCCTAAATGATATAGAACAAGATGGGGAGAGTAGGCAGCACACTTGATTGGCTTGTCCTTTATGGTAGCTTTATTGTGTGTTTTCCTATTGTACTTTGCTTCTCCCGTAATGTGTTTTCTAAATGTTAGATTCTTATATACGACCCTTGTTTCTTTGTTGGTACAAGGTGATAAAGGAATCAAACCTATTGTACAATTCCTCTATATGTGTGTCTATTCTTTTATATGTTGTTTCATGTTATGTTGTACCTGTGCTATTGTTCGTAAATGTTTCCTTGTATAGTCTGCTTGGAATCGCAACTTGGTAACACTAATTCTTTTTGGTCTCCATGTCATGGTCCGAAAAGATTCTTCTTTGTATCTCTTATGTGATCTTTCCTCCATTGTGATTGTAGTTCTACTTTCTTTGGGGAATGATGTCAATACATTTGCAATAATATCATATATATATTATCTTATGCGGCAAGTAGATCCCTTATGTGTTCTTTGTATGTTTATGTGGTATTTCCCTTGATTTGTCTTCGTTTGGGGGCATCTCATAGTGGAAACGTAATCAGTGGAGTGTTTTATGTTTATGTTAAAGCCATTGCTCTTGTTAAAGTGTTAGAAATGACTTTAACATGGGGGCATACGCTCTACTCATGTATTACACACACACACTTTTCGATATACATATATTATTTTTCAAAATACTTTTCTCCCTTTATGGATTAGTGACTAATCCTTAAAGCATGGATTTTTATTTAGGATCTCTTGATCCCTCTAGTTTCAATTTTTGATCCCTTAAGGTCGAAGGTGTCCTTAAGACTGGATCTCTTTTATTTTTTATTTTTCTCTTGTGGAATAGAATATTCCTAAGGGTGAATCCTTGATGGGTTGACTAGTGAGTAGCCACATTCACTAGGCAGTTCAATTCCATCTTTCCAGTTGCACTGTTTTCCTTTTGTGGTTCACAATGTGACATAAGTTCTCATTGGGTGAGGTAATCTCTCTCTCTCTCTCTCTAGAGATGTCTCTCTTATTATAATCTTAGATTTGGCGAAGACTTGAGTCCTTAGGGGCTTGAGGTTTCCTTTGTCCCTTTAATTGTAATAAGATTATGTTTTCATTATGATCTCCTTTACCAAGAGTTTGAATTGATTCCATACCCTTGCAAAGTGGGGGCTTAATGTATCATCTTAAAATGGAAGCACTTCCATATCAAGAACATTTAGCCCTTCGAGTAAGTGGTATGGGGTCATGTCAAGCATCTTCAATAGGTCTTTGCATGGATCTGGCTTTTTCTCCATTTTCTGCTTCTCTCTCCACCTATTTTCAGCCTATTTCTGGCACCTGGTCCTGAGAACCTAAGATCTGTGACCTCAGAGTCAAGGTTGACCTCAACCCTAACCTAGGGTAGAGTCGACCTTGACCCTGAACCTGGGTCCATTTTCAAGTTTTGGAGGTTTTGGGATTTCGGGCTTCGGAAAGTTTTATTTTCCCGCTTTTGGGTCGGTTGTTTTAAATTTTAGAATGGTAAACTCTTAAATTGCATTTAATCTAGGTCCATTTTTAGGGGTTAAAGTTAATTGGAATTTAATTCTCCAATGTCAGCCTCTCTAGAAGTTTGTGCCCTAGATCACTATAAAAGGAAGCCTTCCTCTCTCATTTCAATCCATCTTTCCATCAAGTTTTCTCATATCTCTCAAGTAAGAGAAATCAAGAAATCAAGAAGCAAGTAAGAAGGAGAAGGAAAGAAAGTAAGCATTCATTCATCTTCAAGCATTCAAGATCCAATTCATCAAGGAGATCTATTAGTAGCCATTGAAGGATTCAAGCTCTATGGAGCCCTCTTGTTGAAGATTTCTCCATTCACATTCACCCAAGCCTCTTCTTATGCTAAGATCCATTCAAGATTGGTGTTGAAGATCTAATGCCATTTATTTGAGACATCCTACATGAAAATATACATTCATTTAGAGCATCCATACTTGTGGATTCAAGGATTCGAATCCTCCACAAGGATTTCAACATAAACAAGGTGAATAGTTCCATTTACTTTGTTTATATATTGCAATTTAAATTAAATTTTAAGGTTGATTCCAAATTGGGGTTTGACCAAGGTAAACCCCCCATCCAAACAACAAAAACTATTTTTCTTGTAGGTATAGGTACAGGACAGTGAATTGCAGTTCAAATCTGGATACCCTTTTCGGCAAACTTTCAAGATCCGCTAACAAAATTTATATCGAAGTTGTTTCGATTCAAGGTCGACCTTCAGTGGGGGGTGTACACACAAAAGTAGTGCACTTCTATGGATCCTTACAATCAAGGACACTCAAGAATGAGGCCTCAAAAATTGATCTATAGCTTTTTATGTATGGAGTTGCAAGATGTAGAGTTGCTCTCAGCTAGAGCTATGAAGTTAATGACCTTGCTAGTCAACCACACAATGAGAGATTCAAGGTTGAAGACAAGGGAAAGAGTGCCAATATCTCCAATGAATCCAAATGGAAATGCAATGCAAGCTAAGAATGAGGATGCAAGCTAGTCTATGAAAATGAAAGTACAATTTAAGCTATTGAAAGGAAATACAAAGGATTACAACCTTCCTAATTAAGCTAAGTGAGATTATCTATTGCATAAGAGAAACTAAGCTATGAAATGAAGCTATAGATGCTATGATAATGCAAGAAATGAAGCCTAAACTATGAAATAATGAGGAAATCCAAGAAGAGCTTGATGTAGCAACGATCTCCAAAAGCTCTAAATGCACCTAGAAAACCTGCAGCATAACAATAGCATGAAAGAGATGGATGCAAATGAAGGAGAGAGCTCTTCTTTTATAAGAAATGAAAATGAATGGACCATTGAGATTAAGAGGCAAAAGACTTAATCAACGGTGGAGAAAAATGGAAGCTTGATCCTTGTGCTCAAATATCCTCTAATGAGAAAATAGGAGTTGACTTTTGTGTCCATATGAGACAAAAAGTATTTTTCTCCTTTTTATAAAATAGGAATAATATTTTATTTGTGCAACTTAGGATAAGAGGAAAAGGTGGGGCTTTTTATTTAATAAAAGGAGAGAAAATATTCCTTTTGAGTAAATAAAAACTTAGGATAAATGGTTAGCCTAAGGATACAAATTTAATATATAATCAAAATTAAGATTTAATCAAGAAATTGCTAATGTTGAAAATATTGATTATTGATAAAACTGATTTAGGATTGATAAATCAAATAAATGGGGCCCAAAGTCTAGGCGACCATTTTAGGGTGCATACATTTGCCTCTCTTTGACTAACGTGTGATCGATTTGGGAACACATGTAGTCAAAGAATGAAGTTGAAATGTGAGATCGATTTGGGATCACAAAACAACTCAGATATGAGGTCGATTCAGGATCACACCCGGACAAACATAAACAAAGGCCTTTGAACATGAGGTCGATTCGGGATCACATTCAAAGTAAGAGATAAGAATATCAAAAGCTCACAAAAGATGTCTAAATCAAGAGAATCAAGGAATAGATACTGCCCCCTCGAAATCGAAATCGAAATCAGATGAAGAGGAACAACAAAATCGATAAGGTTGATCAAATCATAAGGAAATCATAATCAAAGGTAAAGGTCAATAGATTAACCATTAGGCAATGAAACATGCCCCAGTGATGAATTAGAAGAATAGAAATAGGAGACTAGAAATAGAGTGAATGAAAGGCTAGAAAATTTGAGAGACATGGAAGGAAGAAAGTCCGTTGAAAATTAGATTATGCCTCAAAAAGTCAGTCAACTGTTCAGAAGAAGGGGAAAATTTTGAAACATAATTTTGAAAATTAAGATAACGTCAAATTTTGATTTCGAGTCCGAAAATAGATCCAGAACGTTGAAATTAGCCAGGGGTGCAATTTTCACGCAATTCTGAGGTGTTTTGAAAATTAGTCAAAAAGTCAAAATGCTATATAAGGGGTGAAAATGTCATTTTCAAAATCATTTATCTTTTCACTATTTGAAATTCTAGATCTCTGAGAGATAGCGATGGCTCAACTAGCAGGAGTTCCCATCCATAGACACTGATTTGAGCACGCCCGGTTGCACAACCAGCCTCCACATTATGGTGCCCCGGTATGTATCTGAAAACTAGCCGTTATTTGAGTCATTTATTGCATTTAATACATTTAAACATGTCAAATTTTTAGACTAGGGCGACAAGTCGCGCGACACTTTACATGTGTTGCGCCCTTTGAAGGAAAATGTCGTGCGACACTTTGTGGATAAACATAGTGTCGCGCAAACATGGAAACCAGTGTCGCACAACGCAGGGCAAGATGTCGCACAATATGACGCGAAGTGTTGTTCTAACAAAGAGTGTCGCACTGTTTAAGAGAAAGTGTCGCGTGACACTTAGTCAAAAAAAGAGTGTCACCTAGGATAAAATTTTGACATGTTTTAACATTTTCGAGCCAAAATGACATGAGTCTTGACAATGTTTGATTTTAAGATGCTTTGTACTGATACACCCTTAATGATATGTTCTGACATCTGGTATGGTTTCATAACGTACATGAGGTCTTCCCTGCACTCCGGATTAGAGCCCCCCATGTGACAGGATTGCGGTTTGTCTGAGATTTGGATGATCTGGGCAAGGCTGATATCAGAGCTATGGGATTCCACTACCTACTACAGTTTCCTCATATCTGAGCCGATCATGGATTGTTGACTGCTCTTGCCAAAAGATGGTATAGTGAGCACAACACCTTTCATCTACCGATGGGAGAGGCATCTATCACATTAGAGGATGTCTATCAGATTCTACAGGTTCCGTGCCATGGAGAGCCTGTAAGTAAAATCAAGTTTATAGATAAGCATAGTTGTAAAGTTTCCATATGATAGAAACTAACATGATTGTTTGTTGGCACAGGTATACTATGATCAGGATGCGACGGTAGGATGACAAATTATCCAGGGGATGTTCCAGGATGTCACGATCCTAGATTGACACGTCAGCTGGGATAGGTTGATGGATGACTTTGGCAGAGACTTCTCAGTGCCATATATTGTGGCATCATTTATTGGACAGACCCTTATCCTTGACAGGAGTCAGAAGGGCTTCCCACTGGGATGGGGGAGATTACTAGCAGACCTGGTGGTACAGCCACGATGGATGGCATGGGGCCCGGCTATCTTAGCCAATATGTACTACAAGCTGCATGAGATTGTCTATAGAGATGGCAGGACTTGGGCGTGTGGGGCTATACTCGCTCAGATATGGGTGTGGGAGCATATTGCAGTAGTGCGTCCACGAGTACAGCCTAGGGAGCACAGGTATCCCTATATATACAGGTATACAAGGTTCATCCCATATACACATAGAGGGGATGTTTCCTATTATCGTAGGATACTGGATGAGCTTGCCTCATTCATATGGAGACCGTACAGGTCATGTGAGCAGTGGAGTGACAGGTGGGAGCTGGATTACATGCTGTGCAGTCAGCCATTGGTAAGATGTCACCCAGACATTGTGGAGAGGTTTGTGATTACGTGAGTCTGGAGGCAGTTTGGACACCGACAGAGGGTGTCCACAGAGACCACGACACATGCTCGATTTCAAGATGAGGATGGACAGGGTTGGCTACCGATGCTGGACTACCAGCAGGCAATACAAGATAAAACTGTTATACGCCAGGAGCCATGGGAGTACCTACCAGACATGGCAGATGCAGGTGCAGATGCAGCATACAGGGCAAAGAGGTGTAGGGCTCCATTTCCTAGATTTACAGTCCCAGATGTAAAGCCACCAGTGACACAGGGGGATGAGGGGGATGACAAAGGAGATGAAGGAGATGGAGGGAAAGGGAGAGGGAGGGGGATCTAGATCAAGTGGCTGAAAATGGTCACGGGGATGAAGATCAACCACTTCAGAGGATGAGGCGAGACCAGCTCGCCGACAGGCAGAGGCCAGGTAGGACCCACCTGCAAGAGGCGAGGATCTGAGAGCTCGGATACAGGCTCTGGAGGTAGAGATGCAGTAGCTTAGGATCATTATAGTAGTTAGAGAGCAGCGGCTCACTGGTTAGAGGGCAGAGACAGAGCGACGAGAGAGAACCTTACAAGTTGCCCTTGCAGAGAGACAGAGAGAGGCAGCGTGAGCTACATATTATCATGGTCTCTACATACAGGCAATGCCAGTGGGTCAGAGGGCTCCTTCCTACTCAGTAGTAGTGGGCAGATTAGATGTGGTACCGGATGTGGCACCACCCCCTCCACCACCCGGTCCTTGGGACGGTGGTAGCGAGTCTTAGGTTTAGGCTTAGGTTTAGATGTTTTGGACATATCATGAGACTTTTGATCTAGATTTTGGGATCTCATATTGTATTGTATATTGTATCATGACATTGATTTATATATGAGATTACTGGATGTTTGATATATCATGTGTTTACGTCTCACTTGTGATGGATGTATCAGTTTATGTATTGTCTTGTCATTTTGCTCAAAATGTTCATGTATATGCACATGTATGTTCTCTCTCATAGATATATGTTTGATTCTCATGTGTATGATGTAGACTCATGTTTCTTGAAAATGACAGTTTTGATAAAGATATGATGATATGATTAACCCCTTGTGATGACAAGAACAGGTCATGATATGAAAGACAAGGAGCGAAAGACATGAGTGAAAAAAAAGAAAAGTGAGCGCAGTTGACCGACAGGTCCACGTAAGATGAAAAGAAGAGCCCTCTCCATATGAAGGATGCAAAACTAAACTAACATGAACCTAGAAATGCAAGCTTCTATGAAAGTGGTTGACTTGCAAGGTCACAACGCTTATAGACATCTAATTATTATCATCGAGTGTTATTGGTAGCGTCATAAGATCATATAATGCACACTAGCATAACTATGTGGTTATGAATATGATCTCTATCAGATAGAAATGTGGAAATCCCACCTAGGCATCAAAGACATGTAGGTCAAAATGACTAATGCAGTGAGATTACCTAAGTTTGATATGGCGAGATTATGCTTGTATCAAGATGCATGAAAGTCGAGATAACTAGAAGCACGCACTTGCACAACAGTCAAGGATAATACCTTGTCAATCCATAGTGTCAGGGAAGACCAACATAAAATTCTCATGACAATTAGGACCAACAAAATATACCCACAAGCAGATAAAGAAATAAAACATGTTCTCATACCCTCAGTCTTCTAGCTATGCATCATTGAAAACTTCTCAGGGAGAGACCACTCATCAAAGAAATCCTCATAGACAACACACAAAGAAAAATAAAGCCAACATATCTCAAGCGAGTTAATTGTTTAAGTGTGTGTGTGTTGGTCATAGAGTCAGACTCTGATCATTCCATCTGCAAATGAAAAATATCGCATCAAATCTAGACTATTGGGTAAGACATCTAATAAGTGTTAAGAAACACTTGACGCAAGGGTAGTGTTGAGAAACACTATTTGGGGTGGTGTTGAAAAACACCTGTTGTGAAATGCCCCAAGAGACAAACGCACCTAAAGGACCTATGCTAACAGTTATGCCCCCTAGACAAAAATAAAGACCAATTCCAGACTATGCCAAATAAGGTCAAGACATGATGGAGAAAGGTTCAGTGTCGAGGATGCATGCTAACAAATAGGAGTGCAAAGGCCTCAAGTAGCACCTGTTTCCAAGTTTTCACCACTTGGATTTATTGCAATTTTTCTCTTTTTCTTCATTTTTTGTATTTTTTGCTACCAAGGCGCCTGTTTCCAAGTTTTCACCAAGGCACTTTTTCTTTTTTTTTTTTGAATTTTTTGCATTTTTTTATTTTTTTGTATATTTTCAGGACTGTATATGCTTTTTAGGATTTTTTCAGCATCATATATTAATTTTTTTGGTATTTTTTTCAGGATCAATAAAATATGTACAAAGGATGCCCCCAGACAGAAACGGGCATCAAGGATAGAACTTCTTTAGGTGCAAAATGTTGATGGGCTCAGGGAGCTGTTCTCCATCTTCATTCGATAGTAAATATGCACCTGTACCAAAAGCTACTGTAATAATGTATGGTCCAAGCTAATTAGGTTCAAACTTGCCCTTTTGTTCTCTGTTCTATTGATTCTTAGGGTTCTCTCTCAAAACAAGATCACCTATCTGAAATTCCCTAGGGCGAACCTTCTTGTTGAATGCTTTGGACATACGATTCTGATATACTCTCATGTGATCAAAGGAAGCCTTACGCTTCTCATCTAGAAGTTCTAGTTCTTGTAACCTCATGGCGCGGTAATCCTCATCTGTAATCAAACCTTTGAGAGAGATTCTAAGCGAAGGTATCTCTACTTCTAAAGGCAACACTGCTTCAGTGCCATAGGTAAGAGCAAAAGGAGTAGCTCCTGTAGGTGTACGAATGCTACTTCTATAGGCCCATAGTGCCGGATTGATTTGTAAGTGTCAATCCCTACCATTCTTGTGTACTGTTCTATGGAGGATTTTAAGAATGGTTTTATTAGAGGCTTCTGCCTATCCGTTTCCCTGTGGAAAATAGATAGAGGACCAATGTTGTTTGACATTAAACTTCTTGCATAAATGCTTTGGGTCCTTGTTCTTGAATTGACCTCCATTATCAGTAATAATCTTAGAAGGCACTCGAAATTGGCAAATGATATGATTCAAAATAAATAGGGAAACTATTTTGCCTGAGGCAACAGAAAGAGGGACTGCCTCTAAACATTTCGTGAAATAATCAGTAGCTGTGATGATAAACTTATGTCCACCTGATGAGTTGGGGTGAATTTTCCCAACAAGGCCAAAGGCCCAGCGCTGAAATGGCCAATGAGAAATGGAAGGAATTAGCTCCCTACCTAGAGCATGAATCAGGTTTCCATGTTTTTGACATTTCTCACAAGACTTAGAGAAAGCTACTGCATCTGTCTGCATTGTGGGCCAGTAATACCCCACCCTAAGCAACCTTCGGGCCATGGCAAGACCATTAGAGTGTCCACCACAAATGCCCTCGTGGATGTCTGCTAACGCTTGGTTGGATTCCTCTTTTCCAAGCACCTAAGAAGTGTCCCATCTAAACCCCTCCTATACAAATCACCAGAGATAAGGGTGTGGTGAGAGGCGTTACGGATGAGGTTTCGACGCTCAAAATGGTTGAAAGTGTCAGGGATGATGCCATCATGTAGATATGAATAGATAGCACCATAGCGGGAAGGCTCATGTGTGACAAGGGTACAAATGACATTGCTTTGAGATGAGTCAAATATGGGATGGTGTAGCTCTTCCACCAAGAATTTGAATCTTGATTCATGTTGTTCCAACTAAAGGAGTGAAGCTAATGTGGCCATAACATCTACAACTTTGTTCTCTGTCCTAGGGATCTATTGAAATGTCACAAATGTAAAGTAACGTCTCAATGATTCAACCATCTTTTTGTAAGGTACCAATTTATCATCCTTGGTTTGATACTCCTCATTGACTTGGTTGATAATTAACTGTGAATCCTCAAAGACATATAATTCTATTATGTTCCATTCTATAGCCATTTTCAATCCATTGGTCAAAGTTTCATATTCGGCAATATTATTTGTACATGGGAACAAAAGTTTGTAAGACTTTGGAATGTTGTACCCATGTGGAGAGACAAATAATACTCCAGTACCTGATCTATTTTGCATGTGGGAACCATCAAAGAACATCTTCCAAGTGCGGGTAGTCATATACAGTATGTGTTCATCTAGGAATTCTACCTGAATAGGCATACTATCCTTAACTAGGAAGTCAGCTAATTGGTCAGCAATAGCTTGCCCTTTTATGGCCTTTCTTTCAATGTACTTTATATCAAATTTAGATAAAACCATCATCCACTTGGCAAGCCTACCTGTGAGGGCAGCCTTACTAAGCAAGTACTTAAGAGGATCAATTTTTGCAACCAAATGTATAGTATGAGCAAGCATATAGTGTCCCAACTTTTGGGAAGCAAACACTACTGCCAGACAAGACTTTTCAATGCTATTATAATTGATCTCATAAGATACTAGAGTACGACTAATGTATTAAATGGCCCTTTCTTTCTCAGTATCATCTAATTGAGCCAACAATGCCCCCAAGGAAGACTCTGTTGTTGAAATGTATAAAATCAATGGTTTCTCAGGAATAGGCGGCATCAAAATCAGAGGATTAGCCAAATACTATTTTATTTGATCAAGGCTCTTTTGGCAATCCTCATTCCAAGCACATGTGGCTCCCTTATGCAATGTTTTATTGAATGGTTGTGCTCTATCTACAAGCTATGAAATAAACCTCCTTATGGATTGGAGTTGTCCCTGAAGACTTCTCATCTAAATAACATTTCTTGGAGGTGGCATATCTAATATAGCTTGGACCTTTTCAGGATCAACCTCTATTCCTTTTGCTAAAATTATGAATCCTAGGAGTTTACCAGAGGCAACTCCAAATGCACACTTTTTTGGATTCAATCTAAGCTGAAACTGTGCCATGCGATCTAGAATTACTTCTAGATCACCGAGGTGTGTGTCCCATTTTCTAGATTTAGCCAAGGTATCATCCACATAATCTTCCATGTTCTTATGCATCATGTCATGAAAAATTGTGGTCATAGCTCGCTAGTCTGTTGCTCCTGCATTCTTTAGGCCAAATGGCATGACGTTCCAACAATAGGTTCCCCATGCACATGTGAAAGCTATTTTCTCTTGATCTTCAGGAGCTATTTTTATCTGGTAATATCCAGAAAACCCATCCATTAAGGAGTATATCTCATAACCTACCGTCATATCCACTATCATCTCTATGTTTGGGAGTGGAAAGTCATCCTTTGGGCATGCTTTTTTAAGGTCTCTAAAGTCTGTGCATACACGAATGGATCCATCATGCTTTGAAACTGGAACGATGTTTCAGATCCACTCAGCATAATCGATAGCTCTAATAAATCCTGCACTGAGGAGTTTTTCTAATTCAGCCTTAACAAGGAGAGCTATGTGAGGATGCATTTTCCTCAACTTTTCTTTAACCGATTTTATTCCTGGAGCTATAGATAGATGATGCATAATAAGATTAGTGTCAAGTCCTGGCATATCTGAATATATCCAAGCAAAGTTGATTTTCTTCTTTTGCAAAAACTTTTTATATGCTTCTTTTTGTTTAGTTGATAGAGACTGAGCTAGGTGCACTATTTGGGGAGCCTCTTCTGTATTCACATTCACTGGTTGCATAGGCTCAATGAGAACTGATGACCTGTCTTGGAAGTAACTTGGCAAGTTATTAAGTACCCCATCCTTAGGTGCCTCAAAGAGGTTTTCACCCTCGGATACGTCTTTTCTTTTTACTATTTTTGGTTCTGACACCGCCATAAAGTGGTTTTCGCCATCAAACCTTTTTTCTTTTTTTTCTTTTTTTTTTAGACTGAGGTACTTAATATCAGGCTCCGTCATACTTGTTTTCGGTTCACTGGTGGAAGAGACTAGAGGTTCAAGAGCATTCAGATAGCAGGCAATTTCATAGTCATTCTAAAAAGTGAGGAGTTCAGGCTCTTGATGTTGCTGAGACCAGTCAATTAGGTGGAAATTAACAAGGGATAGGTTAATGACTGGTTCAACATTGTGTATGTGGAAGGTGTTATCTCTGGTGACCATACAATCGGGATTCATTCGATCCCCCCCTAAGATACTTGAGTCAGGATTTGTCCTATCAAACGAAGTGTCATCCACTAAGGCAATTCAAGGAGTCCAATCCTCCAGTCCTACACTAGGCTCGTTGGTCACATTGGGTTGAGTACTATAAGTATGGACAACATCCATGTCCAAATCAACTGTTGCATCTGAAAGTGAGTCCCATTCGAACTCATGTGAGTCTATTTCTGAATCATTATTTGGGCCTTGTGATGTAGAAGCCTCAAGATTGGGAAGAGTTTCCCTTTCTCTAACACTAGCATTGTTACTATTCATCGCAGCTAGGATAGCAACACTTTCCATTGTCAATCTAACATTCATACTATCAGTTGTCAAATCTTTTGAATCTCCCCAAAGGAGATTTGTTGAAGGCACCCAATCATCAGACATGTCTTGTTGATTAGAGAGATTAGGTGTGTAGTCCGAGTCATTGTCACTGTTCGTCGCAGCTGGGATAAGGACACTTTTTTGTTTCTTATTTTCAAAACCTAAGCCAACTGTTGACTTATCCCTTCATCCAAAAAGGGCATGGTTAAGAGGTTCAGCCCTAGCATCCAGCCTATGACTAAGGGGACCCTATCCTAGATAACCCATATTCTTGACCAATGTATACCCTCTCCCATAAGCTCTAGGGGAAGGTGCAAAATTCTCATTATGTAGGTATTTCTCTTCTCAGTAAATCCAGTCCCTAATGGCAACCTCTTCTTTTTCTTCTTGAATCAGAACTGAGGATTCTACAAACTTATCTAACAATGTCATGGCCGAAGATGAGGGCTTCATTTCTTGAGAAGGTTTGCCATAAAACCTAGGGGAAATTGGAAATTTTGTAAATGAATCCAATTTGTAATCCCCCATACCAAGATCTATGGCTTTGAATTTGTCTTTGCATTGTTCAAATGTAGTATCAAAAGTGTCAGCCTCCCTATTCAAAGGAATGTGAGACCCTGCTGAAATTATGTTGAATGACAATGTGCTATCCCCGGGTATGCAAACTTCTACTACATTGTAAGGGAACTTCACACACTGATGATAAGTAGATGGGACTACTTGCATCTCATGTATCCAAGGTCTACCCAACAAAATATTGTAAGCCAAAGGACCGGCATCAACAATCTAAAACAAAATATCTTTCTCTACAAGACCAATTCGGATAGGAAGAACAACCAATCCTTTAGAACTACGTTTTGCTTCATCATAAGCCTTGATAGTTATCTTCTTCCTTGTGTCAATGACTTCTTCTGAATAACCCAAGGCCTTCAATAAGCTCAAAGAACAAATAGTAAGCCCAGCACCCCCATCTATCAACACGCGCCTGACACGACTCTTGTGGATCATAACCTCTATATGAAGGGCCAAATTGTGTGGGTGGCTTAATGACTTGTCATCTTCTTCTAAGAATGTAAGGTAGTGAGGGCTAGCTAAGTGGTTGACCATATTCTGGAATTAATCTACATCTATATCATTAGGGACATTAGCTGCTCGCAAGGCATCCTCAAGGACATGCTTATGCTTAGGGGATAATTCCAAAAGCTCAAAGATTGAAATCTATGTTGGTGTACGTTGTAATTGGTCAACAAGATTATAATTCAACTCAAGACCAACAACAGATTTAGGAAGAACACCTTTTGACACTGGCTGCTTAGACTTACTAGAGTTAGGACCTCTAATAACAATGGGAGCTTGAGACTGACTCCTAGTGATTGCATTGAGGGGTTCAGACATCCTTCGTGAGTGAGGACCTCTTAGTACCACAACGGGTCCTTCATCAGGCATAGGATTTGAATCCACATCATATCCATAAGGGTCTTTCCCTCTCATCATGTTGACATTATCATCAACAACTTCAAGCATATTAATAACATTTTCAGCATTTGTGTAGGTGTAGTTGATAGCAGCCTTGCTGTTCTTGTTGTTAGAATTCTCTCCTTTCTCATTTTTGGGCAAGGGTTCTTTAAAAGCTTTGTGATCCGCATTAGTGGTTAAACCATCAACTTGTAATCTTTCGCTTTCAATAAGATCTTGGACAAGATGCTTAAGTTTAAAACAATTTTCTATATCATGTCCAATTCCATTGTGAAAGACACAGAAAGCCTTCTCATCCCACCAATGAGGTTTAGGATCTGGTATACGGAACTTTGTAGGATCTTGAGGTTGTGCCAAATTATGAGCAATTAACATCTTGAAAATGTTTGCATAGGAGTCCCCAAGTTTGGTAAATTGTCTCTTTTCTATTTTAGGTCTCCCTTGATACTTGGGTTTATTTTCTTGTTGTGTTGAAGATGTTTGCAACTTCATGGCTTGGACTGCATTAGAAAGATTAAGAACTCCTTCATTCTTAGGTTGTGATGAGTCAACAACTCCGTCATTGACAACTTGCTTATTCTTATTCCAATAGGAGTTCTTTTTGTCCTTATTACCATTATTATTATTGTTTTGGCCATTGTTGTTATTAGTTGTTTTGGCCAAAATTCCTTGTTCTTTTAGGACATCCTCTATGCGACATGCCACTTCTACCATGGTATCAAAAGAATTAAATGGGATCTTCCTTACTTCATACCTTAGCTCTGGTATTAAATTGCTCACAATGATGTCTATTCTTTCCTCCTCAGGAATTGTCCTTGGATATTTTGAGCACAAACATCTCCATCTTTGTAGAAAGGTAACAAAGGATTCCCCTTGATTCTGCTTGAGTTTGCACCAATCAAGCATGGTGACCAACCTTAATAAGTTCTAAGCAAAATGTTGGACAAATCTTTCCACAAGCTCTTTAAATGTCTTAACTAGAGGAGTAAGGTTAGTAAACCACTCCATGGCTTGACCCTTGAGGCTCCTTGGGAATAATCTCATCAAATAGGAGTCTTCATGGTGAAAAGAAAAACTCATTATATAGAACTGTCTAACATGGTCATGAGGGTCACCAACACCATCATACTTGTCATAGGTTGGAAACTCAATTTTCTTAGGAAACTCAACCAACACGACACTCTTGTCAATTGGGTTGGGACATATGGAATCCAAATTAAATGTGTTATTAGGAGCCCTCATCCTTTCTATATCCCTTTGAAGTTGTTTGATCACCTCATTAGTTGATGGATCTTGCTTCTTTACCTTTCGTTCCACATCAAAATTGTATGGGACCTTAGCACCTTTGTTGATGAGACTTTCTAGGAACTGATCCTTGTTTTGTTCCACATACCTTTCTACATACGCTTGAAAGGATGTTTCTTGTTACATAGTCATAAAATCTATATGATTGAAGTTGGCATAACTTCCTCCATGTTGTGAGCCATGATGTGCTCATTGAGAGGGTTGCTTTGAAAGTCTAGGAGACGATTGTCTCTTATGGTGATCATATCTTGAAGTCCTTCTACCTCTAGGACTTGGGGATCTTGAGGGTGTCCTTGACCTTCTTTTAGGACTTGGTGAAGGGGTAGATGGGGATGAGTTGGTCTCACTATTGGTACCCCTCCCATTAAATTAATTTTGGAGTTGTTGTGCATAGAGCTTATCTTCTTCTTCTTGGGCAACTCTTTTTCTTATGTCCAATAATGCACATTCCTCTTCTTCTAGTTGTTTGAATTTCTCTTTTTTGGCAGCTTGTTCATCTAGATAGGCTTGCTTCTCCCTTTCAATGCTTTTCAACCTCGTGTTTGCATATCGAGAGATATCTTTAAGTGGAGAAGATTTTCTTGAATGCCTTATTGCGTTGGCTGCGTTGATGTGATGGTCACTAGATTCGTTGTTCTTGTCCTCGTGTTGTGACCCAAAATCTGAGTGAGTTTGTCTATAATGTCATTCAACTCATTGGTGAGCATCAAAATACCTTATGTTGTTGGGGGGTGACCCGGGTGGACTAGCATGAGAAGAACCACCATACACTCTTGTACTCCTATGTCATTAGAAAATATCCTCAAGAGTTTGATTCATGACTTCTCTTTGTTGTCGAGTGAAAGTGTAACTCATGTCCATACTTGATGAAAGTGGTGCTAAAGTGGTGCTCACTTCACTAGGATTACCTTTTGGATTAAAACAAACCTTAGATTCACTTTTAGGAGATTGATCGAAAATGGGTTCTTTTCCCTTATGCTGTTGACGAGTCTTAACTGGTGGTAACTGGCTAAAGACAACAGGGGGTCGCTTCCCTTGATTGACTTGGTACCTTGTTGTAACTGACATGAAAGAAAAAGATTCTTAATGATAGGATGACCTCCCAAAATGTCAACACTAGACCAGGATAATCAAAGTTCTCTATTGTCCAAAATGGAATGAAAAGATAGAAAAGGGGCTTTACCAACACTGTCAAAGAGGTGCTTCAAATCAAAGGGTGACTACCCTTGCACTTTTGAATCAAGAGGTTGGACTAGGCCGAAATATAACTGAAATTGATTAAATGAAAGTGATTTGGAGAATAAGAGCACTAAAATTCTCTAAGAATGTAGCTAACAATTCTAGAGATGAGCTTTCTCACCAAGAATAACCTCCTAACCTGACAACTATTTCCAAAGTGGCCTTGTAAACCAATTGATGCTATTCCTAAAGGGTAAAAACCGGAGATTTAGAGCCAAGATAGGTCTCCAACAACAGAGCAAGAAACCTAATCTAAGACTTAATTTGACTAGCAGCAACTAAAACTGACTAAAACTAAAAACCCAGTGGAAAATACCTAGGCGACACTTTCTAGGCAAGAAAGGCGACAGTTTATGATTAGGTGACACTTTGCCCGAATCTAGGTGATAGTTTCCAGGCTACCAGCATGCCACTTTTCGTCAAACAAGGTGACAGACGTGTGGGGTGAACTGGCACGCAAAAATTCTCACAACAAGATGTGCCACTTGTTCAGTGTCGTACGACTCTATGACCAGTGAGTGTCAAAATCTCAGTTTTAAGGCTTGTTCATTCAAAATTTTTAGTCTGAGGGTTAATTTTTTGAATGTAATCACAATGACAGCAACAAATTGACAGGTTTGCAAACAGTATGGGATCAAACGTGTCTTCAGGCACTTGGAACAAGGGCAAAAGCAACCTTGCCAAGACAAACGATTGTGATATCAAAATTGAAGAAACACCCTATGAATGCTACCGATTGTTTATATGTTGAGAATGTTTACACTGGTATCACACAATTGAAGACACTTCAAACAATATCTACCTACAAGACAAGGCTCAATACTTACCAACTTAGCCCACAACTTGATGTCCCCTTGCCTCACACCAAGTGGTTTCCCACAAGAGATATTGGCTTTGTCATGGAAGTGTTAGACAACACAACTAAAAGGACACATATGGTGAGTATCTTAGGGTGATCCGGGTTAGTCCACTTGGATCAATCCTTGCACTAAGAAGATAAGCGGCTAAATAAAGGTGGCTTCTAACCTATGGTTCTTAATAAGGGCTTCCGTTCATAACACCCCTCTTGCTCCTCATAAAGGACTAGGACCTCACGACCTCAAGAGTACCTTAAGCATTCTTGCTCAATGCTTTCCCCATGGTCACAATCCCATGAGTTACTCACATCAAGCGAAGACAAGTGTTATGTCTACCAAGGTTTTGTGTTCTTGATAGCCTTGAGATTATAGTGAGTCAGAATAGTCGGCAAAAGACTTGTCCCCACTTGGGTTGTTCCTCTTGATTGCTCAAGAGCAGGCCCGCTAAAGGATTCCTATACTAAACAAAGAGTGGATGATTTTTGAGGTTCAAAGTTTTTGGTTCACCACAAGGGTGAAGAGCATAATCCCTTATCTCAAAAACTTCTCCCAAACACACCAAGCAAATTCAATTACCTCCTTGCTTTCAAAATCCCAAGATGGGTCAAGATTTCTGTTTCACCACAAGGGTGAAGAGCATACTCTCCTACCACCTCAAAATTCTTACAACAGAGTATTAAGTGCCTATGAAGTGAAACAAGTAGTATATGTCGCACTCAATAAAGAAAGCAATCAAACAAGCACTTGGTTTGGTTTTTATGCTTAGGGCAGCTCTGCAAAAACCATTAGTAGCCCTCTTTGACATGCATTTTTTTTTTTGAAAAATTTTCGAGCAAGGAGAGCACCTACAAGCACAACTGGTTAGCTCCACAATGGTTAGAACAATCCTAAAATCCAACTAACTCCAAGCAATCTGCTATCAACAAGTATTTAAAGCACTAAAGGTGGAACACTTAACTCTTCAAGTAAACGTGAAGTGAGTCCAAAAGTGGGACACTTAACCCTTCAAGTGAATGTGAAGCGAGTCCAAAAGTGGAACATTTAACTCTTTAAGATAATGTGAAGCGAGTCCAAAAGTGGAACACTTAACCCTTCAAGAAAATATGAAGCGAGTCCAAAAGTGGAACATTTAACCCTTCAAGAGAATGTGAAGCGAGTCCAAAAGTGGAACATTTAACCCTTCAAGAAAATGTGAAGTGAGTCCAAAAAGTGGAACACTTAACCCTTCACACAAACTCAAAGTGAGTCCAAAAGTGGAACATTTAACTTTTCACACCAACCCAAAGTGAGTCCAAAAGTGGAACATTTAACTCTTCATACCAACTCAAAGTGAGTCCAAAAGTGGAACATTTAACTCTTCACACCAACCCAAAGTGATTCCAAAAGTGGAACATTTAACTCCTCACATCAACTCAAAGTGAGCCCAAAAGTGGAACATTTAACTCTTAACGCCAACTCAAAGTGAGTTCACACTTAAGAAAACTAATGAGATCAAGAAAGCATAAAAGAGAAAAACTTTGTGGAACACTTAACGCTCTTTTCAAGTAGACCCCTCCCCTATATATGAATGCTGACCTTGCATCCAAAGGGCGGTAATGAGGGGCAATTAGAAATAAGCGAGTCCAACACCCAATCTAGCTAACAAGCTCAATCAAAATCAATCTAAAGTTGCTTATCAACACTACTCACAAATGAAAAAGGGTTGAACAATGGAATATTTAACTTTCCAAGTAAACATAGAGTGAGTCCACAAAGTGGTGCATTTAACCCCCTATGCAAACAAGGAATGAATCCATGCCCTCAATCACTCAAATGAGATGTTTGATATTGAAAATCAAAGAGCATTTACAAACTATCAAAATCAAATCTATGTCCTTTTATTAACCCAAAAGAGATGTGCCTATGAAAGCAAGTAAACCAACTGAAATCTGGAAATGCAATCTATTTAGCCACATCAAATCAAACTAACAAATAAATCAACCTAAACTCGGCTAAAAGGGCTAAAAAAACTCACTGTCGAGTACAGGCGACAGTACAGTCACCAGAACTATCGTGTGCCACTTCTCTATATATAGGGGCGACAGAACTTCTGTGTGTGATAGTTCGCCCTACTGCAGGCGATAAAACTCCTCAAACAGTGCAACTCTTTCTGTCAAAGGGGGCGACACTTTTAACTAGTAAAGTGTCACGCCTCTATACAGAGAACTGTCGTACGACACTGGAAAAATTTCGCGTGACACTCTGAGACAAAAAAACCAGAGACAAAAACAACGCTAAAAATTGATGAAAAATTAGCAAAAATTGACGAAAATACAGAAAATGAAGGGACAAAGCCAATGTCTTGCCCCACGGTGGGTGCCAAAAATGTACACACAAAAGTAGTACACTTCTATGGATCCCTACAATCAAGGACACTCAAGAACGAGGCCTCAAAAATTGATCCATAGCTCTCTATGTATGGAGTTGCAAGATGTAGAGTTGCTCTCAGCTAGAGCTATGAAGTTAATGACCTTGCTAGTCAACCACACAATGAGAGATTCAAGGTTGAAGACAAGGGCAAGAGTGCCAATATCTCCAATAAATCCAAATGGAAATGCAATGCAAGTAAGCTAAGAATGAGGATGCAAGCTAGTCTATGAAAATGAAAGTGCAATTTAAGCTATTGAAAGAAAATACAAAGGATTACAACCTTCCTAATTAAGCTAAGTGAGATTATCTATTGCATAAAAGAAACTAAGCTATGAAATGAAGCTATGGATGCTATGATAATGCAAGAAATGAAGCCTAAACTATGAAGTAATGAGGAAATCAAGAAGAGCTTGATGTAGCAACGATCTCCAAAAGCTCCAAATGCACCTAGAAAACCTGCAGCATAACAATAGCATGAAAGAGATGGATGCAAATGAAGGAGAGAGCTCTCCTTTTATAAGAAATGAAAAGGAATGGACCATTGAGATTAAGAGGCAAAAGACTTAATCAACAGTGGAGAAAAATGGAAGCTTGATCCTTGTGCACAAATATCCTCCAATGAGAAAATAGGAGTTGACTTTTGTGTCCATATGAGACAAAAAGTGCTTTTCTCTTTTTTATAAAATAGGAATAATGTTTTATTTTTGCAACTTAGGATAAGAGGAAAAGGTGGGGCTTTTTATTTAATAAAAGGAGAGAAAATATTCCTTTTGAGTAAATAAAAACTTAGGATAAATGGTTAGCCCAAGGATAAAAATCTAATATATGATCAAAATTAAGATTTAATCAAGAAATTGATAATGTTGAAAATATTGATTATTGATAAAACTGATTCAGGATTGATAAATCAAATAAATGGGGCCTAAAGTCTAGGCGACCATTTTAGGGTGCATACAGGGGGTAAGATTGTGCCCTGAGGTAAGATTGTGCCCTGATCCTGAGGTCAAGGTCGACCTGGTTCCAGAAAGACAAAAATTTTCTGGGTTTTCTCTGTCTTGGCATTTCCAGTCTAGAGCAGGTTGCAGAATTTCCCGAAACTGTATATAGGCATTAGAAAACACTCTTTTCTAGATTTACCCTATTTTGAGGTTAGTATTTGTCTTCTATTCATTTAAGATTTCAAGCATATACTTTTCATAGAAAATTATAGGATTTTCTCCTTTCTTCATATTCTCCATAGTTTGATTCATTTGTGCATTGATCACTTCTTTGTGATTAATCAATTTGGATCTCTCCTTTTGGGAATTTGGATTAGGGATAGATCCTATATCCCCCTCTTACATTTTTACTCCCTATTCAAAAACCACCAACTATTCTAGGCACAACCATATTATTTATAATGCATTCATATCGAGAACCTCCCATTGAGGATTTATCATAGTCATTGGATTCTTCAATACTCCACCCAAAGGCAAGTATATATCCTTCTGATGTAGATAATCTTCCATTTGCATCTTCAATAATTGATATTTTTTACCGTTGAACTTATCAACCTGAAGCTTGTTCTTCCATTGCTCCCACTCAAATCTAAAAACTACTACCAAATGACCTAAATACACAACTCTGAGACTAGTTGTTCGGGTTTTAAGGAAAACCGAAACAACAACCAATATGAAAATATAATGCAAAATAAGAGAGGGAAGATAACAAAACACAATAACATCGAGATTTAATGCGACTCGCCCAATGTGGGCTACATCCACTAGAGAAAAGAAAATTACAATATGATATTTTACATTACACAAACACTTATTTATATACCTTTAGGGCAATTTACAAAGGTCACTTTACATGCCAGAACAATAGTCGAATCCTTTATTAAATAATAGGCAATTTTGGCTTTGGGGAAACTATTAGAATAATATCTCCCTGATATCCTATTTATTTTTATGTTAATGGTCAATATTGTAAATCTTGTAACTATTAGAATGTTTCTAATATTTTAGATATTCTTTAATTATTAGAATGGTTATAATAACAATGATTGTTTATAGAAACACCATTTGTGTAAACTACAAATGAGCATCATTCTCATTCATTAATTTATTCAATACTTTTACCAAATTACATGTGTAATAAGGTACCAAAGCTAGAAAATTAATTTAAAAAGTGTTCAAATTTTTTTTAAAAATCAAATGAAATTCTTCTTGATCTTTTGAAAAATGAATTTTCGTAATAAGGTGTTTTGAAGTCTTTTTTTTTGCAACAAGGGATTTTTTTGCGACCTAGGAAGAACACAACTTCTACTATGTGGTTGTCCATCACACGTTCTCTAAGACACATTTTTTCTTTAGAAAAACTCTATCGCCATTATTCATGGCTCTTTTTATGTGATTCTAGTCGATCCGTGGACGCCCATTTTTTGTTGTTATTTGCATGCATGTAAAAACATGATTTGTTTTTCCTAAAAATGTCATTTTTTGGTGAATATCTCACCCAACACAACCATTCCTTTGGTTTTTTTCTCCTGTCGACAACACCTTATCTTCATACAGAAGTCATTTCATGTTGTTGGGTCGTGATTTATCCTAGACGTGTTATTCTTTCTAGGTATTTTTCTATCAATGGGAGGACTCTTTAAACCTCACTTGAATCTCTCTATGGTCATGATCTGTTAAAAATAGGTGGATTTCGTGTCTTTTCTACTATTTTGACCCTCTTATGGTTGCTTCTTCTACACACGACAAGGTTTTCCTACAAATGCCACCTACATTATTTTGTTTTTTTCTTCAAAGGTTGCATATTCTCTTCAACCAACTAGGGTTTTTCCCACAATCCTCAATTTTTTGGACGGATTCAAATTTCAATTAAAGATTCTTGGTGGGTTTTTCAAGAAGATTTATGGATCTTTTCCCATTCTTCTAGGTCTTCCAAAATTTTTGACTTGGACTCTGTGCCTAGAAATTTCATGTTCAACCAAGAATTCAATAACTACCTTTTGCTTCAGTCTTGTTCAAAATGTGTTGATCTTATTATGCCTCGATATTTGTGTTTCCACTCATTCAACCATCTTTGACCCCATTTTTATGCAATGACATCTCTAACGAATATTCTACTTGAGGGGAGTCATAAATTAAACAACAGAAACTACATACTTGGAAACAACATATGATGACAATATTTGAATGCAGATGTCTTGACAAAATTGTTTTGGGAAAGAGTGATCATCCTATAGATGAAGGCAAACAACAAGACAATTTTGATGAGAAAAATCAAGAAGTTTTCATGATCATCAAACTCTCAGTCACTGGTAATCAACTTTCACAGGTTCCTTCTAGAAAAATAGCTACAAAAATTTGGAGTCATCTAAAAGGTTTGCATGAAACCTCTGATAAAAGTCATGCGTTCTTCTAAGAACATTCTCTTCATGATCATGATGGATGAACATGTGTCCTTGTAGGATCATCTCAATAAAATCAAGGAAATTCTAGATAAATTGGAAGCCATTGGACACAAAATGAAAGAAGAAGAAGATATGGTGGTGATCACCCTGAAGAATCTACCATCTTCCTATGATCACTTTGTTGAAACTCTCAACATTGCTTCCACTCATGTTGTTGTATTGTTTTCTGATCTCTACATAATGCTTTCACAACAATATTATTGGAAACAACAATACGAAAGTAGTTGGTTGGTGATGGTGATGGTGATGGCGAGTTTCTACTTGTGGTGTCGATGTATTTGGTTATTGTGATGTATTCTTCAAAAGGTAGAGCTGGTTGGTGATGGTGGGTTTCTTCCTGAAGTGGTGATGATTGGTTTTGGGTGTGAGCATTTTAAGACGATGGGCATATATGTGCTTGGCCTTTTTCTAGTTTATTCTCTTCATTGGTTTCCTTCTACCAAGTTGTTATGTTTGGTGACTTATGAGAGGGTCTTGGAAGTTGGGTTGTTGGGTTGTTGGAGGTTAGAGGTTGTTAGCATCTTCAAAGGTGGTTCATTATTGTTCTCATTGCCTCCCCCTTCCATTCTCTCTTCTGAGGATTCTCTCTTTGGTTTGTTCTCTCTTGTTCTAGAATTGGTAGGGTCTAGGATGCATGTCTGGAGATGCTACCTAGGTGTAGTGCCATCTTTGGTTGTGGTATGTTTTTGGGAGTCCTTTTATCTTGGATGATTGGTTTCTTTGGTTGGATGGTGGTGGTGGTTGGTGTTGATTTTATTAAGAGAGGGGGTTTTGATAATCTTGGCCCTTTTGCCTCCTTCCTTCTAATCAAGATTTATTTTCTTTTAGAGGAGAGAATTCCATCTTTTTTTCTCTCTTTTGGTGTTGGTGTTGAGTTTCTTGGTGGAGATTTCTTGTTCTTAGAGTTTTTTGGGTTTGGGGGGTTTGATTTGCTTTCAGAAGGGTACTTTGATTATCTCAACCCCCTCTTCTTCCCCTCTTTGGTTTGGGATTTTGGTTTCTTGATTCTCTTTTCCAGTGATGGTTCCTCTTCAGAGAAATCTTTGGGAGGTTTTCTCTTGGGGGTGAGGAGTTTTCTTTCTATTTGGTGGGTGGTGGTAGATGGTGTTTATTTTCTTAAGAGAGGGTGCTTTGATGATTTTGGCCCTTATTTTTCCTCCCTTCTCCTCAAGATTCATTTCTCTCTAGAGATAAAATCTCTTCATTTTTTTGTTTGGTGGTCGCTTTACCATGTGTGGGTGGGGGCGATTGGTTGCTTGTGTTTTAAGAGGGAGTGCTTTAGTGTGCAAGTGACCATTTTCTCCTTCTACATTTGGATGGTGACTTCCCACTTACAGTATTACTTGGCTTCATATGGTGAGTTTTTGGCTAAGGCAGCTTTGGTTGTGTTTAGAGAGGATCATTTTGAGAGGATGGACTTTGATGCATCTCCCCCTTTTCTTTCCTTGCCTCTTCGTTGGATCCCTTTTTTTTGCCCTGTTGGTTGGTGGCTAGTGTGAAGCACTTTTTTACAAGGTTATTTATTGAGGTTGGTTGTTACAATCTTATGAGTGGGGGATTTATTATGTTCATGGATTTCCTTCTCTCCTCTCTTCAATGGGTGCTCTATTTCATGTCAGGTTTTTTAGTTCAGTTGGTGGTAGTTCTTTTGTTGTAGTGATTGTGGTAGTTTTGGTTTGCGAGCATTATAAGTGGATGTGTGTTAATGTGCTTACTTTCTTCTCTTCCCTTTTTTGGGTAGGAATTTTCCTCTACTATAGTTGGTCTCTTTATTGGCTACTTTTCCTATGGAGATGAAACCCCATGTGGCCTTTATGAAGTGGGTGCTCCTTGGTTTCCTTTATATTGAAGGATCCACTATTAGCTCATCATGTATGGTTTTGGGAGCCATGTCAAAACCTAAATATTATGGTTTGGGGAGCCATCAAAACCTTATAGATCTCTTTGCTTAAGATATTTTCTCTTTGTTGTAAGGCTTTGGCCTTTTGTTGGGTTCTCTTGGGCAGCTAGGGCTTTAAATGATATGTATTTCTTGGTTGTTATTTTTCTACTAGCTTTGGGCTATTGTTCTTCAAATTCTTTCTTTGTTGCAGAATCTTGTCTTAGTGGGGTTCCAGATCCTCCTCAAAATCTGATTGTAATATGTTTTGGGGCTCCATCAAAACCTAATTTTTCCTTAATAAAAAAATACGATAGTAGTACCAATTCATCTTTGAACACACAAGCTTTCTTAGCTAACTCTTTTCACAAAGATACAAGTAACTATTAGTTTTCTCAATCTTATTAGCAGAATTTCTCTACTCAGTCATCAAAAGACCTAAAGAAGAAAAATATTCAGTGCAACTACTATCATAAGATTGGTCATATGAATCTAGAGTGTCATAAACACTTAGCTAATCAAGCCAAGCAATCTGGTTCACAACCTAAAGCACATGTAGCATAGCACACTAAGAAGAGTGAGTCTAGCTTTTATGCCTCCATGGCTAAAAGAACTGCAAATCATGTGAAATATTTTTCTTGGTATATTAATTCAGGTGCCCCACACCACATCACTCATCATCGGGATTGGCTCACATATTTTAAGCCATTCTCAAATTTAATTATTTTTAGAGGGGAAGAGTACACCATTTTTAGAAAAAGGCAATATACAGATTCAGTCTAGAGGGAGGAAACTAATTTTCCTCGATGTGTACTATGTTCTAGAAATGGAACTAAACCTTATCTTTACTAGTCAAATTTTGATACATTCTCTTGGGCTAAACATGAGTTTCACTTCACATCAGTGTGATATAATCGATTGAGAGACTCAGTCTACTATTGTCATGGGTCTTGAGGATCGTGTTCCAATTCATACTTGTTGAATCTAGTAATTATTAGGAGCTTTCTATGGTAGCCCATCACTCCTCACTTATTAGCATTATGGGCACTTAAATGTGCACTACCTTTCTCAGCTTGTTCAGGAAGATCTTTTCATTGGACTGTCGAAGATTTAGACCTAGAACCTTGGGATTTTGTAGAGCATGTCAGGCTATAAAGAAGCATCACACTCCATTTTCATATGGTGAATTCTAGATAGCTTCTAAGGAATTAAAGATGGTCCATGTTGATATATGTGAACCTATGGCTACTCCTGTTACTGGGTCTAGGTATTTTTTTACTTTTTGTTGATGGTTTTAGTCATAAAATGTGGGTGTATTTCCTTCATAAAAAATAGAGGTGTTTATTTTGTTTCACAAGTTCAAAGCATTTGTCAAAAAAAAGTCTAGTGAACAAATTGTTACTCTTAGAACTAACAATTGGGGAGAATTTTTTTCCTCTTCCTTCTCTCATTTTTGTGAACAACATGGCATAAAGCGCTAATTAACAACACCCTACACCCCTTAGAAAAATAGTGTTGTTGAGTGTAGAAACTGTGTGATTGTCAAAATGGCCCAGTCTATGCTTGAACACAAGAGTATTCCAAAGAAATTTTGGTTTGAAGCAGTCAACATTATCGTTTATCCTCTCAATTTATCTCCTACAATGGTTGTCAATAAGAAGACTCTATAAGAGGTTTGGTTAGGTTGTAATCCCAAAATTAGTCATCTCAAAGTTTTTGGCTCCACTTCTTTTCTCTAGATCTTTGATGCTAAACACACCAAGTTAGATTCCAAGAGCTAGAAACTCCTACTAATCAGCTATAGTGATAATCACAATTAATCCTACCGAATGGTTGACATTGAGACTAATATTCTCATCTTTAGTTGTGATGTGGTCTTTGATGAGGAATGAGGGCCATTCTATCTCTCTCCAAATATGGATTTAGAGGATCAACCTCTCAAGGCTCAAGACTTGGGTGTTCATCTTCCATCAAGTCCACATGATGGGAGGGATCCAGATAGGAAGGATCTAGCTATTCTTGTTCCTACCTCTCCACCAGTTCCTTCTCCTACAAGATCACCCAGACATGTGGCTACACCACCTAACTTTCCTCAATCTAATCTTATGTTTGATGATGATGATCCTCTTACACCTCCTACTTATGATGGTGGTACTTCTACTCTTCGGCCCAAATGGTGGGCTAATATGATTGGCAATCTTCATGATGATGATCTCATCGAGGGTAGAACTACTCAGAAGAAGAGAAAATCTTATGTTTCTATAAATTTTACTCTCCTAGTCAACATTCTCATTGTGTGTGAGCCTCAAACATACACAAATGCAAAAGAGATACTTGAGTGGGAAGAATATATGAATACTAAGCATCATAGTTTGTTGAAAAATAACACTTGGGTTCTATCAGATCTTCCTTCAGGAAAGAAACCCATCAGATGCAAATGGGTCTACACATTCAAATACAAGGTCGATGGTACTTTAGATAAGTACAAGGCTCATCTTGTTTCCAAATGCTTCTCTTAGTTTGAATGAATTGATTATGAGGAGACCTTTTCTCAAAAAACAAAGATGAGAACATCATATTAGTCCTATCCATGGCAGCTTAGTGTGGTTGGAAGGTCCATCAAATGGATGTTAAGAGTGCCTTCCTAAATGGAGATTTATAGGAAGAGGTTTACATGACACAACCTTTTGGATTCAAGGTTGTTGGTAAAGAACACAAAGTACATAAAATGGTGAAAGCAATCTATGAACTCAAAAAGGATCATTGGGCATGGTACATAAAAATTAATAAGTACCTCACATATCACAATTTTCAAAGGATTCCTTCTAACTCAATTTTGTATGTCAAGAGTACTGGAAGTGACATCATCATCCTGGTTATTTATATTGATAATCTAAATATCACTAGTATTTTGACATCTTTGGTTCAGGAAATCAAACAAAATTTATTCCAATCTTTTGACATGACCGAACTTGGGCTTCTACACTATTGCCTAGGTGTCAAGGTTTGGTAGAAGTATCATGGCATCTTCATCTCTCAATCAAAGTATGCAAGGCCTCTATTAGAAAAATTTAGAATTACAGACCTGCATATAAACCTATAGAATTTGGCTTGAAGTTGTCCACAAAATGTAGTTATCCAATTTAGAATGAATCCGCATTTAGGAAACTCATGAGCAATTTGATCTATCTCATTGGCACTAGAGATGATCTAAGCTTCTCAGTGAGTTACATATCATGCTTCATGACAGCTCTTACTTTAGAACATTGGGTTACAATGAAGTGTATCCTACATTATATTAAGGGAACCTCTATCTTTGGTTCTACCTTTGGTATCCTCTACAAATGTACCAAAATCCTAGCTTCATTGGATACACAAATTCAGATTTGTGAGGCTTTATTGATGAAAGAAAGTCCACTTCCAAGTATGTCTTTAGTTTGGGCACAAGTGCTATCACTTGGACCAGTAAGAAGCAATAGGTTGTATCTCTTTCTCGACAGAAGCTAAATATCAATGAATAATCAAAGCAGCTTGTGAGGCAGTCTGGTTTTGAAAGATGCTTTAAGACATCTAGATTACCCCTCTTTTGCAACAATCAAGGGGTTCTCAAACTTGCCAAAAATCATGTCTTCCATGAGTGAACCAAGCATATTGACCTTCATTATCATTTCATTCTCTAGTTGGTGATCCCTAGATTTGTAATATGTTCCTACAACAGACCAGATTGTTCATATTCTCACCAAGTCCCCACTTCTAGAGAATTTTGTTAAGTTCAAGGGGCTCCTTGGTGTCATTGACAAATTGATCATTAAGGGAGGGTATTAGAATAACATCTCCCTAATATCATATTTATTATTATTTTATCAGTCACTACTGTAAATATTAGAATGTTTCTACTATTGTAGTGTATTGTCCTAAAAAGTTAGCACCCATAATTGGAGGCTTTATGACCTATTAAACCCCATTTTGGTGATTTCAAGGTTTGAATGACCATTTTTATTGGTCCCAGCAACTTATTAATTTCTTGCACTAGATCAATCAAGTGCAAGCAAGTCAATACTTCAAGAAATTCAAGTTGTGCAATTGAAGTGGTGGATTCAATACTTGAAGGAAAGTACCCAATCTAGGATTTCCAAGTCTCCATTTCTTCAAGATCAATTCAAGAAAAGGTAATATTCTCTCATAATACAAATTTCTCTCCCATGATGGTCAAGTAGAGGAATTCACAATCAAGCAAGAAGATCCATACATCCATTATTCTTCTCTATTTTTCTCTATTGAGGTTATCAAGCATACATTCATTCAAGATATAGGATTTTGAAAATGTAGATCCATGCATTTGTGAAAGCATCCTTGATTTTAAAATACATCTCAAGCATACATTCAAGCATCTTCATGGATTTGAGTGATTACTACATCTATTTAGGAAGGTTTTCCATGCAAGGTGAATCTAACATTTATCTTGTTTACATTACTTTCCTTTATACACTTTCAATTTAATTTCAAGTTTGATTCTTATATAGGGGTTTGACCAAGGCAAGCCCCTTTCCACAACCTTTTCCCTTCTTTTCTATGTGCGGGAATAATTTTGGGAGTTAAGAAACCTAGATCAAGGAGTCTCAAAACTAGTTGCAAACCCCGATCTAAAAGGACTAGGTCAACTTTTATGACCTTTTCCTCCAATTTTTGGTTGAAATTTTCATTGTAGATAGGTACAAGGATTAGAGTCCTAGATCAAGAGTTACAATTGATTCTAGCATCTCGACGACAATAAAATTTAGATCTGAAAGTCATTTTTCCTGTTTTAACTTCAAGGTGAGTTCATTCTATCTATTTTCCTCTTGCACTTACTTTTATAGATTAGATTTGATATCATGCATTGTATTTTTTCATTTCCTTTATCATAATATAAATTTTATCAATTCATTTACATATCAATCAATCAATTAACAATAAAGGAATAATCGTATCCCCCAAAAACTCATCCTTGAATCTAGATCTTGCATTAGCATCCATTCATCCTTTTTGGGTTGTGCTAATCAGATTTGTTTAAGGGTGAGAATTTGGGGATATTCCTAATGTTATAATATACCATTGGTGAGTGATCTTCATTCCTATCATTAGTTACCAATTTTATATTATACATTTTTTTGAACCCGACTTATGACATTTCCTCTTTTGATTTTGTGTTAGATCCTCTTTTTATGCATTTAGACATCTAGATCTACTTTGTATGTCTTGTGTTAGTTTCTATTTCAATCACATATTTACTACATTTTATGAATCTAGATCTATATATTTGTATCTTCATTGCATTTTTTTTCATTTTCATAATCAAATCTACTTTTTGCGCTTTTCATTACATGTTTGATAGTTAACATGGTTTTCATAAAATAATTTCTTTTGGATTGTATATTTCCTTTAATTTTCATCTCTCTACGTTCCCTTGTGCATTGGTTTTATCACTTTGAGTCCAACCTATTGCATTCTGATTAGAAGAAGACATAGACTTGTGGGTTCCTTTGATCCGGAGCCCTCCTTCTTTCCTGGGAATCTTAATGAGACCAACATGCATCTTAATGATATTAATCCTATCATAGATAATAACTCTTCTCATGATGAAGATGAAGCCTTAATGTTTCCTCCTATCCAAGTCCAAAAACTTTCCTATGACTTTGAAAAGTTTGAACAATGGTTAGGTCAAGAAAGCTCTAATCTTGAGGTTCTTTCCATTGTAGAAGGCTTAAGGAAACTTATTCATAATGATGAGCATGGTGTTAACATTTTGAGTATCATTTCTCATCTCATTGATACCAATGTCAAGCCTATTAGGGATTGTGCTCAAGATTTAGGCCTCATTCCACCTACTCCATGTTGAGACTTCTTTTCCTATCTCTACTTCCATTACTAGTGTGTCCACTTACGCTCCACCTATCATAACAACCTCAATTCAAAATCTCAATCCTACACATGTGATTCCTCCTAATCATATTCTTCCTTCTATTCCTTCAAGTGTGATATGTGTTTCATTTCTTTCATCCATACCTACTTATCATAGTGTCCCTTTTTCATATTCAACTATTCCTTCAATTTCTAACAATGCTCCTAACATTTCTCATATTTCCCCTCCTACCATCCTTTCTACTAATTCTACCATTAATAGCTAGCTCAAACAATTTCTTCTTTGCAACAACAAATCGCCTCCATGACTCAATCCAAGTTCAACATTCCTACTCTTGAAATTGCTAGTCCTTTGTCTTTGGATATTATTTGTGTTGTTATCCCACAAAATGTTGAGATTCCTCACCTTGAGACTTATAAAGGTAAGGGTGATCATTTGACTCATGTCATGACTTTCAAATCTTGTGTAGTGATTTATTTCATGACCATAGGTTCAGGGAAAAGTTGTTTACTAGAACCTTTTGAGGTAAATCCTTGCAATGGTATTGTTCTTTGCCTCCTCATTTCATTGATTCTATTCAAAATATTGCTAATACTTTCATTCAACAATTTCAAAACCACATTGGTCCTCAAATCTCTTTGACTGATTTAATGCATTATAAACAAGGTGTTAAAAGAGAAAGTAAGTGATTTCATTAGTAGATTTAAGCATTTGCATACTCAGATTTCCTATCTTGTGCTTGATATTGATGTGCAATGCATTTTTATTGCTAATTTACAAAAAGACATTAGAGATAATATCCTTCTTTTTGAATTATCCTCTTTTCCTTAGTTGTGTGCAATGCTTCATCATTATCAACTTCAAGCAATTCAATTTGAGAGAGCCACTCCAATGGCTCCTATTCCCATTGATAAGAGTGATGTTGCATCCCATAATTTCAACAAATTTTAGAAAGTGGAAAAATTCATCAAAATCAACAACTCATCCAACATTGTTGATGAACAAGAGGCAGTAGCATCTAAATGTTTGGCTCCTTTGTCATCTATCTTTAAACCCGCTCATAATTATACTCATCTTTTTGAATCTTTACATAATATGATGTTGAAGTTAATTAAAGCTCATGTGTTAACACTTTCTCCTATCAAACTCATTGGCACATCCAAACCTCAATCCAAATACTTTGATCCCAAATATTTTTGTTAATACCATCATCAACCTTGTCATGATACTGAAAAATGTTACCGTTTGAAAACTATTATCCAAGATCATAATGATTCTAATTCTATTTATATTGAAGGTGACAATGATTAAGGAAATAAATACATGGCACCTCCCAACCAAAATTTACAAATGTACATGAACCCTTTGCCATCTTATTCAACCAAAACCATTGATTTTACTCAACCTTCTTCTTCTTCTCCTTGCATTGACTACAATGAAAAAATCAATTAAGCTAATTATGTTTCCAACCAAGTTGAGAAAGTTAAACGTAAACCTCCATCTTATCCTTGCATTACCTTTGATTCTACTTAGAGAATTAAAGCACCTGATGGTCCCCTCTACATTGTCTCAAGGGTTGATGGAATTCCTTCCTGTGGTGTCCTTATTGATCCCACTTGCATGGTGAATGTGATAATTAAAGAACATATTTATAGCAGATGATTGCAACGTGATTTCTATGATTGATCAGGTGTTATGATCCAAACTTGCAATGGTTTCCTTTATCCTTCCCATGGTTCTATTTCATTTCCTGTTGAAGTTGGTGGTAAAACTATAGATGTTACCTTCATTGTCATCCAAACTTCTGATCAATTTCAAGTCAAACTTGGTCTTCCTTTGCTTACCTCAATGAAATTTTTGGCTTCTCCTATTCATAAATGCCTTAAATTTCCTCATAAAGGAGAAATCATGACCATTAACCATAGTCTTTATCAGCCTTCAGTGCCTTGAGACTCAGTTGACCTTGATTTAGTTTGGCCTTATATGCCTCAACCAACTCAAACCCATCCTAACCATCTCTTTCAATCATACCAAACCTACAAGGTCCAAAATATTTGTGAACTTAGCAAACCTAAGGATGTTCCATCTCTTTTTCCTAGGTGTGGACTTCTTCCTACACCACCTACACCTCCTCTATATTCTTTTGTTTCGCCTCCTATTACTTTTACACATTCTCCTCAAGACATCTCTCAACCTAGTGTGGTTCCTTGCATCCTTCCTCCTAAAGAAGAAAAGGACCCGATGTTGATTGATCCTAACCCAAACCAAATTTCTAGAAAAACCAAATACAATTGCCATGCACATGACTGTCATCATAAGCGTCGTACTAGAGACTATCAACATGCTTCTCAAAACACTACTTCACCTCATACACATACTCATGCTTCACTTCCCTTTGAGCAACCCATGCTTGATCTGATGAAGGAAGTGAATTTAAACAAGATAAAATTGAATAAACATGATGATTCTATTTGTATTTTAGATTCTATTGTAATTAATTTGGACGAAGGAGATACTCTCGATGATGATGTTCTTTATGCTAACAATGATATTCATGCTAGTGAGTCTGATGACATGTATGAGACTATTGATATTGATCATGATTTACAAGCTATGCTTTCACAAAAATTATATATCACTTCTAGTGACAAAAAAAGTGACATATCTTCGTAGCATGGTCCTTGTTTGGAACTTTCTATTGTTCTTCCATGCTTGATGTTGCTCCTCTTGCGAGTTTCCCACCTTCCCTAAAAATTAAAGACCAAGATGACGGGGGGGGGGGGGTGCGGGCAGGTGATACACTTGACTAGATCCTCTTGTATGGCGGATTTTTTGTATTTTCCTATTGTAATGTACTTCCCCTATGATGTGTTGTATGTTATCTATTTTGTTCAAATTTATTTAAATGACCCTTGTTGCTTTGTTGGTGCAAGGTGATAAAGGAATCACAATGTCATAAACATTCTTCTATTTGTATCTCACTTCTTCTATATGTTGTTGCATGGTATGTTGTGCATGTGCCATTGTTTATAAATGTGCCTTTGTGTTGTCTGATTGGGATGATGCAAATGATAGCTACCTTTTTTTTGTCTTTGTGATGTCGGCCCAAAAGCTTCTTGTTTGTAACTCTTACGTGCTTTTCTTCCATTGTGCTTGTAGTTCTACTACCTTTGAGGGATGATGACATTTGATTTTGATATAATATCTCATGTATTATCATATGATCATACTAACCCTAGATTTGGTAGATCCCTTTCATGCTCTCTTTTGTCATGTGCTCATTTCCCTTTATTTGTCCTTTCTTGGGGGCATTTCATAATGGAAACATTTCTTGTGGATGCTTGCATGCTTTATTAAATCCATTGTTCCCATTAGGGCATTTTGAAATCGCTTTAACATGGGGGCATACACTACGGGTTTTTTCAAGGACTGGTCATTCTTTTTTCAGATCCCTTATTGGATATACTTTCCTTAAGGATTGATCCTTGTTGATGGATTGAACTAGCATAATACAGCTTGTTAGGACATTCAATTCTATCTTTTGCGGTGCTTTCTTTTGTGTGGTTCACAATAAGAAAGAATCTTATTGGGATAGTAATCACACCCTCCCTCTCTCTCTCTCTCTCTCTCTCTCTCTCTCTCTCTCTCTCTCTTCCAAGTGATGCATCTCTTATTTTGGTTTTGGATTTGATAAGGACTTAAGTCACTTGGGGCCTTGATCTTTATTTGTCTCCTTGACCTTGATGAGATCATCATGTGCATTTGATCTACTTTACCATGAGCATGAGTTTTTCTCATACTCCTAAAGTGGGGGATAAATGTACCGTCCTAAAAAGTTAGCACCCATAATTGGAGGCTCTACGACCTATTAGACCCCATTTTGGTGATTTCGAGGTCTAAATGACCATTTCGCTTGATTCCAACAACCTATAATTTCTCCCTCCACTTTCTATCAAACTCCCCTAAATCCCGACAAGCTTTAAAGAAAAATTACTTGGACTAGGTCATCGAAGGCGACCTTGTCCTAGGTTTTTGTTCCTAAAGTTGGTTTGGGGCCCGATGTTGGGGTTTTCTTCTAATTTCTAGATCTGTGGTCAGCCTGGACTAAATTGAGTCCTTAAATGGGTATAAAATGGGGCTCTCTCCTCTCATTTTGACATCTATCTCTGAATATCCAATTCATATGAAAGAAATCAATTGATCAAGTGCAAGCAAGTCAAGATTTCAAGCAATTCAACTTGTGCAATTGAAGTGGTGGATTCAAGACGTGAAGGCAAGTACCCAATCTAGGAATTCCAAGTCTCCATTTCTTCAAGATCCATTCAATAAAAGCTAATATTATCTCATTCATGCAAATTTATCTCCCACGATGGATAAGTAGAGTGATTCACAAGCAATCAAGAAGATCCATACATCCATCCTTCTCTCTCTTTCTCTGTTGAGGTTATCAAGCATATATTCATTCAAGATCTAGGATTTGGAATATGTAGATCTGTGCATTTATGAAGGCATCCTTGATTCTACAATACATCTCAAGCATGCATTCAAGCATCTTCATGTATTTGAGCGATTACTACATCCGTTCATGAAGGTTTTTCATGCAAGGTAAATCTAACATTTATCTTGTTTACATTACTTTCCTTTGTGTAGTTTCAATTTCCTTTCAAGGTACATTCCTATACAGGGGTTTGACCAAGGAAACCCATTTCCACAACTTTTTTCGCTTCTTTTCTATGTGCAAGAATAATTTCAGGAGTTGCAGACCTAGATTCAAGAGTCTTAAAACTAGTTGTAGACCCTCAAAAAATTTCATCAAATTTAGACCTAAAAGGACTAGGTTGACTTTTCCAACCTTGTCTAGGACTAGGTTCACTTTTTTGACCTTGTCCTCCAATTTTTGGCTGAAAATTGCATGGTAGATAGTTACAAGCATTAGAGACCCAAATATGGAATTACAACTAATTCTAGCATCACGACAATAGTCAAATTCAAATCTGAAAGTCATTTTTCCTCGTCTATCTATTTTCCTCTTGCACTTACTTGTATATAATGCATTGTCTTTTGTCATTTCTTTTATCATAATATACATTTTATCATTTCATTTACATATCAACCAATCAATTAACAATAAAGGAATAATCCTATCCCCCAGAAACTCATCCTTGAATCTAGATCTTGCATTAGCATCCCTTCATATTTTTGGGGTTGTTCTAATTAGATTTGTTTGAGGGTGAACCTTTGGGTATATTCCTAATGTTATAATATAACATTGGTGAGTGATCTTCATTCCTAGCATTTTTCACCAATTTTATATTATACATGTAGATATTCTTTTATTATTAGAATGTTTCTAATACCAAAAATTATTTCGTAATCGAAACACTATCTTTGTAAACTATAAATGATTATCTTTCTCATTCATTAATTTATTCAATATTTTTACCAAATTGCCTATGTAATAGGCACTGCCCCTTAAAACCTCGGTTGGGGGTTCTACCCTGAACAATCCTCATTGGGGGTTTCCCCCAAACTCCTACTATGGGCTTTTCCCCTATCCCCCACTAGAAGGGTCATCCCTCGAGCCCCATAAGGGCTCTACCCCCTTGTCCTCCCTAGTAAATTTATTTGTGGGTGGATGCAGCTAACAAAGTCACCAAAATTTAAGCCCAATGGCATGATTAATTACCACATACCAATTTTTGATAGATAAAAATTATTTCAAGATAATATAAAATCTCTCATAAAATATTATATGTTATTTCTATTGTAATCATATTTTTAAAATAATTTTTTTGTGAATATTTAAGTTATTTATTACAGCTAATAAGATTCTAATTCCCCATATTTGAAAATATATAAAATTAAATATGCATATTCATAAAGATTTAACTCAAAATCAATTTCTAAATTAAATGTACAATTGATCATATGTGTGTGTGTGTGTGTGTGTGTGTGTGTGTGTGTGTGTGTGTGTGTGTGTGTGTGTGTGTGTGTGTGTGTGTGTGTGTGTGTGTGTATGTGTGTGCATATATATATGTATGTATATATATATGTATGTATATATGTATGTATATGTGTGTGTGTGTGTGTGTGTGTGTGTGTATAGACACACACACACACACATATAAGGGATGAGTTTGGGATGATGTCTTAGGTGAATTTAGTGGAATGGATACCCCTGAATCCTTGGTTCTCAATCGAAGAGGTTTCATTCTATAAGCACATACCCCTGTATTGGTATCTAAAGGCTTTGTGTGAATGACATAAAATCCTTTGTCAAAAATTATAAATTATTTTTATTATAATCATATTTATCAAAAATTGAATGTGTAACTTGTTTATTCCAACTATTAAGATTCAAAGTCTATAACTCTAAAAATCTTTAATATTAAATCTCTATATTCACAAGTATTTAACTCAAAATCAATTTTTAAATTAAATTTATACTTTCTTTTACCATCAATTAACTTTATACTTTCTTATAATATTGTAAACATATATAAAAATATATTTATGAGAAAATATTTTAATTCATCATAAGGGATGAGTTTGAGATCGTGTCTCATGTGTATTTGGTGGAATGGATACTCCTTAGTCCTTGGCTCTCATCAAAAGAAGTTTTAGTCCTTCAAAAATTCTACTTATGGAGATTTAGTTATGATATGGTTCACTGGATGTCCAAATAATTATGTAAAACGATACATGTGGTTGCTATCTTTGATAGAGTGAACTTGAAAAATTAATTTTGAGAAAGCTAAATGTTGAAGCAACTAAATTTTGAATACATTGAAGGTTTGTCATGTTGTATTTACAAGAGATGATCCTTAACTCAGGGAGAAAGTATTCAATCATGAAAAGGACAACCTTAAGGCTATGGAACGTTTGATTGTACACCTAGAATACTTGGTAAAAGTGTTGTTTAAGAATAACATAAAGCCTTTTTATAATAAGTAGGGATTGTCAAACAACAAAAGAGGATAGTCTACTTGTAATTCTTATTGATATAGGACACGGACAATGACAACCCAAGAATAAAAGGTGTAGAGGCAGATCATTGAAGACCAGGCTGGCATTCAAGGCTTAATGATGATTGAATATAGCATTGAGTTTCATATGATAGAGGTAGAGAAAACATGAAAGAAAGAATTTATTCATAGAACATATAATCTATGAAGAAACACAGTCCAAGAATGAATGTTTAGTCTGAAAGGGGACAATTTATGAGGGAAACCAAAAGAGAATGATTAGGGTCATGAGGGTTGTCATAGTACAATCAATAGAATCAAATAATAGACTTAAAAGTTTTGTATTGTAGGCATATGAAGACACCGAGTAAAAGTGAATTGCATCAATGGTAGTAGGCAATCATTGCACAAAATAATGCAAATGGAATTTTAAAATAACAAGACAATAAAAAGGAATTCATGCAAAAAATACTTAATGTTTATTTATATGAACACATGTGAGAGGGTCCAATGACTATACGAAACATCCACAACCACTTTTTTAAACAAATTATAGTAGCAAGACAAATACATTTTTTTAATAGGATTGTCAAGTTTTGTTAGAGTACTTACAATATCACCAAATTAATTATCTAATTAGGTCCTTATTATTGAAACTAAACTTGGAAGTGTCTATTTCCTTTTAATGGACTAGGATAATAATATATTATGTTTCCTCCTTTGTTATCATGTGGACACTTTGCACTAGCTAATTTAATGTTCCTCTAGGATTTAAATATAGGGTTGCATCATCCTTTTTATAAGTATGCATTCTATCCTTGTAATCGTTAATATTTTATGCATCAATATAATTCTTAGGTAGTTGAGAAAACTTATCTTTCTTGATCTCCATTTGTGATAAGTGTTTTGTTTGCAGGTGATTGTTAGGATTATAGGGTTAAAACATTAACTCCAACATGTGTTTAAGTGTCATATATATCTCAATCATAAGAGAAAAATCCTTATCTTCTGTATAAATTCATCCCCAGTCTCTCATGTGTTTTAACTTCCCCATTTCAACTATTAAGATCCAAATTCTTTCACTTCGAAAAGCTCTAAATTTATATCTCCATATTCATAAGGATTTAACTCAAAATTAATTTCTATATTATTTGTAAACTTTCCAATAACATTATAGGAATACATGAGAGAATATCTATTGAAATACTTTTTTACTTTGTCATTAGGAGAGAGACAAAGAGTTGTGCAAGTTAACTTTATGATTATGTGATTACATGAAATTTCATAGAACCTCATTTCAATAAATACAATATAGAGACTTATCAATTTACAATTAAGGTTTCACTTTGTGACTCATAATACAATTCATCAAATTGGTATGATTAGTGAGAAAATGCCCTTATCAATTGATAGGTTTTTTAACTTTAGGATTTAATTATTTTTACTAAAGATGAATTGTCTTTTTTTAGGCAAAAGGTATGATAAAGGCTCTAAAATAGCTAGATGTGATCAAATCCCCAACCCATTACAAAAAAGTCTCTAAAATAGCTAGATATTATCAATCCCAAGCCCATATACCTCAAATGAAGCCAGATATTACTGACATATTAAACATTTGGACCACCAAAAAATATACTATCTGTGCTATCTCAACTGAACCTAAATATGGCAGCCAAAAAGTATCATGAAAACAGAGAGGTTATTAGAGTGACATTGCGGAGAGAAAAATGTAAATGTAAAGGAGGGATTATTCCTCCACGTCCTCACTTTAGGCTGCATATGCACCATCTGCGAATGTTGCAATCTTGGTTCAAAAAAAGGGACATTGAGTGGAACATGGTCATCATGCTCATGATCCACTATCACCATAATAGCCTTGAACTTGCCCAAGCTTTTCTGAGCAAGCTGCACCCCAATGTCTGAAAGCTTTGTTTGCAAGGGGGCTCTCAAAACCCCAATTCGGTGCACCTCCAGAGAATCCTTTATGGCATTGTAAGTAAAGATGAATTATTAGTTATAATCTATTTAATATTCAGAAAAGATATAATTGATTTATATAAGAAGAAATTATCTCTATTATAATCATATTTCTTAATGAAACTAATGTAAATGTCTATTCTAATTATTAAGATTCAAATTCTTCAATATAAAAAAGCTCTAACAATGGGGGACCCAATCCCCATGAACAAACTGAGGCATTGACACCTAAATTACTATGGGGAAACCCTCCTTCCACCACTTGTCTCCTTATCACTCATTTCCTTCTCCTTCATGTCCACCAAGAGAGCTCAGTCATAGTATGAACACCATGTGAGCCTTGTAGGGATTTGAACCTTGGTTGCACCATTAACAATGCAACCAATTAACCATCATACTATGTGATGTACCACATATATTCACTTATTGTTAAGAGAGAGAGAGAGAGAGAGAGTCATACAAAATAACTTTGTGGTTGTGTGATAATTACATGAAATTTCATAGAACCTCCCTTTAAAAAAAATGAGATACAAAAACTTATCTCTCGACAATTAAAATTTAGAAGATGACTAGTCATATACAGTTTGTAAGTAATATCCTTTAAATACCTTTTAAACATTTGACCAAAACCTTATTGTAAAATCCTAACAAGTGAATCTAAAATTCATTTTTTTATGTCACATTATTCTTTTAATTTATATATGAATATTTTAAATACCTTTAACCATAAATGTTGCTCTCTCTAATATTTATATTCAATACAAATGGACCAAATAAATAGATTATTATTGCTAAAATTCTTCATAACATTTAATTGTGAGAGATATTATCCCTCCCGAATATGCGGGCCAACCTATCTTTATTATCTTCTTTTTGGAAGTCCAATCAATTTGGAAAGTTTTGAATGTCCAAATATTATACAAATTATTAAATATATTCAGACATAGTTTTGGGTAATTATTAATCAAACATGGTACTATTTTTATAAATATTTAAAAGTAAAAAATACAGGTCTTACAAATATTTTGCATCATTACAAATAAATATTTGCTTTGGTATAGTTGTATCTAGTATTGTTCCTATGAGTCATGTTGAGGAGGGTTCCTCCTTTGGTCAGAAGAATTTTGATGTTGCTATTGGTGGTTCCCTTCTGGAACCAAAGAAGAGAAAAATCGGTGATAAAGGTAAAGAAATTGTTACTATTTCATGGGATGAAGAAGAAAAAGATGAGGATGAGAAGGAAACATAAGAGAACAAAGCAAAGGAAATGGAAGTAGTTTCTCCATCGAAATCCAACTCTGTCGATTTTGATGTGGTGCAAACAATGTTAGAAGATAGTGAGTTTGATAGAGTTAGTGACATGTGGTCTAGTTGCTCTCTGGTGAGAAGAAATGAGATTGAGGACATGTTGACTGATCACTTGATTAGTAAGAAGATTGTTGTTTCTGATGTATCATATGTATTACCAGTTGAGTTGGTTAAGAGTGTTGAAAGAAGATTGCTAAAATATGGCACACATTATTGTGTAATCAAAGAGTCTATTGAGAAGAAGTGTATTGATGCTACACAAAGACTATCTAGGATCATCGGTTAAACAAGAGATTATATAAAAGAAATTTTTGACATTTACATGTATTGTCTTCGGTGGCCTACTGTTGTTGACAATTTCAGAGGTAGAATTGAGGTTATTGAGGTAGAATTTAATGAATTAGGAAAGACTTATGATTACTTCAAGGATGAAGGAAGAAAACAGAGAATAAGGGTTGATCAACTTCAAGGTGAAATGTTACATTTGCAGAGACAAAGAGAGGATTTGGTAAAGACCTTTTGGCTTGTGAAGGATTTGGTTGAGGTGGGGTTAGATCCATTTCTCCTATCCTTGTTGAAGTAGAGGAATATGGACATCGGTTATGATCTCCAGACTAGACTTCATCTTTCAGCATGTTGGTGCATCATTATAGTTTGTGTGTTCGAATGGGTGCAACTATGGTTGAGTGGAAGAAGAAGAAGCTCTCAATAATCAAAGAAAGGTATAAGAAAGTTTTTACAATAAAGTCTATTGTTCTTCTTTGATTATTTGAGTATTAGGTGAGTGGCCCTTTTCCATTGTGGAAAAATGGGTGAGAGAAATTAAGGAGAAAAACAATAAAGGAATTTCTAACTAAGGGGGAGTTTTTGTGTTTTGGGTCTTTTTGGATTTTTTGTTGTTTTGTCATTAATGCTAAAGGGGGATATTGTCGAATGTATTGAGGGGATTTTATTAGTGTTATCATTGATGTTAAACTCTTATATTGGTTAATGTTTATGCCAGTTGGATGACTGTTGATTGTCGGTTGGATATCTGTGTTTTGGTTATGTGCTTAACCTATTCATTCTATATAGTTTTTGGGTTATCGTAATGGATGTCTTTATTCCTATAAATCACATCTTTTTGGGGCATCTATATATTCTGATGATCACAAAAGTGTGAAATTTTGGATGGTGTTTGGTGGTTGTTGAGTTTCAGAGTTCTTCTAGGTATAGCTGCTACCTCAATATTCTTGTAGTTCATCAGATGTTTGTGGTATAACAATCATATCTCATTCTAGACAAGTTTTATCTAGTTCTATCCATCAATTGGTTCAGAAGTTTTGATGATCAAGCCATGGACTCTGTTGTGGTGTTCCATCGGTTCTAGAATTTACTCCTTTCGATAATTGTGCTATGAAATGCATTTATCTTATGTGTTACCTATCTTTAGGTCCTACAACAACGTGGTGTGAAGCCTTCATATGTATGACCTATTTTTAGGTTAAGTGGTAGTGTGTTAAATTATAATTGTAATATATTTTTGTATTATAGATGACATGTTTTGTGGCTAAGCCAGCATATGTAGTTATCTTATCAAATGTATATATAATTAAGTATATCATTTTGTATTCGAGCTGATGAGTGAGAGAGAAAGAAAAAAGGTGGTATGTGAGTGAATACTTAGCGGTGATGTGTGTAAGATGAAGTTAAATGTGTGAAAGGTTATTATGATATCAGTGTATCCTTACATACAGAGTTGCAGAAGATTGGATTGGTGTATTGGCAAAAGATATGTACCGGATATGTAGCTGACTAGCTTGGAACTGTTCCATGCATAAGCAGATGCAATTTCATTAGTTCACATTTTGTCTATAACACATATTTTGTATCAAGGTAGTTATCCCAACCGATAGTTAGCCAAACATCAATGAGCAAACTGACAATGAGCCCCTTGTAAAAATCACCTTAACTAGTGTCACCATATCCAATGTTCTTTTCATGAGAATTAGTTTCCCCATGGTTTTTCCCATCTTGGGTTTAACAATTACATCTAGTGTTATGGTGTTCATTATTCTTTTTCTTTCATGTTTTTATTAGTCATAATTATTTGAATGGTTTATGTGTATACCAGAACAACAAAAGTTTTAGAAAGTGTTTTTGAAATAAATCTCAAAAATATATTTAATACATTTATGATAAATATTTTAGCTTTTATAATGAAGTATTTATTTGAAGAGTATTATGAAAAGATAGATTAAAAATATATGAGATTTTTAATTTATTTTTTAATACTACCATCAAATATATTGAGTTAAGATAAATTAGTACAAATAATCACTCATTTTCTTTATAATGTAGGTATTGCAAAATTTAAATAATATATAATACATAGATAAGTGAATATCATACTATATTGTTTACAGTTGATTTTACTGTTAACATTTATTTAATAACATAAAATTTTGTAAACACTTTTTTTATCATTTAATTTTACTATTGAACGTGTTTTAAAGTAATGGTAATATTGGAAGGTGTTACTTGATATATTAATGTTGTTATAAAGTAAATATTTATTTTTGGCAACATTAGTATTTAATTTATTATTATTTTTTTGCAAGTTGTACATGGTTGGCCCCTAAAAATAAATTGGGGCCAACCATGTACAACTTGGCATCAGTTGATCCAATAATGCAATATCTAGAGTTTGTCAAAATTGATAACTTTTGAAGTTTATGAGATCCTTATGCATGGAACGAAAGGTCACAAAATTCCCTTGCCACTTTATTTCTTTGGATGAATTGTCAACTTGTCATTTATCATTAAAGACTCAAAAACTCCAAATAATGACACTATAAAAAGATATGTCATCCATGACAATATTTCAAACATGTGCAAACCATCAATCTCACACCTACCAATCACCAAATTAGAATAACTTTGAGACTTAACTCAAAAGCGTAGGCTATTGTATATCAAAAAGCATTATGCACGAAAAATGAGAGTGGATTGAAATAGAAGTATAAGCTCAATCAATAACTAGCACTTGCACCAGAAGAGCGTGCAAGTGATAGGCCAATAGGAAATACAATTAAATTAGTATGCTAAGGAGACATTATTTATAGTTTATATAATTTTATAGAATAATTTTGAAATACTTACAACATTTTTTGAAACATTTGAAAAATCTTTGTAGGATAGAATTTCTTATAATTAATTGAAGGAAAAATTTGTAACATTTTCAATTTTTAAAATTTGTATAGTTATAATTGATGAACTTAGAATTTTATGATCGTTCTGATTAATGGAAAAATTAGGTTTTGAAGGGATCCGAAACCCTTTACAAAGAAAAAGCTTAAGATAGAGCATTAGGAGTACACCAAACAACAGATCAACCAAAACAAAAGGCCACCATCCCCACGAAACCACCCAAAAGAACTCAACCAAAGAAACACCTACACCGCTGCAAAAGATAAAACATTGGAAATTCGTAGCAAAAGATACACTAACTATCTTTTTGTCCCCTTCAAATGAGATCGAAGGGTCATGTCAAAAGTTGGGGAGGATTTCTTGAAATTTTTTCCTTTAACTGTAATCCAGCCTTCTTCAACACTAGCAGCCTTATTCTACCAGCATAATGATTCCAGAGATGGAGAATGAGACCCCAAAAGTAGGGTTGAGTCACCCAGAGAAACAGCCAGCATAGGGCTGCCATTAGATCTAGCCAAAGGGTGATCAAGATATGGAGAAGTAATTTCAGATCCAACATCTAATAAAATACCATCCTTTCGAGCAAAGCCAGCATCCACCGAATCAGTAGAGAATCTGGTATCACCCAGCGTAGAAAGAGAAGGTTCAGGTCTAGTAATCGGGACAGGGACAGAGCTAGCAGCCCCAGCAGACCCTTCTGGAACATTAATATCAGGACATAAGCCAACCTTCTCACCACTAGGCAGAGGATTGCCAGTATCAGGAGTAGCCTCCATCTCAAGGTGGGATGAGCTTTTCAAGACAGTGTAATGTTGGGTAGAAGCACCCTTCCACCAAGAAGGAGAAGATTTCTTCTTCTTGGAAATGAAGCCACATTGGGATGAAATATGACCAGTCTTAAAACATTTACGACATCTAAAAGGAATGCCTTCGAAGTCAAGCAGCTGGATCCACGGTCCCAATGATGATTCATTTTTAATTTTAGCTGGGAGGCCCTTCGAGGTATCAGTTTCTACCAAGATACATAATTTTATGATCGTTAATGATTCAACTATGATTATAATATTGGAAGATAGTACTAGATCTTTTTAAAAAAGGCACAAACATTATGTTGGTGATTTTTTGGTAGTTTGTTTAAATGATCAAGATATGATGAAAATATCACAACAGAAAGTTACACTAAATAAAATGAAGACAATAGATTATTACATAGTACTATTGGAAACAACAAAAGAAGAAGAAGAAGAAAATGTATCCCATAAGTATCTTGACATACTATACTTGACATAATTTCATTAAGATTCTTTTTCTACTGGTTGAGAAAATTGCTTTCAAAAGCTTCCTACCTCAATCAAAGAAAGCTTTGCACTTGAGCTTAGATGAATTAGAAAGATGTGTTAAAGGAAATATAAATCATAGAAATTTTTTGACAAATAGACAATATTAAGTAATAAGCTTGAAAAGAGTCACACATTTTTTATTAAAAATTAGAAAAATTTAAATTTTATACCATACCTACGAAAAAATTAAACAGAATGGATATACCAACTCTTTGTCTACATCATTATGACCCAACCCAATCCTTGACATGATAAGTACCAAGATGCTTTGTTGTTAGGACACTTACCTTTTATCCAAGATTTTTGGCCCACAATGTATTACACAAGGGAAAGCTTCATTCTATCTTCTTGTGCCCAACAACTATGTTAAAAGGTTATTTTCTCAAAGACTCTCAATTGTATCTAAAGAAATTACATGCCATCTTCAAAAGAAAATTCAAAGTACAATTTGGCATATACATTTTTTCTTTGTAAGAAAAAATAGAGTAGCAGTGCAAAACAATCAATCATATTCTATATGATAAAGAATGTTATAATTTCATAAGGAATAGACAATACAATAATTTGGAGTCTTCAAGATGGGCCCAAAAAAAAATATCATTACTTTAACTTCTTACTTTTTAATCATTTAGATTATGATGGTTGTCTTTAACATGTTTCTAAATAACGAAGACAAGTATTTAGGCACTAATAATTGCTTAGAATTTATAGGTTAGTAGGTAAATTCTAAAAAGTGGTTGCTATTAATTCTTCTAGCTAGTTGCTTGATGGAAATTTGTTGTGATGTTGCTGTGTCAAGAATTTGTTACCGTGATGTAATAGCAATTGTTAAATTCTTTTTTATTTTATATTCTCTAAATCTAATTAACATAATCACATAGGTAGAATCCTTTGAACACTTTTTAAGCTTGACAAGGTGAAAAATAAAATATCATGTTTGCAACGTGCAACTCCTCTATAAATATAATGGCCAATAACTTTATTTCTAATATCTTGCATTCATCTCATTTGTTTTCTATAATGTAAAACTACATTTGACATAACCAATTTGTAGGTGACCTTATATTCAAAATCTCGATGGTTGTGAATCATGTATTCTTATTTGCCCTTTCATTGTGGTGCTTCTGCAGCATTTATTTATGACTTTATCAATTGTTTTTACTACCATAACTGCATTTCCATGTGCACTCATTACAAAGTGCTTAAACACAAGCCATCATACTTGGTAAAGCTTTTAATAAAATCCTGTTCGATAAATCTGATAGCTGCCATAAAATTTAGTTGACAAGATTAAGCTATTGGAATCAAACTTTAGTTTGTCATTGGCCCATCACTAGAACTACAGGTTCTAGATTGGATTCATAATGGGATTTCTTTGCATCTGTTGGACAAACATCTTCCTCATGTTTGAGGTTAACAAGCAGTGAAGTGGATTAGATGGAAATCAAGTTTTAGATTTAAACCTGATCATTGATTTGGATGTTTGGTTCCAATAGTTTTGTTTCTGAGTCCCTAAGTTTTCATGCTTCACATTTTTTAAAAAGTAATGGTTGTAGTTCATGGTCAATATGCACTTCATCTCATGGTTCATTTAACTAATCCTTCCCAAATATTTTAAGAGCCTTTGAATCGAAGATTATAACCAACAAGAATATTTGACCTAATGTATAAATTATAATTTCATCTTACAAGAAGATTATAATTTTTAAATTTTATCTTTAATTATTTTCTATGGTTTGCCAAATTATGGGATGCAAATATGCTATGATAGGGATGGTTTAAGGATGGTTGGAGAGGAACCCTACATTTCAAAATTATACAAGGGGTGTGGAGCTCAAGAAAATGATGATTAAGCAATAGATTTACCATAAAGCTTGAAATTGCAGAATTTGAATCTCAGAAGGGTTATTTACTCCACTTGTGGGTTGAGTTCTCTTTACTAAATAAATAATAATAAATGATATATAATGGTGCACTCTGACTTAGAGTTCAAATGAGCTATAAATTGAAAAAGTTACCTTTCTACTATACCCAAAAACATCGAAATTAGAACACGTTTCCAGTTCTATTTCGCAAAACAAATTTCAAAATATGTTTTGAGAATTGGTTAGGATTAAAGCTTCATTATTTGCAAGATGGACAAGTTAGGTAAGGACCTTAGAAAAAAATTATCTTCGTCTCCTTGTGTCTGGAACTTGAGTCCCACCCTGTAGTGAAGTAGTAAAGCATTTGGTACGTGAATCTTCTAAGATGAATGTTTCTATTTAACTATTTTGATGCTTATGTGTTTTCCCTTAGATCAAACTTTTTTGTATAATTCTATAATTGTTTGGTAAGATCAATCTTGTATCAATGGGGAACCAATCAGAATTGAGTAGTGTTGTTCTTTTGGAAACCACGGTTGATGATACAAGGTTGTTATTTGTCGCTCACGTAATAAAAATTGAAGTATGGTTCATAGTGATTTTATTAAAAAATGGGTTCTATTAATGAAGTCAGGTAAAAAAGTAATATCACGTCCCTAGGTGGGCATGGCCTATCTTTCCTATCTTTCGGCTAATTAAGGTCAAATATCTTTTCTTTTTTTTTCTTTTTTTTGTAGATGACCTAAACATAAGTCATCTCAAATGAGCCTTAAGATTAGATTTGAATCTAGGATTTTTATGACATCTATTTTATGAATGAACACTTTACCAATAGATAAATTCAAAGAAAGAGTGTTCAAATTCATCATTAGGCAATTGAAAGGATTTTGCAAAAGACATATTCAAAGAAAGAGTGTTCCAAAATCATTATTAGGCATATTGAAAAGATTTTTCAAAACACATGATAAATGGAAATGTCATAAGTTTTGGTTTACTTTTCTATTTCAGAAGACATGATCAAAGGAAATGTTGCAGGTTTTGCTTTACTTTTCTATGGCCTTTGAATCCTTTATTTCTATCTTCTTATGGAGGAGAATTTATCTAGCACTTTTGAGGTGAAGTTGATTTTGAATCTACGTGTAAGGATAAACATAAAGAATTATATCTCTGTTTTTCTTGTTCTATCTTATTATGATGACGTTCACAAAATGTGATCTAAAACATTGACTGCCACGAAAATAGAGGGAGAACATTGAATTCCATATGGGAGATGGAACTAAATAGACAAATAGATATCCTACACACCTCTCCCTTAATCTGAATAGGATTTTTTAAAAATGCGCACCTTGAGACCGTACAATCATTTATTGCAGAATGCTTGAAATGGTAAAAAATGGGCGCCTTGGCAATGTGTATTCCCTCCTTTCCTGGAATTAGCCAGCAGTGTTGGTTTGCAACGAAATGGACCTTGCAAAAGTATCTACAGAACAGATTCAACATACATGAAACACCAGCACTACTTATACTCGTGTTCCCAATTGCAGTGTATCTACAGTTAGTTGGGAATATTAGAAATAAGAGATTTAAGCGTCCTGATATCAGATTGAACACATACTGCAAAAGTTTGTTAAAATTAAATCCTCATCAAGAAGCTTTGTCCCTTCACTTGGTCCACCAGTTTCCTTTCTTCAGATTTTGCTTCTAACTTGAGAGGAAGGATTAGGCAAGTTTTTAGCCATTTCTCTGAGAACAAATTTCTGGATTTTGCCAGTCGAAGTCTTGGGCAGTTCCTGCATGAAGATCACAGATTTGGGCGCCATGAAATGGGCAAGGTGCTTTCTGCAGAATTCGATAATCAATGCCTCGGACAAAACTTCCCTGTTACCTTCTCCGCCATGTTTCTTGACACTAACAAAAGCGCAGGGCGTCTCCCCCCAAAACGGATCAGGCCTGGCCACAACAGCCGCCTCCACAACAGAAGGATGCGAATACAGAACTGACTCAACCTCCACGCTACTGATATTCTCCCCGCCAGAAATAATTACATCCTTAGACCGGTCTTTGATCTCTATATACCCATCCGGGTGCACGACCGCAACGTCACCGGTTCGAAACCACCCACCTTCCATAGCACTAGCGGTCATTTCCTCGTTCTTGAGATAGCCCTTCATGACGCTCGCTCCTCGCATCATGACTTCCCCCATCTGAACGCCATCTCTCGCCACACTGGCCATGGTCACCGGATTCTTCACATCGACTTCCGCCAGGCTTAAATTCCTCACCCCCTGTCTCGACTTCAGCCGAGCTTTTTCTTTGCCCGGAAGCCCGTCCCATTCCGTTTTCCAAGCACAGGAAACCACCAGACCAGCAGTTTCTGTGAGACCGTAGCCGTGCGTAATGGAAAACCCTAGCTCTTCGATTTTCCACAAAATTGCAGCGGGCGGAGGGGCGCCGGCGGTGAGGATCTCCACCTGGTAAGACAAATGTTTCCGATCCGCCGGATCTGCATTCGCCATCATGCTCAGCACAACCGGCGCGCCGCACATATGCGTGACCTTGTGCTCTGCAATTGAATCGAAGATTATTTTGGCATCAAATTTCCTAAGGCAAATGTTCGTCCCTCCCACGGCGGCCAAAGTCCAGGGCAAACACCACCCGTTGGCGTGAAACATTGCCAGCGTCCACAGATAAACCGGCCGCCTTCCCATCTGCCACATCGTCAGATTATCCAGGGCCATGGCATAGATTCCCCTGTGTGACTGCACAACGCCCTTTGGAGCGGATGTCGTGCCGGATGTATAATTCAGAACTGCCGCTTGCCACTCGTCTTCCGGCCATCGGATCTCGAATTCCGGATCCCCTTCTCTGAGCAACCCTTCGTAGGTTAGCGCAGCGCTGCTCCCAATTTCTTTGCCGTTTTCTATCTCCTCGATCACTACCAGAAGCGGTTTATGCTTCAATAAACTTAGGGTTTCATTCACCACACTCAGAAATTGGTAATCCGCAAATATAATCTTTGGTTCGCAGTGGCTAATCTGTGCCGCCATTGTGCGAGCATCCAGGCGGGTATTCAAATTGTTGAGGACCGCCCCGGCCATCGGAATTGCAAAATGCATCTCGTACATGGCAGGAATATTTGGGGCTACTACAGAAACCTGCACAAGACCGCCTGATAAACTTGGATCGAAATTTTAAATAATAAAAATCTTTACATCCATTTTATGAGAAGATTACATATTAAATCCCTTGGTTAAAATTTACGTTCCGAATCTTATAAAGGATAACGAGAAATCACATATCCCAAAGCAGAACAGGCAAGTACAACAGAAAACAAATGGCATATGAAAACCTTCACGAAACAATAACGAGAAGATAAAAATCTTCATTACATATGAAAATCCTCTGTAAATATGAAAACTACGAAATCTAAAACTCGAATCCATATTTAGGCAACAGCAACAAAATAAAAATCCTTCACATCCATTTCATGAAAAGATTGCATATGAAAACATTTAGTTGTAAGAAAAAAGATATCTTGAAGTCACTTTGCAAACCAGAACAAGCATAACTGAGAAATTTTAGTTCAAAAGCACATTTAAAAAGCATCAAAATAAAAATGATTACATCCATTTCAGGAAAATATCACATATTAAAACGCTTATGTCAAAATGAAAAGGGATAACATGCAATCACGTTTCAAAGCAGAATAATCAAAACTAAGAAATTTTAAAATTAAATTGACGTTTAAAAACAAAAAATAAAAATCCTTTACATCCATTTCAAAACTTTTAATTAAAATTTACGGTCAGAATATTAAGAAAAACGGGAAACAAGAAAACACGAAATCACATCCCACGGCATAACAAGCAAAACTGAGAGACCTTAAACTCAATCAACATTTAAAAAAACAAAAATTCCTCTACATCTATTTCATGAAAAAATTACATTTGAAACCGTTAGAAGTATACAGTGAGAATCTTAAGAATATAATGATAACATTGAAATCACATACCAGAACAGAAGAAGCAAAAACTGAGAAACCCTTACCAAATCAAAACCCTTAATTAAAATGATACATCAAAACCATTAAAATTTACAGTCAAAATCTTAAGAAAAAAAAGATAGCATGAAATCACATTGGAAGCAGAACAAGCAAAACTGAGAAACCTTAAACTCGAATCGGCTTTTAAAAATCAACAAACTAAAATATCTTTACACTTCACATCCATTTCATGAAAGGGTTACATATTGAAACCCTCACTTAACATTTACAGTCTCAATCTTAAAAAACAACAAAGATATAATGAAATCACATCCAAAGCAGAAGCAGCAAAAACTGAGAAACCCTTACCACATCTCCGCGACAAATATTGCGCAAAGCTAGAGCAGAGGACAACTGGCGGCAGCGTTTAAAGGTCTGAGACCATGTGAAGCGAGTGGTGTTGTAGACAATAGAAGTGCAATCGCTGTAGACAGTGGCAGCCCTCTCAACAAAGCCAACCGGGGTAAAGGGAGGATAATTTGCAGGGCAGCGCTTCAACTCTTCCATTTGCTCCAATCTCAACTGATGGAAATCCTCTCTACTTAATCCGAAGATTTTTGAGTCAATTACAGACCAAAGGAATTAAATCGCCTAAAATGAAACTGTGTCTGCAATTATCATCAAAAATATTTGTTCTTTCAGCCTGGTTCGGCTTCTCCTTTCTGTCACAGCTCTGCTGGTTTATGGCAGTTCGACTGTGCTGGATCATCTTAGTTTGTGCACTGAATCTGGATTTTGTCCTCCATTTTCGTCCTCTGCATAGCTTACCATTCCTTCTTTATAGGGCTTAAATCTTATCATACATATGGGAGACCTGCACAACTCTGCAACAATCTTGCCTCGAATATCAACAAAGCTTATCATATCCAACTGGCACAGAATCAGTTAAATATAAAATAGAATTCGTCGACTTTCAACACTGATAACGAAATTAGTATAAATATTTTATAAAAATTGAAATATGAATCAACAATAAATAAATTAAATGGTCGGTTTTTTTTGGTTGTTTATGGTATAGTGTTATGGTTAAATGGTGACATTGTTGATATAGACTATTTAGTTTTTATTCTTTATATTAGTTTGATGTGTTCGTAAAGTTCCACATTAGTCTCATTGAGATCGAAGTTGATAAGGTTCCACATTAGTTTCATTAAGAGCGAAGTTGATAAGGTTCCACATTAGCTTCATTGAGAGCAAAGCTAGTAAGGTTTCACATTAGCCTCGGGGAGAACAAAGTTGATAAGGTTCCACATTAGCCTCATTGAGAGTGAAGTTGATAAGGTTCCACATTAGCCTCAAAGAGAGCGAAGTTGATAAGGTTCCACATTAGCGTGACAGAAAGCAAAGTTGATAAGGTCCCACATTAGTCTCAAATAGAGCCAAGTTGATAAGATTCCATGTAAACCTAGATAGAGTTAAATTTGGAACATGGATTTTTTTGTCTTCGGTGACCTCACTTAACTCTAATCAAATTATAATTCTCCTCTTATCTGTAAAATAAACAAATAATTATTTTTCCAAAATTAATTTTTTATATAACAAATTTTACATAATTATTTTAAATATATTTATCTTTTATAAAAATATATTTTATCTATTTTATTTAGTTTATTTTAATTTAATTTTTTCTTCTTTTTTATATAATTGTTTTACTTGTATACAATATTTAATTTTACTTTTTAAAAAATATCATTAAGTTTTTATTTTATTTTTAAAAATATAATATTAGATGGGATTCCAACCCAAACTTAGAAATGGAAGGTAAATATTATATATTTCTCCATAACTTTTTTATTAGTATCATTATATGCATTCAAAATAATTTTAACATTTTGATATTTTTTATAAATCATGTTTCTTTTAATTATTTTATAGACAAAACAATAATATTTTTACACTTGATATCTTATAGATTATGTCTCTTAGTATGATTATAAGTAAAAAAATAAAGTGGAGGACTAATTTTTTAACATTTCTATAAAAAAAATCTGATATTATTAATTGGAACAATTAATAAAAGATTTATTTGAATTTAGGAATGAGATCAAGAAAATTAACAATAATAAAGTTAGGAGTGGCTTAGTTATTTCATATGACTATTATCAATTTTATCTATTGTATAACTAATTTCATGTGAATATTGTCTCAAAAAGTGATTATAATATAATGATGATTATAATGCAAATAAAGTCCACTAATAATTTTCTACTGTATTGGACAAATCCATGCACGGAATCTAACCTTAATGACACAAGTTAGCCTTTTAGGCACAAACATGTCTTATGTTTTGATATATTCTTAAACCTATTTTCTTATGTTTTGATGTAGTTTTAAATCTATTAGCATGTATGTAGTATTTAAAAGTATCGTAAAGTGCATTTATTTAAAATGAGAGTTTCTAATTTTCATATTATTATTATCATTATCTAAGTCTGGTCGCTAATGTACAATTTGATTTCAAATATACAAAACAAACATACAAATTCTTATTATGATAAATTTATATACTATTTTATAATATAATTGTGATACAAGTCTTATGATATTTTACTAGTAAAATGATTTTAGATATACTTCACACTTCTTTTATTAATGACGGTTGTTAAGCTCTCTACAAAACACACCAAATACTATAAAAAAAAATGTCAAACTTTTTTTTTTTCAAATTGGTGAAAACACAATGATTTTTTGTACTTGTTCGACCACAAAATATACAGATCATAAAAAACAAATAATAAAAATTTTAAATAACTTCCTTTATTAATCACTAATATTTGAATACTATATTACTATTAAATATAATCTAAAACATTGATTACCCTTTCAAATTTTATAATCTAAAAGATATTAACAACAATCGTGTGATTTCCACTTTACAGTGGCAGATAACTCCAAAATCAATAGTTTTTGTTTTTATGAGCTATTTCGTATTTATCAACGACTTTCCTTTCAGTATTTTTATTTGTTAAAATGGCTCCGCGGATATTGCAATTGATTCCATTCAATCCAATAATAGAAGACTAATAATTACAATAATATTAGAATGTCAAACAATTAAGGTATTTAAGTGTTCTTTATTCCGGGATTCTAATGCACTGATTAGATTCCAATCACATGAAAGTGTATTAATCTATATTTTAACTTAGATTCATGCACTGATTAGATTACAATCACATGAAAGTGTATTAATCTATATTTTAACTTAATAAATCATATATAATATTATTGATCATTTGTCCAATCAAAATAATTATAAAATATTATGAACTAGCAATTGCACCTTGGTGTGCAATAGATACACGAAGATATGTTTACTGTAATATATAATGTGTAATATATATATACAATTTTTTATACTGTTGCTTTGTATTTATTTGTTATTTTTTATGTGTACAATTAATTTATTGTTTTGTTGTATATATATAGATAGATAGATAGAGAGAGAGAGAGAGAGAGAGAGAGAGAGAGAGAGAGAGAGAGAGAGAGAGAGAGTTCTTTTGTATTTATTTGGATAGTATTCCTTTATTTAAAATTGTAGTTTTGATATTGTTGTTTTTGTGGGTAGAGAATTTATTAAGAGACTAGATGTTTTATACAATTTTTTTTGTGTAGTATCTCAGTAATGATTTTTAAATAAATCACATCTTTTTTATATTATTACATATTTTATATTTAATTTACATTGGTATAGAAATATGTGAAGAAATGTTTGGTACTCTGTAATTACATTGGTATAGAAATATGTGAGGAGATGTTTGGTACTCCGTAAATATGTGATGGGTAGTATAATTTTTTTTTTGTTCATATTAATTATATTTTTTTGAGAAACTCTTTGTTGACATTTTGTTTATCGAGTATTTGTGGGCATGAAAGATAGTAGAAGTTATGTAAGTCTTTTTTTGTTATTTTTGTTGTAAGTTAGAGGAACAATGGAAGTCTTCTATATTTGTACAATATTTATGTCGGGAAAGTAGTATGAAGGAATTTAGCAGAGTATGAAAGGAGTTGATCGGATTTAACTAAAATAACAGTTATTTTGTCTGTTGTGATTAAATTTAGGATTTGTTATGTTCATAATGATGACCCCATAGAGTTTTACATGTTTTTATTTGGAAGTCATTTGTTTTGTGTAAGGGATTTGTAGGATTGATGGACATGTAAGGGTCTGTAATACAATTTTATTGACATAATTGATATTGTGTAGCAACTTGCAAGAGTATTATTTGTCACTAATACATTTGAGGCCATTTTCTGACGGCCATGTGTCGGATTTGCAATGCCTATTTGTCGAAACTTTGACAAATGTGTCTGTCAGTATTTTTGCGTTGGAAATGCCAACGGAAGTGATAACTGTTGGTATTCTGACATCGTTTCCTATCGAAATCGGCCCAATAAATACCAATTTTGCTATGGGACCGATTTGTCAAAAAATAGTTCTTACAACGTTTCTTCGATCGAAAATGCAACGGATATGCAGTAGATGTCCGACATGAGAACCCGTCGAATGTATAACAGCCCCGATGTACCTATAGGAGAACCTGTCAGATATCTGACGATGTGTAATAAACTACCGACACGAGTATCCGTCGGACATATAGCGCTTCTGTCGGAAAAGCTTTACTACCTGTTGAAAAAGTGACGAATTGGCATAGTAAAGACAACAAAGCTCAAGAGACCATCATAGTTGGCCTCTGTCTGTGGTCCATATACTGACAAAATATTTTACATTTCGTTAGCTCATCAAATGAGGGGATTTGAAAGAATTTAATAGAATATTTTTCATGATAACGTATATTATTTAAGTTGATGTTGCTCAAATTTATCGACTCCACGCACTTGTATACTACGAGCACAGCCATAAAGAAACATCTCCTCACATGGCCTACATTACTCAAGCCATGGGAGCGGATGATTCTTTATGGCTGTGCTCGATGCATACAAGTGCGTGAAGTAGATAAATTCGTTCACCGTCAAATTAAAATAATATACGTTAGACATGAAAATATCATTCATTAAATTCTTTCAAATCACTGCATTTGATGAGCTAATGAAATGTAAAATGTTTTGTCAGTATATGGACCAAAGACGGAGACCAACTATGATGGTCTCTTGAGCTCTGCTATCTTTAGTCCTAGCTACTGGGTAAGGGTTGGAAGACTTATACCTGTCGATCGTTGAGAATAATCAGTACCTTGCCTTTATGTACACTGCACAGTATCTAATATAAGAGAAGGCAGAAAATATGAATGGATAAAAGAAATGAAAGATACAATAAAATTATCTTGTTGTTTACCTTCACATAATTGATCCCAGCCTCGCAAAAGTAATTTTATATGATCACTAGCACATTTCGTGCATGGATGAGAAACAGTATCCAAAGTTTCTAGATTCTGAGAAGAGGTATGAGTGGAGGCCAAAAAAGGGATATTTGTGAAGGTTTTATAGACGTAGTACTGAATCATCATCTCTACACTGATACTCAATTTGGAAACCCTCTCTAGCAAATCTCCACAAAAATCCCTTCTAGCCTCCACTGCATATACGTCTTCTCAGTATCTAAAATTTCTCCATCATTGATTCTCGTCATTTTTCACCATCTCCATGGACTAAGACCTTAAATTATTGAGCTTCTCTTTGTTTCGAGAATAGTTTAACATTCTCTACTTAACAGGGCCAACCACGTGAAGGTGGAAGCTCATCTGGCCCCTCCTAGGAGCCTCTTATGACCCTTTACGATATTTTAAGACCTCTAAGATGTGTATTCTTAGGGGTCGTAAAGGGTCATAAGGGGTCCTAGGACACAATAGTTGAGAAACATAAATGTAGGCATCATGGTCACAAGTTTTTGGAAACAACATAATTGAGTGGTATACCCAAACGATACAAAACAACCACTACTCCTCTAGAACCGGAGGAGTAGTAGTTGCTTTGCATCGTCTGGGTATACAACTCAATTATGTTGTCTCCAAAAAATTGTGACCATGATGCCTACATTTATGTTTCTCAATTGTTGTGATATCTACATTTATGTTTCTTAGCTGTTGTGATATCTACATTTATGTTTCTCAGCTGTCGTGTTTATGTGCATGTTTTTTATGTGTTTGGGAAGACATATTTCTAGCATGGGCCTGGATCCTATGGCAATTAGCTTCATAACAATGAAGTAGATGACGGATGAGCAATTAGCTTCCCAAGAAAAACCCCATAAATGAACTGCATTTATTTGTGGTTCATTGCTTTTCACAACACATCAAGTTAATGCAACTTAGTTTGTTGTTCTTTGGTTTACTAGTTTAATCTGGTTTAAGAATGGTTTGTTTCATGTTTGAATGTACCATTGAATGAAACTTGGCTATATTAAGTACAATCTTAAGACTCGTGACTCTTCAAATTCTCTTGTTTCCTTCAGACCTCCAGACATGTGTATTGTGATATTTCCTGCAACAAATGGACTTGTGATGATTTTCACAATAATACATGTGTTGGAGGAAAGCTCATAGTACTACTCAGGCAAATCTGAATGTTCATCACTTTTGCATATAAGATTTGATCATAGAAAGTATATGCACAGGTGAAAAACATGCATATTTAACCAAGCAATACTGGGAGCTAGACCCAACAACAAATGGATTTGCGGTGATTTTCACAATAGTACATGTGTTGCTGGGTAAGCTCCCAATAGTGCTTAGGCAAATCTACATGTTCATCACCTGTGCCTATGAAGTGGCTCTAATGGAAGATACAATCAATAAATTCTGCATACTCCTTATTTTCTTCAGGGTCTTTCTTGAATGGAATGACTCGTTACTTGTACATTGACTAGAATGTTGGTGGAAGAAGGATGATTTGTTTGCAACCTACAGATATAGACACTGAACAACCATTTTTTCAACTCTAATTTTCTCAACACAAAGGGACATTTATCATAGCCATAGAAACATGATTATTTTAAAATGGAATACACCAAGGAGTACCATCAGAAATATTGACCATTTACAATCATGAATAGTTAACCTAAATCAAATAGCTCATTTTTTTATCAGCATGTGTAGTCTCTGTGTATATGAAAAATGAATGAAATATCAAGCTGAAATAAAACAGTGAACAAAAATTCAATTATAAGGCCTAATTTATCAAGAGAAACAAACATTAGGACGAAAGAAAAATCATTAAGACTATAGAAAAATCATTAGGACTATAGAAAAATCATTAAAACTAGAAAATCAAGTTCTAGAAAAATCATTTAGACTAGAAAATCAAGTTCTAGAAATGGACGGTTCTGATGCTTTGCCATTACAACAGTTGAGCATTCATCATTTGGTACTTCTTGGCGTATTCCATTTAAGTTTTTCAGCTGTCGTGTTTATGTGCATGTTCTTTATGTGTTTGGCTTCTCTCCCTCGCAAGGGATATGCCAATAGGTAATTGATTTGAAAGCATAATGATTTGACAGTATTTTTTTAGGATAGGCGTAATCATCCCACCAAGCTTAATTAGAAACATTTGTGATATATGTCAAGTACTTATAATCAGTATGCCCAAGAAATAGAGACTTAGTAGTAAAAGCATAAGGTTGCACATCCACATCCGCCCTAGTAAGTATTAGAGCCTTTCAAATTTGTAAAGAACATAAACTTTGCAAATCAAATTGATATTTCATTAAAACCTATGTTCTTGATCAAGTTCTTAAAGATTAAAACATGAAATAAAAAGAAGATGCAATGAAGACGACATGTGCCTTGTAGTGAGGACATTCAAGAGAGGTTTGATGAGTATTCAGATTGCTCAAAGATTGATTTTGAATCAGCAATTGGTGAAGAACATGAAGTGGTGTGTGGTGAATCTGAAGATGAAGAAAATCTAAATTTAGTGGTGTGTGGTGAATCTAAAGATGGAAGGAAAGAAAAGTCCCAAGTTTTGAATTTGGATAGTAGAGGCTCCTTTCCTCATTCTCACAAGTCTACAGATTTATCACATGGATTAATCAGTAAAGAAGAGGCATCTAGCATTGGCATTCAAGATATAAAGGTTGGGCCTGACCATTGCACAAAAAGGTTCTTGTATCCATTTAAAATTTGTCACCAGGGTATGACCATAATTCTGAGTTCATAACAGTGACATAACTCCACTACCTCAAGATATGGCAGCCTTTGGTCAAGAAGAGAACAATGATTTACATCCTATATTTGAGGGTACACATGCTGCAAGCATGGGGCATGATGGGAATGATACAACTCATCATAATTAATAAAATAACTCTTGCCAACATTGGGGTACCCATAGATCAAAATAGTCCTGGTATTTGGGTCAATAGACGACAACCTTTCCATATGTTGCCTCACCTATTTGAGGTAAGCCAAACTCGGTCCAATTCTCTTAACAATGGTACACATCCATCCAAGTGCAGCAACCTTCAAAGAGTTGCAGCGGTAAAGAGAATCCCCATATTTTATCAGCCTAACATAGTCTTTGGCCACTTCGGCAATAAGAACCTCAAAATAGAAAATAGAAACTTAGTAAAACCAGTCTATGCCAATATTTGTGAGGGTACAGTCATGATAAGTGGCTCTCAAACCTCTCCAAACATGTAATATTGTCTTTAAATACTTTATTGATCTCTTCTAAACATTAACCAAATCAAACCTACATTTGAATCCACACACAATAACCCAAAATGAAGGGTTTTGTATCCTTTAATGAATCTCAGTCATTGGTAACGCATGGACAATAAAACCAGTAGTCTCCAAAGCATTCAATAAGTGAATATGAATGTTTGAAAACTTTCTTCTCAACTTCCCCAACCACTCCTAATCGGTTAGAGGGATTAGTTGAGTGTTTAGACACTAAAGCTTCTCATGCAACTCCAAAAATTTCACATACAAAATAAAATTAAATCAATCTATGAATTAAATCCAGTATGCCAAAGGACTAGTCCCAACAATTCTTAAACATACTTTATTTGATATGATGAATTGCTAATAAAGGTCTAATATACAATGGTATAATCTGCATTTAATTTGCCAATTACTAATTGATGAAGCATATTATTACTATTCTTAGTGTTCCATTTAAATGTTTTAACACAAAAAATAAATTTACAAAACTAAACCAATGCCATGTTTACAACAAAGGTGTAATAAAACTCCCAACAATTCTTAAACATACTTTATCTGATATGATTAATCCTTAAACAATTAAGGTTGGAGTAGACATAGTTATCACACACTTTTTTGTGTGGTACAAGGAAGATTTGGCTAGGTCAAATCTTCCTTCCTGCTAGTAGTCTACAAAATTAGACCTTTATTAACAATTCATCATATCAGATAAAGTATGTTTAAGAATTGTTGGGATTGGTCCTTTGATGTGTATTAAAGAGAATAGAATTTTCAGCATATTATTATCATTCCATTTCTTTGTTGTAAACATGTCATTGGTTCAGTTTTAATCTACTAGTGTCGTGCCCTAGCCCATGCTTTATCTCCATTATTTGATGTTATTGGTGCTTGTGCTCAAGGACGATTCACTGTTTTGAAATGTTGACTGTGGTTATCAAATGGAAAAAATAAAAATTGTCAATCACATAGCATTTCATTGTTGTATGAGTGGATTGTGCAAGAATAGTTAACATTAAACAAAGAGCAAACTCCTCAATGCATCTTGGAAACCATTGAATTCAATAATAAATGAAACCTAACACCAACAGTATTCCTTCCATTCAATTCTACCAAGAATAAAGCATCTAATCCATTCAACATTACATATATTCATGATTAGACAATTACATTTCCTGACTTTGTATAGGAACAGTCACGACCAAAATGATCAAAAGTACTTTCACCCTTGCACAAGCTATTCCAAACTTCAAGTAAAATGAGAAATATTCTATATCAAATCATTCATATTCATATAACCATTCAAAGGATCATTTTATCAATGAACCCTCTAACTGTACCCTTGTGGCAGAGAAAGAAAACCTCAAAATAGAGAAAGGAAACTTAATAAAATCAGTCAATTCTGTTGTTTGTGAGGGTACAATCATGATAAGTGCCTCTCAAACCTCTCCAAACATATAAGATTGTCTTTAAATACTTTATTGATCTCTTCTAAACATTAAGCAAATCAAACCTACATTTGAATCCACACACAATAACCCAAAATGAAGGGTTTTGTATCCTTTAATGAATCTCAGTCACTGGTAACGCATGGACAGTAAAACTAGTAGTCTCCAATGTTAGAAATAGGGAATACTGAGAGGGGGGTGAATCAGTATTCTACAAACTTTTACTTTTTCCCAAGTATGGATATAATAGATTAACTTGATGCTTGTAAAATAAATTATACTAAATAGAATGTATAGCAATAAAGAAAATGAACTCATAACACATTATTTGTTCTCGAAGAAACCCTGGCCAAGGGAAAACCCCGGTGGGGATGATACCCACAATGATCCACTAATCAAAAGTATAATGTTAAGGATGTTGACTCTATTAGGAGCCTATTACATACATATAGAGTCTCAGTCCTGATTAAGGGACTCTAGGCCTTGTTAGAAGCCTCAACCCTACTAAGAGTTGGCAGTACAAAATAGAAATGATTACAAGATGAGCCCACTGCCCAAACAATTAATATACAATGATTTCTGATTACAAATAGGGCAAGGTGTATAACCTTTTATTGCTTCTCTTGCACATACAAAGTCTTCTTGCTTGACTTTCACAACTTAAAACTTCGTATCAATATCTTTCGCATACATATGTCACACTGCTATCTTTGCATTACATATGTTTTACATTTATACAAGTTATTAAGAATAATAACTTTTACACTCAGCTTTACAAAATATAAAGCACTTCACAAGAATACATATTAACTCATTCTTCCCAAGGGTTAACATATAGGATGTCATACCTTTATATGATTAAGTTATTATTTTGATAAACAAAATAACCCCTTAACTATTTACTTATTTTGTCTTCATTCTTTATCTTGTCAGCTTCAACTCTGACTCTATAATAGTGCAATAACTTCTTTTGTACATGTACAGACTTGCGCTCTTAGGTGAGTCTTCAATATACATAATAGTATCCATGTTCAAGTGTGCAAGCACTGAACTTACTTATATCGACATTGCCAATCAAAACTATCTCTGGTTAAACTGGGAAAATGTTGCTTACACTTAGACAATTTTATTCTGCGCTCCGTCATAACTGCTCTCTGTCATATGCAGTCTACATATAGATCATATGTTTCCATAATGACAACATCTAGATATCTAACTCAGCCAAATTTCCAACAATCTCCTCCTTTGTCATTGGTGGCAACATATGAGAAAATTGGCTAAGTCATACAAAACTTCAAAATTGTGGCCATAACAAAAATATATCTTCACTGTCCTTATATCTCCATATATCTTATATATCATCTATACTCCCCCTGGGAATATACTTCCATATATATATCAATATATCAATTTTCTGCTATCACTCCCCCTTTGACAACAATGACAAAAAAAAGTGCCAAAATTGTGTTCTCAAAAATGTTTACCTTAGATTCATAATTGCAGAGCCGATAGGCTTGCAACACAATCTGCAAAATTTACTTTTATGCTCTCTATCTCTTTCTCCCATGCCTTCTTAATCGTGTCTGAAACACTGAGTAGTGCACATAAACCATAAGATGCGATCTCACATGCATGAAGGTTTGCAAAGTTGAATTTCTCATAAGATGTCTTGGATGAAAGGCAGTCTTCCAATTGTCCTTCAATGATGTTTATCTTAACTGAAATGTGCTCTCTTAAAAGAGAGAATCTTCTCAATTTCCTTTCTCTTTCATCACTAAGAATTCTTATATCATCATTCAATTTACTGATTCTGTTTTCAAAATCTAATATCTTTGCATTTGGGCTGGATAAATGATTTACCTCTGTTTGAATTTCTGCCTCCTTTTCTCTTATCTTCTCAGTTACTTCTGATACATGATTTTTTGTTTTTGTACACTGAATATACAAAGCTTTTCCTCTGTCCAAATTTCTTCTTAAGTCCTTGCTAAACACATCCAAATTATTAATATCATTTCTGATATTCTGACATATATCATGAAATATTTTAGCCTCATAGGCTGCCTGAGCCTTTACTATAGCTATGTCTAATAAGTTAGTGAATTCATTGTCAAATGCCTTCATAACTTCTTTAGCTTTTACTTGTGGATCTGTCTCTGTTATTTAACTAGTCACAACACTCTACAACTTCTCTATCACTTCCAACAATGATCCTTCAAGGATTTTTACCTTCTTGTTCTTACCAATAATTTTGTTTAGGGATGAGATTAGCTCCATTTGATCATCATCATCAACTTCTTTCTCAAAATTAGCAAAAATGGATTCTATATGTGGTTTCTTTGCTGCAATCTCAAGGGTAGGACTGATTTCTACTTTACTTTGTGCTCCTTTCTGTCCTTCAACCTCTGTATTTACTTGAATCTCTGCTTTTTTTTCTTCTTCTTTCCTTGTTTCCTTCCTTTCTTCCTCAACTGATCTATCTTGTTCCTCCAAAGCCGAATTGTCAACAATGTTCTCAAGGTTGCTAAATGGATTGTCATCACTATCCAGTATAATATTTGTTCCTTCTACATTCATTGTTTCATCTTTAATGTTGATTGATGGTGGTGGAGAGGGAATTTTTTGGTGAGCTTCCAAAGCTTGATCTACTGCACTTGAGTGCTTACCAACACCTTTAGTCATTACCTTTATGACTTCTTATTTAGTTTCCTTATTAATTTCTTCATAATTTCCTCCCATTATCTGAATTGTTCTTCTTTTTGTTCTTAGATGAATACCAAGATCTTTCATGATTTCCTTGAAGTGGTCTTCATTTCTAATATCACAGAGCTTTCTCACAAAGTTTTCTCTAATTTTATTGTCTTCCTCAACTGCTCTCTTCTTCATGTTTACTAATTTCTTAAACAATTCATCGGGTATCTTCCCTTGAATAGTATCAAATTTCTTATTTGCTAAGATCATGTGTCTGATAACTACATTCTCCAAGTTTAATCTTTCTAAAAAATTATATAGCTCGTAATATTTGTTCATCTTGGAAAGTCTCCATCATTAATAATTTGATCATGTACCTTTTCTATCTTTGGTTTCCATTTCTTCTTCTTGACTTCAGTATCTTCATCATCTTTAATTTTTGATACTTTCCTTTGTAGTGGGGCAACTATTGTTTTCTATCTTTTACTTGGTCCTCCAGCCATTTCCTTTACTCTTTTACCTAGTGGAGTGGTGGAAGATCTTGCAGATTTTTTAGTTTCCTATTCCTTTTCAACTTTCTCCACTTTCACTACATTCTGAATATTTCCAGTCTGATCTACAACTGATGATAGGGGTGGAACAGACAAAACTTCTTTTTGTCCAATATCTCTTATTGATGTTGTTGTTTTCTTTGCAATTAAGAATTCTTGTTCTGACATTCCTGTATCTTTAAGAATTTTCTTAATGGTGCTTCCACTCTCTTCTTTGATAAATTTTCTTCTTGTATAGACTTTGCAGAGTTGAAGTTCTCCTCAAAAGTCCCAAATCTAGTGTTGTTCACATCCAACTTGCTCTTAATCAATCTATTCACATACTCTTCTACTTCAACTTCTGAAATTTCATATCCAAGAGGGTCTATGAATTCTACTCTAGGTTTAACTGCTTCAATAAAGGTAAACTCAATGTCAACCATAAAGCATATTTCATCTTTGTACTTCTCAACTATAGCTTGTGGGATTCTTGATCTTTTCTTCATCAAGTTCTGAAATGATTTGATTACCAAGGTTACACTCTCATTAACCGTGTCTATAGAGTATCTTAGATACACCTTCTTGATTCTGTCCATGGTGGTTTTGTTATCATTCCAATATTCTCCAATAGTGAATGGAAATCTTCTCAGCAAATGGAAAAACATATATGTAATCAAGGATGAGAATCTAAATTGTGAGTTTTTAGTCTTCTTAATCTTCTCAAGGTTCTCAAATAACTGAATTCTCAAACTTTCATACATATCCACTTGAACTTTATCAACACACATCAGATAGGCTGCATGAATCATTCCAACTACCATGTCATCTTCTCTAGAGTTAGCACAAAACTTGGATGTTAAGATCTTGCATAAGTATCTAACATCATCTTGTTGTATCTTGTTGATTACTATTCCTCTACCAATGTAAGATGACTTAGTATTGTCCAATACAGTTTTATTCACATTCTTCTCATTAAATTGTATAACTCCAGATTTTGATAAACCAGTTACTTCATGAATTAGGTCTGTTGTTATATCAATCACTCTGTCATCTAACCAAAACTTCCCACTATGAATTCTGCTCAAAATGATTTTGGTGCATTCATCATCATCAAATTCATGTTGTAGTGAATACCTTACAATTTCATTTTCATTCAGATCTTCAAATCCTACTTTCAATGACATATCATGATTGTATAGTTTCTCATATTCCTTAGTAAAATCACTTTCATTGAGCGTTTCAAGTTTGCATCCCAAATAACCTCTAACATTATCTAAATGCAAAACTTCATCTGGTATGGATGATAATGCTAGACTAGGGTCTTCTTCCAAGGGTTCTACTAGTTCCCTTTTGACTCTAGGTCTAATAGTATCTCTTATGTTGTGAACAAATGAAACATCCATATCTTCTGCAAATTCTCTAACAGACTGATAGATTTTGTCAGTAAAATACCTCAATTTCACGATTTAGGGCTTTGAGTAGATCCGACATGAAGTTCTTTCACCAAATCTTACAAATTGCTTTCAATCACTGCTTTATTGATCTCCTTATCACTTGTAGTTTTGTGCTAAAATGTTGTCATACTTCTATGAATCTTTACATGCAAGAAAACTCAAGAATGAGCCCTCACAAATCGATCCATAGCTCTTTATGCATGGAGTTGCAAGATTTGTAAAATTGCTCTTAGCTAGAGCTATAAACTCATGACCTTGCTAGTCAACCACACAATGAGAGATTCTAAATGAATGCAATGTTATGCAAATCTATATGAGAATGAAAATTAATCTTATGAGAATGAAGATGCAATTAAACTTTGAAAATGGAAATGAAAGAGTTACAAACCCTCTAATTAAACTATGTGAGATTAATCTAAAACATGAAAGGGAATGATACCATGATGATGCAACTATGATGCAAGCTAGGATGTGATGTAGATGTAAGATGAATGCCAATGATGCTCCAAATCTTCAAAATTTGATGCAAGAATATCTCCAAAAGCTTCAATGACTTAGAAAACCTGTAGCATAATAATTGAAGTATGTATTGTGTGTGCAAATAAAGAAGAGAGCTCTTCTTTTATAGGAAGTGAAAAACAATGGACCATGGAGATTAAGAGGCAAAAGACTTAATCAACGATGGAGAAAAAAAGAAGCTTGATCCTTGTGCACAAATATCCTCCAATAAGAAAATTAGAAACATTTACTTTATGTTGAGCATTTAATTTATGTCCATGTGAGACAAAAAATACTTTTCTTTTATTTTTTATTTTATTTTTTTTTATAAATAAAAATTAAATGTTTTATTTGTGCAACAAGGATAAGAAGAAAAGTGGAGATTTTTTATTTAAATAAAATGGGAGAAAATTCTTTTTAATTAAATAAAGGCTTAGGATAAAATAATTTTATTATTTAATTAAAAGAGATTTTTAATTAATTAAAAGGGAGCATGTTCTCTTAATTAAATAAGATTTTTTTTTTCTCTTTTTTAAATTAAATAAGGCTCAAACTTTAGGAAATATTGAATTGATTATGATTTGATCAAGAAAATTGATATAATTGATATTGTTGATATTTGAAAATATTGATTCAGGGATTTGATAAATTACAGAAATGGGGCCCAAAGTCTAGGTGACCATTTTAAGGTGCATACATTTGCCCCTCTTTGACTAATGTGTGATCGATCTGGGAACACATGCGGTCAAAGAAGAATTGAAATGTGAGATCGATCTGGGATCACAAAACAACTTAGATGTGAGGTCGATTCGGGATCACATCCGGACAAACATAAACAAAAGATTCTGGACATGAGGTCGATTCGGGATCATAACCAAAATAAGAGATAAGAATCTCAAGCTTGAGCAAAAACTCATAAAAAGATGTCTGAATCAAGAAAATCAAAGAAATCAGGGATGAGAATCCCATAAATACTGCCCCCTCGGAGTCGAAATCGAAATCAGGTAGAGAGGAATAGAAAATTGATAAAAATTGATCAAATCAGAATGAAATCACAACTGAAGATAAGGGAGCATGATAAGATAACCATCAAACAATGAAGACATGCCCCAAGTTGACTAGGTTTGACTGGGAAAGATATAGGATAAAGATTAAGTCAAACCTCAGAGAGAGGAAGCGAAAGGGGTGAATGAAAGACTAGAAGTTTGAAAGACATGGAAAGGAAGAAATTTCATCAAAGATCGAAGAATTATGCCTCAAAAGGTCAGTCAACTGTGTAAAAGAATGAGAAATCTTGAAAATGCGACTCGAATTTCGATTTTGAGTCCGAAATGGATAGAAAATGATGTGACATGAAAGACCAGAAATGAAAGATATGATCAAGAAGAATCAAAAAATGAGCACAGTTGACCAACTAGTCCATAGATGATAAAAAGGAGAGCTCTCTTCATATGCAAGATGCAAAAACTAATCTAACATGAACCTAAAAATGCAAGCTACTATGAAAGTGGTTGACTTGCAAGGTTACAATACTTATAGACATCTAATTATCATCATCGAGCGTTATTGGTAGCGTCGCAAGATCATACAATACACTAGCATAACTATGTGGATATGAATATGATCTTTATCAGATAGAAATGTGGAAATCCCACCTAGGCATCAAAGACATGGAGGTCAAGATGACTAATGTAATGAGATTACCTAAATTTGATATGGCAAGATTATTCTTGTATCAAGACACATGAAAGTCAGGATAACTAGAAGCATGCACTCGCAAAACAGTCAAGGATAATACTTTGTCAATCCATAGTGTCAAGTAAGACCAACATAAATGCTCATGACAGGTAGGACCAACAAAATATACCCACAAGCAGATAAAGAAATAAAACATGTTCTCATTCCCTCAGTCTTCTAGCTATGCATCATCGAAAACTTCTCAGGGAGAGGCCACTCATCAAAGAAATTCTCATAGACAGCACACAAAGAAAAGTAAAGTCACCATATCTCAAGTGAATTGATTGTTTAAGTGTGTGTGTGTGTTGGTCATAGAGTCAAACTCTGGTTATCACATCTGCAAATGAGAAATATCACATCATACTTAGACTATTGGGTAAGACATCTGATAAGTGTTAAGAAACACTCGACGCAAGGGTAGTGTTGAAAAATATTGTTTGGGGTGGTGTTGAAAAACACCTGTTGTGAAATGCCCCAAGAGACAAATGCACCTAAAGGACCAATGCTAACAGGTATGCCCCTTAGACAAAGATAAAGACCAATTCCAGACTAAGGCAACAAGGTTAAGGCATGATGGAGAAAGGCTAAGTGTCGAGAGCCCATGCCAACAAATAGGGGTGCAAAGGCCTCAAGTAGCGCCTGTTTCCAGGTTTCACCACTTGGATTTTATTACAATTTTTTCTTTTTTTCTTTTTTTTTTTCATTTTTTGCTACCAAGGCGCCTGTTACCAAGTTTTCACCAAGGCACTTTTTCTATTTTTTCTTGAATTTTTTAATTTTTTTGTATTTTTTTAGGACTTTTTATGTTTTTTAGGATTTTTTCAGCATCATATATGAATTTTTTTGGTATTTTTTTAGGATCATAAAATATGTACAAAGGATGCCCCCAGACAGAATGGGCATTAAACTTCCAAGCAAGATCACATCGTGTAGTCCCAATGTCAAGGAAGGTGAGGGACAAGATGGATTAGCAAGCTGGTGGAAGAGATGGAGGAAAAGAGAATGAAAGCGAATGGAGGGAAGAAATCCTCAAAGTCAAACTCCTCAAGAATACCCAAGCTAGGGAAAAATTGTCATGCAAAGCACATTTGGATAAGCAATGAAAGGATAGCATAGGATAAGCCTCAAAAGCACACTGCAAAAGAAGGAAGGGATTCAGTCCAAAGGAGTAGACATGTCAAGAGACTTTGTAGCATCGTGTTTTACTCTTTTTATTAGATCAAGACCAAGGGGGAAAAGGATAACGAAAGACTAGAATGAATGGAGGAAAATGAATATGAAGGCTAGACATGAATGGAATGAAAGCAAGATCATCATAAGATAGCTCAATAGAGCCAAATGTTCGTGTATAGATCAACATTGTCAAGATCAAAGAGAGAAGATGGAATGGATGAAATATGTAGAAGAACTACACATGATGCCTGATTGTCAGGTTTTCATCATGGTACTTATCCAAGGGGCCACAAGGGAGTGGTTTTCACCATAGGATGAATTTATTTCTCTTTACTTTTGCTACCAAGGTGCCTGTTTCCAGGTTTTCACCATGGCACATTTTTAATTTTTTCAATTTTTTTCTTTTCTTTTTGAATTTTTCTATTTTTTTGAATTTTCTCTTTTTTTGAAGAAGACAAGCTTTTCAAATAATGCTCCTTGAAAGGATAAATTATTGATATACCAAAGATTCAAAATGATATGCTCAAAGATGCTGATAGGGAAAGGAATATGAAAGAAAAAAAATGGAGGATAAGGCTTTATGTAAAGCGAGTGAGGTTGGAAGATAGGAGGAATAGGCAAATGAGGAAAAATGATAGAAGGTAGAAAGATAATGAATGGAGGGATTGTGAAAGGGTGGATGAAAAGGAAGGCAAGATCAACATCAACACACACCTTGAAGGGTGGCGAGAGGATGGAGGGAACTTGAATGAAGGAATACGTGAAGGAATATGGTAAATATTTAGCAGAGGTTGTGGTTCAGGCACATGGAATGGAAGAATATTTTTGGAAAAAGACGAAATGGAAGTCTTTGGAAGCTTGAATGTCAACTTCACTTTTTGTTCGATATGAGACTCTTTCAAGAGAGACTTTGGAATCCATATAGCTTTAGGTTTTTTATTTCCTTTTGATGATTTAGAGATAATATCTTCAATGATGGATTTTGGAACCCATACTTGTCTTGTAGTTTTCTTCTTAGATATCTCTTTTGACTTTATGTTTCCATGTCGATTAGAGGAGACATGGTGATCTTCTTTTTTTTATGGATTCTTGTATTGCTTCTTTTTCTTATATTGAACATTCAAGTTACTTCCAAAAGACTTGAGATTTGTGGAAGGAGGAGAATATGACTGGTTTAGATGGGTGGGTGGATGAAAAGGATTCAGGGGTATGCATCTATGTTGATCTTGAGGGAAGATAGGAGATGGAGGGACGTAAGGACCCAAGATGGATGATGAGTTAGGAGAATTAGGAGGGGAAAGTGAAGGGACATAAGGACCCAAAATGGAAGGAAGACATGAAGCCCTTAGTATTGGTGGAGGAGGTCCAAGGATGGACGTGGAAGACACAAAAGGATAATCAATAAGTTCATCAACATCTATATCACAACCAAGGATATCAACATCTTTAGAGTGAGCATTGGAATTTTCAACAAGATCCTGGACATCTTGAATAGGAGCACCTTCTTTGATAGGATCATTCAAAGCTTGTGAAGATTTAGGAAGAGTAGAAAGCGGAAGTGAACATGGAATGGTAGAACAAGAAGATGGAAGACTTTGATCTTGACAAGTAGCTTTGGATAGCGTAAGCATATCATTTTGCTTTGGATTTTCAATAGGCTTAACATCAGAAGTAACAACACCATTTTTAATAACCTTAATGGAAGTATCATCTTTGGAAAGCGCAAGTGTGGTAAGGTTATTTTGATTATCAATAAGCTCAACGGTGTAAGTAGTAGCTTGATCTTGCTTAGGAGATGGTGGAATGAATGCGGAAGAGCGTATAGGATCAAAAGAACCATGCAATGGAGAAGATACATCATGAAGAAAATTGGATGATATGGAGGGTTTTTGATCTTGATCTTTCCTTATGTTATTTTCTTTATCATTTTTAGAGTCCTCTTGACATGGAGCCACTTCTAAGGACAAGGAAGCATGCTGGGATTGTATGGAAGACTTTGGAAGAGATAGTGAAGAATTAGCTGAAGTAGGTAGTATAACAAACGAAGGCTTAATATCTTTCAGTTTAGCATCATTAGAAGTATTTGTAGCAAAGTGAAGGTTAGCTTGAGTTTCTTTAAGAGGTAGCCCTTGAGGATAACTATAAGGAACTGCATGGAAAACCTTAGGATCTTTGTTGGATGAAGGATTTGTGATAGATTTGGAAGACTCGGAAGCTTTAGGAAATGTATGGGCATTGTAGGAAGTAGGGGATGGAAGGGAACCATCACAAGACAAAGGTTCAACATTAATATGATCTTGCTTGAGAGCGCAACTTTTATTTTCAGCATGAGAACTTTTAGAGGAGAGATTCTTTTGACATTTGAAATCAATGCGGTAGATTTTCTCCTCCTTGGTAGGAATATTGTATTGTTCACAAAAATCATCAAAGAATTCTTCAAATTTAGAGTCATATGGATCACCATCACAGTCTACCCAATATGACTCCCCCTTAGAAATCACAAGTGTACCACGAGGATGATGCTTAGGAATAGAAGTTTCATAGGCATCACTACATTGTCCATCATCATAGTCATCATAGGTGGGTGTGTCACTCTTTGTGGAAGAGACATCATAAAGACTATCACGTTGCTCTTTATGGTATGTCTTCTGAAGAGAAGTAAGACTCTTTGAAGAAGTAGAAGAAGAATGAAATTGTGAAGAAGAGGAAATTGAAGACTTAGTGTAGGAAGAGGACTTGGATAATGAGGAATTTGAATGATGTTTAGAAGAGTCATGGTAAAACTTGGAAGGTGAAGAAGAATGAGAAAACTTAGATGATGAAGAACGTTTAGAAGAAGGAGGTTGTGATATGATCATGTTTATGATTCTAGCAAAGGCATCTGATTTAATCATCTTTTCTTTTATTTTTGCTATAAATTCATCACTCATGAGAATTTTGGAGGAACAACACTTTTTGAATATGTCAATGAGCTCAAGATCATCTATTCTTAATAAAGGTTCCAAAACTAGATAGTCAAGATTCATGGTTATAGAAGAGGAGGAATCAAGCATGAAAGAAATGAATAGATGAATAGAAGAAGGTAGACTAGATAGTAAGAGGAAAAGAATCAAGAAGAAGAAGAAGAATTTCCCATGGGAATGGAAGACTTTAGAAGAACATGGGAAATAGAGAAGAAAGAAGAAGACTAAGAGTCATCTTGTGCAATTGATACCATAACGTTCATTAAAATGTTGAGCAACATGACAACACTTAGGATCTGACCTGGACTGACCAAGAAAGACCAAGCTTCTAAAGAGAACTCACTACAGAAGGACGGAACTCAGTTTCAATATTCCAAATAGATCTTTCAAAAGATTTCGCAATGATGATCAAACACATAGAATAGCAACTAGGGAGTTCAAGCAAATAGTCTTCAAACAATGAGCAAGGGACAAAGCAACCTTGCGCATGAATAGAGATAGTGACTTAGTATTTCTACTCCTTAAAGGTTCTACTTGTGTATGTTCTTGAAAATGTTTTAGCAGGCACATAAAACACAACAACACCTTAACAAGTTGTCTACAAGGATATACGTGGCTTTCTAAAAGGAGTCCTTGATATATGCAAGGTACGTGAGGCCCAAATCCGTAGATGAGAAGAATTCAAAATCACACAGCCGGGGGGAGATGGTAACCCAAATCTCCTCCTTCACTTCTCAAAGGTATAAAGTTCTTTGAGGCTTAGCCAAGAGTGATATCAAACTCAATTCCCAAGAGAGGTGTCTTTAGATTCACCTCCCAATATTTATACTCTGCTGGAACACAGGAGTTAAGGTCGTCCCTTGAGGTGGTGTGTCCCCAAGCAGGCCTTCTAGAAATAAAAACTAAGTAATTCACTATCAAAAGTATTTAGAGCACTAAAGGTGGAACACTTAACTCTTCAAGTAAATGTGAAGTGAGTCCAAAAGTGGAACATTTAACCTTTTAAGATAATGTGAAGTGAGTCCAAAAGTGGAACATTTAACCCTTCAAGAGAATGTGAAGTGAGTCCAAAAAAGTGGAACACTTAACCCTTCACACAAACTCAAAGTGAGTCCAAAAGTGGAACATTTAACTCTTCACACCAACTCAAAGTGAGTCCAAAGGTGGAACATTTAACTCATCACATCAACTCAAAGTGAGTCCACACCATAGAAAATAAGTGAGTTTCAAAAAGCACAAAAGGGTTGCCTAGTGGAGCAATTAACGCTTCTTTCCTGTAGACCCCTGCCCTTTAATGTGGCGCTGATCTTGCAACCACGGGGTGAAAATAAGGGGCCGGTGGATTAGCGAATCCAATAACCCAAGATAGCAATCTAGATCAATCACAAGTAATCTAAAGTTGCTTATCAATACTACTCACAAATGACAAAGGGTTGAATCAATGAAATATTTAACTTTCCAAAAAAACATAGAGTGAGTCCACAAAGTGGTGCATTTAACTCCCTATGTAAACAAGGAATGAATCCATGCCCTCAATCACTCAATGAGATATTTGATATTGGAACCAAGAATTACTTAAGGTTTAAACACAAGCATTCACTTATACAAACTTGTATGAAAGCAAATCTATGTTCATTCATTTCCCATTAAGAGAATCAATTGAAATGTGTTCTATGAAAGCATGTAAACACTCAAGCCAAACACATGAGAGGATCAATTTTAATCCTAAAATCTAAATGTTGTAGAGATAGAACAAAGTACCTCAAGTCCAACGCTTTGTTTTAAATATTTTTCATGAAAGCAAGAGCACCTTCAAATGAACAAGACAAGAAAACAAACAAATAAGATATGCAATGTATATCCAACTTATGCAAACCCTAGGGTTAGATCTGAAAATCAATTATTAGGAGCAATGATAACTAGCAAATAATCCAAATGATAACTCATATCATGCAATGAACAATGAAAAATAAGTGCATACCCATCACAAAATTTTATTTTTTTTGCATTTGACCTAGTCAACAAGATCTGATTTTTACCACATGAATTCGGACCCCAAATCCAAAATGCAGAAAAGAGACCTCTATCAAAAAATAGAGAGCTTTCCAAAAATGTAAAAATTTCAAAAAAATCTTTTCATTTGTGCCCTAGAGACCCATTTTATCAAAATATACCAGTTTTTATAAATTGACCAAATGAGCTATGATATGATTTCTAAATTAAAAACACATTGAATGGACCCCTGTAGAATTTCAAGACCTTTCCAGAAATGTAAAATTTTTTGAAAAATACGCTGATTTGCGCCAAAAATTAATTTTTTATGAAAAATCAAGACAAAATCATAAAAAATACAAATCACCTCTGAAAATTATGAAAATTTTTTTGAAGCTTCTCTGATATGTCACCTACCGGAAAAGAAATTTTCAGACCAAAATACCAAGCCGTTTGGGAGATATGATCAAATCTTTCAAATATAAGGTTTTTCATCTCCAAACAAATCTGCACAAGGGTTAGCTCCAAAAATAATCAAAAGCAGCATGCAAGAGGTGGGTTGCCCCATGGTGGGCGCCAAAAAATGTGTGCTAAAAGGTTGTCACACTTCTATGAATCCTTACATGCAAGAAAACTCAAGAATGAGCCCTCACAAATCGATCCATAACTCTCTATGCATGGAGTTGCAAGATTTGTAAAATTGCTCTCAGCTAGAGCTATAAACTCATGACCTTGCTAGTCAACCACACAATGAGAGATTCTAAATGAATGCAATGTTATGCAAATCTATATGAGAATGCAAATTAATCTTATGAGAATGAAGATATAATTAAGCTTTGAAAATGGAAATGAAAGAGTTACAAACCCTCTAATTAAACTATGTGAGATTAATCTAAAACATGAAAGGGAATGATACCATGATGATGCAACTATGATGCAAGCTAGGATGTGATGTAGATGTAAGATGAATGCCAATGATGTTCCAAATCTTCAAAATTTGATGCAAGAATATCTCCAAAAGCTTCAATGACTTAGAAAACCTGTAGCATAATAATTGAAGTATGTATTGTGTGTGCAAATGAAGAAGAGAGCTCTTCTTTTATAGGAAGTGAAAAACAATGGACCATGGAGATTAAGAGGCAAAAGACTTAATCAACGATGGAGAAAAAAAGAAGCTTGATCCTTGTGCACAAATATCCTCCAATAAGAAAATTAGAAGCATTTACTTTATGTTGAGCATTTAATTTATGTCCATGTGAGACAAAAAGTACTTTTTCTTTTTTTCTTTTTTTCTTTTTTTCTTTATAAATAAAAATTAAATATTTTATTTGTGCAACAAGGATAAGAAGAAAAGTGGAAATTTTTTATTTAAATAAAAGGGGAGAAAATTCCTTTTAATTAAATAAAGGCTTAGGATAAAATAATTTTATTATTTAATTAAAAGAGATTTTTAATTAATTAAAAGGGAGCATGTTCTCTTAATTAAATAATATTTTTTTTTTCTCTCTTTTAAATTAAATAAGGCTCAAACCTTAGGAAATATTGAATTGATTATGATTTGATTAAGAAAATTGATATAATTGATATTGTTGATATTTGAAAATATTGATTCGGGGATTTGATAAATTGCAGAAATGGGGCCCAAAGTCTAGGCAACCATTTTAGGGTGCATACAGTAGTCACTTGAATGTTTAACTAATACCAATCATAGGATTTTAACCTTTCAATCTTACAAGATTTTGACAATGCATTCAATTCTTTTGTCGCTTCTTTCCAAAAAGTTGTTCCTGCTATCCTGCAAAACTTCAAACTTCTTGCGAACCCACATAACTTCATATTAGCTCATGCGTTCTTAACCATAGCATCATTACATCACATACTACCTTACATTAACTGCGCAAGACTCAATTCATCCTATACTAAGTTCTACACTATCCTAAGTTCCTATTCTAATGCATTCTTTATGAATTAAGTACTTTGAGATGGATTAGGAAGAGATTCGCTCTTACCATTAGATACTTCACCTTTCTTATTACCTTCTATGCTAAATGTGTCTCCTTGATCTGTGGCTTTAACAAATTTCACTTCTTCTAAATTACTACAGCATCCTCTTTGACTGTTGCTTGCATTCTCATTTCTCCTTGTATAACTTCTAGGATTAGGGTTTCTCATGTTATTTGTTCTACAAAACCTTTATGTATGACCAAACTTGTTACATATCTGACAAACTATTCCATTGTTTCCATATCTCGGTCTAGTTTGGTTGATTTGTGATCTGTAATTCCTAGCAATGTGTCCAATCTTATTGCATCTATAACATACTACTCCATTTCTTCTATTCATATCTTCAGTAGGTCTCTTATTTGCATGGTTAGTATCTCTAAACATTCTACTATTATTATTATCATTAGATCTAGGCTTCTTACATTCAATAGCTCTATGTCCAAAATCATGACAATTATAACAATAACCATTAAGAGGTTTGAATTGCTTACCTGTACAGTCTTTCTTCATATGACCAAAAGTATTACATGCAAAACATCTACCTTTAAATTCTCTCTGCATACCTTTAGGTGATTCTTCTTGTTTAGTTGGTTCTTCTTCTTTAGGTATATCCTCATATTTGTTAGCTTCATTAGATTTCTTTTCATCTATGTTTCCAGAAACTTTCAGATCTGGTTCCTTGCTTTCTTCACTTACCTTAGATGAGTTAAATCCAAGACCAATTTTATCATAGAATGGCTTTTGAAAAGACATTTGTTCATCAATCTTCTCACTAGTAGAATATAGTCTCTCAAGTTGTTGCTTAGACTGTGTCAATTCAACTTTCATAATTGTATTGTACTTTTCAAGTTTAACATACTACAATTTTATTTTCTCAAGTTTAGATTTCAGATCTTCATTCTCATATTTCAGATTTGCTTCATTCTTGTTGTTTCCATCTTTCAGACTCAACTTCAGATTTACTATCTTTAATTCATGTTTAAGGATCTCATTTTCTTTTTTCATATTTTCATCACAATCTTCAATTTGAATTGTAGATTCCTTCTCTGATTTCAGTTCTTACAGCTTCTTTTTTAGCTTCTCAATGAGGTTCTTTGCATCATCATATTTTCCTTTCAAAGTATCTTTTTCTTTAGTAAGTATATCAATCTGTTCAAGGCTTCTTCAAGATTCTTCTATAGCTGATCCATATTCATAAATATCTTACTCAAGTTGCTAGGCTTTCTCTGAAGGATTCTTTTTCGAGTAACTAGGCTTTGATACCAATTGTTAAAAATAGGGAATACTGAGAGGGAGGGTGAATTAGTATTCTACAAACTTTTACTTTTTCCCAATTATGGATATAACAGATTAACTTGATGCTTGAAAAATAAAGTAAACTAAATAGCATGCATAGCAATAAAGCAAATGAGCTCATAACACATTATTTGTTCTCAAAGAAACTCTAGCCAAGGGAAAACCCTGGTGGGGATGATACCCACAACGATCCACTAATCAAAAGTATCATGTTAAGGATGTTGACTTTGTTAGGAGCCTATTACATACATATAGTGTCTCAGTCCAAATTAAGGGACTCTAGGCCTTGTTAGAAGCCTCAACCCTTCTAAGAGTTGGTAGTACAAAATATAAATTATTACAAGATGAGCCCACTGCCCAAACAAGTAATGTACAATGATTTTTTATTACAAAAAGGGCAAGGTGTATAACCTTTTACTGCTTCTCTTGCACATACAAAGTTTTCTTGCTTGACTTTCACAACTTACAACTTCGCATCAATATCTTTCGCATACATATGTCACACTGCTATCTTCGCATTACATATGTCTTACATTTATACAAGTTATTAAGAATAATAACTTTTACAGTCAGATTTACAAAATATAAAGCACTTCACAAAAATACATATTAACTCATTTTTCCCAAGGGTTAACATCTAGGATGTCATCCCTTTATATGATTAAGTTATTATTTTGATAAACAAAATAATCCCTTGACTATTTACTTATTCTGTCTTCATTCTTTATCCTGTCGGCTTCAACTCTGTCTCTGTAATAGTGCAATAACTTCTTCTGTACATGTCGTACAGACTTGCGCTCTCAGGTGAGTCTTCAATATACATCATAGTATCCATGTTCAAGTGTGCAAGCACTGAACTTACTTATATCAACATCGCCAAACAAAATTGTCTTTGGTTAGATTGGGAAAATGTTGCTTACACTTAGACAATTTTATTCTGCGCTCTGTCGTAACTGCTCTCTGTCATATGCAGTCTACATATAGATCATATGTTGTCATAATGACAAAATTTAGATATCTAACTCAGCCAAATTGCCAACAATAAGCATTCAATAAGTGAATATGAATGTTTGAAAACTTTCCTCTCAACTTCCCCAACCACTCCTAATCGGTTAGAGGGATTAGTTGAGTGTTTAGACACTAAAACTTCTCATGCAACTCCCAAAATTTCACATACAAAATAAAATTAAATCCATTTATTAATTAAATCCAGTATGCCAAAGGACTAGTCCCAACAATTCTTAAACATACTTTATCTGATATGATGAATTGTTAATAAAGGTCCAATATACAATGGTCATGCCCGTAATATCAACAAACATGAATCCAAACATTTCAAAATAGTGAATCGATATCCTTGAGCACAAGAATTTTATTTGATCATGAATGCTCACTGAAATGACCGCATTCTGGTACGACCATTGTATATTAGACCTTTATTAACAATTCATCATATCAGATAAAGTATGTTTAAGAATTGTTGGGACTAGTCCTTTGGCATATTGGATTTAATTCATAAATGGATTTAATTTTATTTTGTATGTGAGATTTTGGGAGTTGCATGAGAATTTTTAGTGTCTAAACACTCAACTAATCCCTCTAACTGATTAGGAGTGGTTGGGGAAGTTGAGAGGATAAAGCATGGGCTAGGGCACGACACCAGTAGAATGCGATCATCTTAGTGAGCATTCATGATCAAATAAAAAGAAATGCATTTGAAATTTACAGTTGAATATGTTGCCAGAGGCTCGAAAGATGTTGCTCGTCAAAGATACCAATCAAAGATGAAGAAATCACATACCTTCTCTCACACTCATATCTCACGAAGGAAGATTTGATAGCCAAATCTTCCTTGTACCACATGAAGAACATGCCATTAGTTCAGTTTAGCATGTTATTATCATATCAGATAAAGTATGTTTAAGAATTGTTGGTAAGGATAGGAATAGTGGAGATTCTAGAAATATCATAGAGGAAACAAAGCATAATACAACAGACTTGATTGTGAACACGTTTACTCCACAAGCTTAAGTTAAAAAAGGAATAGATATATTAGTAATATAAGTGAGTGTGGAAGAGAGGGTTGAAAGACTAGAGAATGGGGAGGATTCATCCACTTTAGCCAGGAAGATCAAGAAGATGGAGCAGGAGGATCATAATTTTAATGGTGACATTATGGTAGAAGAAGTATTTAAAGATATTTACATGTCCCCTATCCATGAAATCGAGACAATAGGTGATGAAGACCATGTTGAGGATGAGGGGGGTCTTAATCAGGGAGGGACATAAGATGAATTTGTCTTGAGAGATGGGGAAGGAATTTTGGAAAATAGAACAATCAAGAAAAATAAATCTAAGTCCAAAAAGATAAATACGGGAGGAAAGAGGACGAGAGGGAGAATAGAAAAGACCAAAGAAAGTTAAGATCTAGGAGAGACTTGTTCTCTCTTGGAAAGAAATGAAGCTCATAACATAGAATTTTAGGGGTTACAATGCCCCTAACTAGAGATTTTTAATCAAAAACTATTTTAAGACAAAACCTGATGTAGTAAGTTTAATAGAAACTAAACTAGAACAAGAAGCAACAGAAAAGTTTTCAGGAGTTTGGAACAACATTTTAGAATCTGTAATGACCCTTGTTAGTTTGTAACCTTGGATCTCTCATTTATAGTTATGGGTGATCCCATAATAGTGGGTTACACTTTTTTAGACATGATTTTTGATGGAAAAATATATTTTTAATAAAATATGATGATTTAAGTCTTGAGAGGTTCCATTTGAATAAATTAATTACAAATGGTTAGCTCAAAGCCTCTTCGGTTAAAAAAATATTGATATAACATCTATACTCATCATTCATACCTACAATGGAGTCTCCTTGACACCTATTAAAATGCTGACAAAAAATCACTTTGACTTTATCTTTTGGAAGATCAAATAAATCCATTTGACAAACCTATCTATGTAGTAAGGTAATAGTAAGGAAAATCTTTCCAATGATTATAATGTTAATATATATTAAGTTTATTATGATTTTGTATTTTTAGTTTAACGAAACATAGATATTTCACCATATCTCTACCTCTATGTTTAACGCTTATGAAAAAATAGTAAATGAGAGAAAAAAAAATTCTAAAAAAAAACTATGCCCTAGGTATTGAAGTTATCTTTCTATCAAAAGAAATAAAAATTAAATTAGAAAAATACACGACAAGTTATAAGCTATGTAGTCAAGGTATGTCAAAATTACAGTTTAGTCAACTTCAATCATTAATAAAATATGCAATAATCATGATAATATCATTAAACCAATTGCATTCCCTCTATATAGATGTTAGAAAACTTAATTTGAAAAAAGCACATTGATATCCATTTTAGAAAAAAAGTTATGCTCTATGAAAATAATGTAACTCTTTGAAAATGATGTTTTCAACAACATACCAGTTTTTGTGGGAGAAAGAAAAAATCATTTAAATCAATTCAATATATATATATATATATATATATATATATATATATATATATATATATATATATATATATATATATATATATATATAGAATCTAGACAAAAAATCTTAAAAGACTCTAATTTACTTCATCTTCCGATTTTAAATGGTTTAATGACACTATGCATTTGAATCTAAAAGTTTTATTCAAAATGTAGAGTTCAGTGTTCGTTCAGGCAAAAACGTGTAACCCACTATTGTGGGTTCACCCTTATCATAGTTGTAATTCATATAGATCTATTTACTATTTCAACTTAATTAAATGAAATGATAATTTAAATAGAATTTATATTTCCTCTTATGACTATACTGAGGGTCCCATGTCCAACTTATACCCTATCCAACTTATTATTCTGTATATAATTATAAATGTTTAATTCTGTACTATCAACATGAAGGGCCTTACAGGCCTTAAGGGGAGCATTGCTAAAATGACACCAAAATCCCATTTTCCCCCTGAATTAGTGTTTGGAGCTATGAAATCTCAAATACAGATATATTTAGACATGTTATGACTTTAATAGTCACTGCATGGATCTACATTGTCGGATCTATGGTCATAGAAAATTTATAGATCTTCTGGACTGAAACAACTTTATGGAGTTGTATAGATTTTTATGTTTTGTATAGTGTAACTTGTGACACTTAGATGATTTTGTCACAATTTCAATCAGAGAGCAGTTGTAAGAAGAGTATTAGAGCTAAAGGAGTGAAGTGATTGAAGTGTTGTGAGAAAAGATCTTTATAAATTCAGAAGGTGAACCCTAGTTCTACAACATTGCGGTGAAGGTATTTGTGAAACCCTAGTTTAATCTCGCACAGTTTAATTTCTAGAAGTGTGTTAAGAATGGAAGCACCCAGGATGTTTTATATTAAGGATATAACAAGGTATAATTTCAAAAGACACCCTCATAAGTCAAGTGAGGATGATCCTGAAGGGGCGTTCTCACATACGCTTCCTGGTGTACTTCATGTAGAAGATATTAGGGCATACATAAATTGTAGGTATGAGGAGATAGGTTTATGAGAAATTTACAAGGACTTGGAAGAAATGTATGATGATGATGAATAGTTGAATCTTGAATATGCATTTTTGGATGATCTAGGGATCATAAAGTTTGCATAATTTCACGAGTTTGACGAAAATAAATGGATGGAGATTACATGACTAAGCCACTTCCATGACCAATTATTTTGGCTTGGAGGTAATCCTATTAAGATCACTAGTGAAATGATTCATGATATCACTATATTGCCTAATAAGGGCTATAATCACCTAAAAATGGTCTAGCTAAACTAGATGCCCTAAATGTCAAATAAAATGATCAAATCAATCCCAAATCAAGCTAATTGTAATGCCAATGCTAATTGCAGTTCCCTATTTTTAATAAGATTCAATATAATAGCATGTGAATCGGTATTTAACTCAGAGATACATTACATCATAATTTTTTTTCACACAATGCTTACCAGTATTGTAATTATTCATTTCCTTTATATGGGTTCCAACTATTTGTGTTGATTCCAGCAACCTCCCATGTATTGATAAATGTCTTGCTTAATTTATATTATCCAATCTCCTCTCATGAATAAATTATTAAATAGTCATTTATCATATTCTCTCAAATCGATTCTTCCTCCATATATTATCCCCTGGTAGAATGAGATTGGTTTCCAATTTATATCTTGTGCGGTGAGAATGGGTGTAATTGGAGAGACATGTTTGTTCAACTTCATTTCTATTCATAGCATAGCCAGATTAGTTTATACAAATGATACTAATTAGTTTACTGCCTTATGTTATTAATTGTTGTCATTATCAATGCTCAACAATATTAATCATTGTTAAGACTCGATATTGAGCATTAATCCATACTTGTATACTTCTTACCAAACCGTTGTTATTGATCATTACTATTAATATTAATCGGTAATGTTTTCTAAGTCCGTTGATGTTCCTATTGTATTTCACCATGCATGATAAATGTTGTATCTTTATATTGGTTTAGTCGATTACTCATCAATAAAGACTATTTCATTATTGTCACATAAATGATCAGTATCAACTAATCATCCTTCCTCAATGTCGTGACTTACTTGGATGAAGTTAATAATTAATTATTCTTCTCTGTTGATAAACATATTTGGTCTAAGTAAACTTTATTCTTCATGACAATGATAAGGATTATATTGTATTGTTTCTTCATGCTAGTAATCCTTCTATCATCTTGCTCTACAAATCTACTGTAATTTTATTTCTTTAAAGACTTTTCAAAATTGAAACACTTAATATTATATTATAATTTATTATTATTTACTTATTTATTTTTATAGTTTAATTTTATTTATTATTAAATCTTACTTCTAAGAAGGGACATAACATAATCCATGAATGGTATGGGTAAGGTGACCTTCATTCTTGGTCGTGACTTTAATGAAACATTGGATATAGCTGATAAGAAAGGGAGCAAGGGGATGCAGGGCAGACTAGGAGAATGAAGGGCAAGGCAGACATTGTATTGTGTATTTCCAATATGTTTGGATGCAGGGCAGACCAAGAGAATGAAGGATCACTCACTGATTGCATGATAACTCAATTTTGAAGGGTCACTGGTTGAGGGGACAGTCAAGGTCCAAATGATTGGGACATTGGAGGAACCCTATTTCTTTGTATTAATTGTTATTCAAATTGGATGCATGGATTTCTTGTGAATTATCGGCTGCTATGTATCCTGCAACTGCATACGTAAATCTACATATACTTCTCTAGGGTTATAAGCCACTTAGGGATCAAAATAGAGAAAATAAATCAAAATCGTTGTTTGTCCTATTTCCTTTTAACAAAGTCTCAACTATCAATGATACAATACATTTGATGCCCTAAGCTGTCAATACAAATGGCACCTAGCTAGAAGCTCACAGCCTGTCCATTTGATAACCACAATGAACATTTCAAAAAAAATTGATAACCAATAACATCAAATAATGGAGTTAAAGCACGGGCTAGGGCATGACACCAGGATAATGTGGTCATTTCAGTGAGCATCTCAGCAATATACAATGGCATCCAATAGTGAATCGATATCCTTGAGCACAAGCACCAATACCATCAAATAATAGAGATAAAGCACTGGCTAGGGCACGACACCAGTAGAATGCGGTCATTTCACAGAGCATTCATGATCAAATAAAATGCAATGCATTTAAAATTTGCGAATGATGCCAGAGGCTCGAAAGATGAAGAAATCACATACCTTCTCTCGCGCTCAGTTTTCACTCATTTTCTCCCACTCCTTTTCTCTCCAATCAAAATAAAAATGATTTGGGGTGTTTCACTTTTTTTTCATCTATACCCTGAAACTGTCAGAATTTCGATGGTCAATTTAAAACCCATCAAAATACTGACACCATTGGGGCCTATTATATGTATAAAAAAAAAATTCATAATAAAAAATTACTCGTTGGAAGTGTCTGTCGAAATTTGGCCCCAAATTTAGTAGTTTGTAGACGACAATAGAATCTTTAAGTATTGAGATAATCAATTATTCTGAAAGGGAATTTTTTTATAGAAAGAAAAAATTTGAAGGGTGTAAAATTAAGAATCTCAAAATTTCTATTTCATATCTATATTGAAGGAGTATTAAGAAAGCAAAAGGAAATAAAATATTTGATCTTAGGGTTTTCATGTTGCCATATATAGCTTAGATTACCATGAAATACATGTTTGTATTTCATGTATGAAAATGTTAGTCATCAGTAAGGAAATTGAAACACCTTTATAAATGATACTGATTAGTTTATTGCCTTATGTTATTAATTGTTGTCATTATCGATGCTCAACAATATTAATCACTGTTAACACTCGATATTGAGCATTAATCCATACTTGTCTACTTCTTACCAAACCACTGTTATTGATCATTAGTATTAATATTAATCGGTAATGTTTGCTAAGTCCATTGATGTTCCTATTGTATTTCACCATGCATGATAAACATTGTATCTTTATATTGGTTTAGTCGATTGGTCATCAATAAAGACTATTTCATTACTGTCACATAAATGATTAGTATCAACTAATCATCCTTCCTCAATGTCGTGACTTACTTGGATGAAGTTAATAATTAATTATTCTTCTCTGTTGATAAACATATTTGGTCTAAGTAAACTTTATTCTTCATGACAATGATAAGGATTATATTGTATTGTTTCTTCATGCTAGTAATCCTTCTATCATCTTGCTCTACAAATCTACTATAATTTTATTTCTTTAAAGACTTCTCAAAATTGAAACACTTAATATTATATTATAATTTATTATTATTTACTTATTTATTTTTATAGTTTAATTTTATTTATTATTAAATCTTACTTCTGAGAAGGGACATGATAGAATCCATGAATGGTATGGGTAAGGTGACCTTCATTCTTGGTCGTGACTTTAATGAAACATTGGATATAGCTGATAAGAAAGGGAGCAAGGGGATGCAGGGCAGACCAGGAGAATGAAGGGTAGGGCAGACATTGTATTGTGTATTTCCAATATGTTTGGATGCAGGGTAGACCAGGAGGATGAAGGATCACTCACTGATTGCATGATAACCCAGTTTTGAAGGGTCACTAGTTGAGGGGATAGTCAAGGTCCAGATGATTGGGACATTGGAGGACCCTATTTCTTTGTATTAATTGCTATTCAAATTGGATGCATGGATTTCTTGTGAATTATCGGCTGCTATGTATCATGCAACTACATACGTAAATCTACATATACTTCTCTAGGGTTGTAAGCCACTTAGGGATCAAAATAGAGAAAATAAATCAAAATCATTCTTTGTCCTATTTCCTTTTAACAAAGTCTCAACTATCAATGATACAATACATTTGATGCCCTAAGCTATCAATACAAATGGTGCCCAGCTAGAAGCTCACAAGCTGTCCATTTGATAACCACAGTGAACATTTCAAATAAAATTGATAACCAATAACATCAAATAATGGAGTTAAAGCACGGGCTAGGGCACGAAACCAGGTGAATGTGGTCATTTCAGTGAGCATCTCAGCAATATATAATGGTGTCCAATAGTGAATCAATATCCTTGAGCACAAGCACCAATACCATCAAATAATAGAGATAAAGCACTGGTTAGGGCACGACACCAGTAGAATGAGGTCATTTCACAGAGCATTCATGATCAAATAAAATGCAATGCATTTAAAATTTGTGGATGATGCCAGAGGCTCAAAAGATGAAGAAATCACATACCTTCTCTCGCGCTCAGTTTTCGCTCATTTTCTCCCACTCCTTTTCTCTCCAATCGAAATAAAAATGATTTGGGGCGTTTCACTTTTTTTTTCATCTATACCCCGAAACTATCAGAATTTCGAAGGTCAATTTAAAACCCATCAGAATACCAACACCATCGGGGCCTATTATAAAAAAAATCACCAAATTCATAATAAAAAATTACTCGTCGAAAGTGTCTGTCGAAATTTGGCCCCAAATGTAGTAGTGTGTAGAAGATAATAGAATCTTTAAGTATTGAGATAATCATTTATTCTGAAAGGGAATTTTTTTATAGAAAGAAAAAATTTGGAGGGTGCAAAATTAAGAATCTCAAAATTTCTATTTCATATCCATATTGAAGGAGTATTAAGAAAACAAAAGGAAATAAAATATTTGATCATAGGGTTTTCATGTTGTCATATATAGCTTAGATTACCATGAAATACATGTTTGTATTTCATGTATGAAAATGTCAGTCATCAATAAGGAAATTGAAACACCTTTATAAAAGAGGATCACTTATGAAACCATGTTTATTATGTTTAATAATATTATTAAATTGTATATGGGTAATACAAAAACTAATCTATATTGCTTTTTCAACAAATTAAAAAGGTCATTATGTTGAGCACATGAACATGTTTTCATTCCATTTTCTAGTTCGTGGTGATTAAGATGCAATAAGTAATCATACTATATAGTCGGTCTATGGCAATGAGTTTGTTTGTTCCTTATAAAATGATAGTATAAAATGATTATAATGTTAATAAAATGACCTTGCATATTAGATAATTTGGAAAATTCTTGAAGAAAAGAGTAGGCTTTCAAACTATTTGACAGATTTGTGGAGAATATTGTGTAGGCGAAAAAATGACAAATACTTAAATATGATGATAGTAGCGTGGTCAGTTTGTTTGGGAAAAACTTATTAGTAGCGTAGTAGTTGTTAAAGAAAATATAAATGGATGGCAATGAATGGTTGCCTTGTGTAATCCTCATTTTTTTTATTCATTATGTCTTCTAGATTGCTTATGTTTTGTCCAAGCCACTGGATATTGCCATTTCTTGATGATAGGATCGGGACATTCTAACATGGAATTTTTCCAAACGTTATGTTACAAAATTTGAATTCATGTTTATTGACAATGTGCAATACTGTAATTTGGACAGATACAGTTAAGTGGAAAGTTGGAGCAAAAATACAGTCTAGATGATATTTAAACTAGTTATTGAAATATGTTGTACAACCCACAGACATTCCACACATAATGGACAAGCAATCCAGAATATGAGGGAAGACCTCAATTTAAACTATTTTGATGAGTTGATGTTGTGGCCTTTTTACAAAGCTCTGATTGCTAAGTTCATTGGTACATTATTGTTTTCATACATCATAGTTGTTACTGTATTTGGCTAGAAGAGGCATTCTAGGAAGCAGAGCGAAATGGATTGGCAAAATGGTCTTGTGGGCTTGGTTTCTGATTGACATCTTTTTGTGTTTGCAGGTGGGCACATCAATCTTCTTGTTACTTATGACCTATTTTTTGGTAGACATGTGTCCTTACCAAGGGGTGTTCTCTATGTGTTAGTTCATCATTTGGGTGGTATCTGGTCAACTGGACTTGTGATTGCATTGCAGAGAGATAGTATGACATGTAGGGAGATGGATTTGAAGACTTATAATGATAAAATGTATTCACTTGGCTCAAAGGATTGGGCACAAATTGAATTTGACACTCCTTTGAGCTAAGAATGATATTGCAAAGGGGTATGAGTATATGCTAATAAGATAGAAAGGAACTTGTGTGAAATTCAGGATAAAATTAGGACTACATTACTAAGGTCGATTTCAACCCAATAATGTAAGATGGAAACAAAAATGGTATTTCTAGATTCTATATGCTACTTAAAACCTTTTCTGAAAGTTCCTTTAGAAATATCTAGGATTACGTCACTTAGAGAAATAGAATGCACAACATTTTAGTGAGCCATCTGAGATGCATTATACTACCAGATTGTTAATTAAAGTACACATACTTATAACTTGTTTTGTACAGGTGACTTACTCATGAAGCTTGGCACAATAGTGTTTGACATAATCTTATTCATGATTACAAAACCACATAGCCATATCTTGCAGGGTAAAGAAACATGGAATACAAGTATGAACACACATGCATAGGAAATAAAATAGACAATCACTTACATGAATTTCCTCTATTGTCTAATCAAAATGAGATCTTGAATATTTGAATACTGAAACTCAAGGCATATAGACTCTAACTAAAATAGCTAGATCATATAAACATTTCAGAAAAGAATGATTACACACCATTCAACTTTTGTCATCTATTCAAAACAAAAATGATATCATGAAATGATTATCTAGATTATCTTCTTCATCTCTGATCATTTACATGTCTGCACTCAACAATCTTCCACACTGGTATATACCAAATGAATTATAGTATGGACTTTCACCCATATATCAATGAGGACCACATATAGTTGCATATCAAAATCATCCACATTAATGGCATAAAATGAATATTAATGGAAATAGCATCAAAAAGATATTCATAGCCAATATAAGTTGAATATTGTTATCAAATGTAAATAGAGCATTAGAGGTTGGCATGAATAAGAAAGATAGAGAAACAATATTAAATATGTCCAAGAGTACTTAAATTACTTAAATATGAAAGTGAAATATAAAAACCTGTTGGAAAAGAAGATGATTGATTGAATACATATAAATTGCAAGAGAAATTTAAATAACCATATCTATTAAATATTATATGAAACAATGATACTTTACATTTGGTCTTTTCCTTTTCTTTTTTCTCTGTCATACTCCTCCATTGTTTTCAATACTTTTAGCATTTCTTGTTCTTTTGGAATGGTAATATTGTCATTTCTTACCATCTAGTATTCATGATTTTTTTTATTTGGACGATTTGTTCAGAAATTCTTTGTGTGTCTTATTTTCTAGTAGTTAATATGTCATCCATTACAGTGAGTTTGTGAAGATTTCCTGTCTGGTATGTTCCTGTTGTGTTGATATTGTCAATATGAATTTGATATTTATTTTTCCTCATTTCAAGATCTATAATATCTTAACCAATTTCTTTGTGTGAATTGCAGGCCATGTCTGTAAAGATTTTTTCCATGTGTAATGCTTGTATTGAGTGTATTGATTATACTTTGTAGTTGTTGAAGTACCTCTGTGTTGATCTGTATTTTGAAATTGAGTGAGAATATCCACTTTTGTACTGGTAGGTCAGTGAATTTTATAATATTTAGACTGACAAAATTTTGACTATTCATATCCATTAGCTTCTGTAATACATTTTCTTGTTTGTTATATATTCTCTTATATTCTTTGATCAATTGAAAGTCTGTGTGGATGACATCTTTGAATTTAAAATATATTTTGTAATAACTATCGAGGCAGTCAATGAGTGTTATACCTCTTGATTTGAGGTTGGCTATCCATTCCCGTGAGATTTGTTCCATTTATTTACCTTCACACAGTTGTTTAATTATTTGTTGGCTCGAATCAAGTGTCGGATCAAAAATTCTTTCTACTTGATATGGTGGTTGGGAAGAGATTGGACCAAGCATTTTCTTGATGTAATTAGATAGATGAGTGACACTAGATTTGAGTTTGTTCTTATCATCTTTCATTTGGTCCAATCTATCTCTCACTTCTTGGTGTGTGAATTCCCACATATCAACTATACGGTCATGGAAAGGTGGGCCTATGTCAATTTGATTGACATCAAAATCAGCTGCAATTAAATCTATAAGTTTGTACTTTTTTTTTGGTTCTGCAACCTGAATTATTACATACCCTATTTGTAGATCTTTTTCTAGGGCATCTAGTTTTCCCTTTTCCTTCTTATTCTTTGGTGTGGGAGTTTCATTGACGATTTGAGAAACTAAATCTTGAGGAGGAACTTGGTCCTCTTCTCTTTTTCTTTTCCTTTGTATGGTTTCCTCTAACCATGAAGGGGTGGCAAGAATTTGGGAGGTCAAGGATAAACTTTCAATATCAAATAATTTTTTGACTATTGTAGGAGTCTGCATTTGAACATTTGAAATTTGAAACTTTGGTACCTTAGTACGAGAAAAGTTGATAGTTGGTTTAGCAGATTGTATAGGTTTTGTTGGTGTTTCTTCTTCATGAGGTTGTTGTGTTGGATTTTCTTCTAGTTCCCTATTTACATCTTGTTGTTCTGTGTTATCTAGTTCCTCTTGGTTGTCCAGATTGATAAAGGGAAGTGAGTCATTGCCACAGGTGTTGGTTATGCATTGGTTCTTGTCGGGTGGTTGATTGTCTCCTCCTGTATTTTGTGGAGCGGACTGAATTGTTCTTTGCATTGTTGGTAACCGTGGTGGAGCTATTGGTGCAATTTGAGATTGTGTTGGTGGTGGCGCAAACATGGTAGACTTATTTTTACATGTCTTCTTCCACTGTACCCATCTCATCATTCTCTTAATAATCAAATCTATTCTTTCGTCAATGTCATCCATTTCTGGTATTTGAAATGGTATAGATTGCAGAGGTGTGTCTTTTATTTTTGTCAAATAATGGTTGGAAAGCAGATTAGATTCATCATCATAAATTTCTTCGACATCAATTTGGACATTATATAATTTAATATGTTCAACTGTGAGACGGGACCATGATCTTTCTCTCATGTCGAAGTCATTTTTGCAATTAGCCCATAAGTCTTCTAATGTAGGTATGTGATGAAAATTAAGCCCTAGATGCAAGTTCTCTTTCACAAAATTAGAAGGGTCAAAATGATGTCTAAGCACATTATACACATCAAATTTATATTTTTTTTGAGTTGTTTTGATCATATTCGTTGTAGAAGAGCTAGAAGGGCATGTATAAGGTCCTATTGAAATGGGAAAATGAATACCTGATTTATGTTGCTCGCTGCATCCGCTATTGACCTCGATTATATGTCTACATAACTCAATCAAAACTATCTTATCATTAGGAAATCTTGTTAATTTGAATGTAAAGTCATGAAAGGCTCCTATCCCGAAGTAAGTAAATGTAGGAAATTATGTAAAATAACTGCCAAACTACATAATTGCTTGTGCGACTCCATGTGATAGTCTCTGTTCTGGACAACCTTGCAATTCACGACGTAACTTCATTGTGAAAGCATCATTGACCCTTCTAAAATGTTCATAGCTTTTATGTAGTTGTATGCAGGGGAATAAATCATAGACTTGAATATCGTCATCATAGTCTAAAATAGCAGGTAGGTCATCCCATATCTATATACATTCTAGGGCATAGATGACGAAAGATGACATATGAAAACTGTATGAATGTTTTGTCAATACAAGTATTTCACTTAGTTTGTCATTTATTAGTTGTGCCCAATTAATATATCTATCTTTTACACATATCGTTTGGGTAAGGAAAAACCACCTTTCTTCAAAATTTAGGGGTTCTTCACTTCCTCTGATTCTATGAAGAAGTACTAAAATGTCTTGTATCTCTTTTTTGAGATTGGTTCCATACAGGGTTTTGGGTAATTTTGAACTAGCTTCTCTTCTAGTTTGGAACCATTATGTTGATATTATAGCTCTCCAACATGACTTCTTTTCATTAAAATGAGATGCAGCTAGAGAAAAATTCCAATCTGTGTATTCTTGCCTTGAAGGCAGACCCAGGAAATTTTGAATTGAATCTCTGTCCAAAGTTATGAGAGCTTCGTCATTTTGTTTCTTTATCTACCTGGTTTGTGGATCAAATATTTGAATGCATTCCATTATTAGTTCTGGTGCTTGAATAGTGACAAGAAATCTTGTTGCTTGTATTAATCCACTCACAATCAGTCTCTGTGTAATGGGGTGTACTGGTTGTGAATTGATTCTTCTATATAGATCATCTAAGTTGTGGAAATGTAATTTTGTATCTGTAATCTCTTTCCATGCACTATCTATTCCATTGACATGGTCATAAGCATGTAATTTGGCAGTCATTCTATATAGCTTAATAGAATAGAATGGGAATTTTTGATGAAGGCATTTTTTATGTTGTAGTTTCAAATTTTTTTGGTTTTGTCTGTTTGCATTGAGTGATTGTTAATAAAATGATGTTTCCTATATACTTTGTGTTTAAGATATTTAGTAAATTGAGATAATGATGTGACAGATAGTGGGTACATAATAGTTTTAGGTGATAATTAAATGGTAATAAAAGAGGTCTTATTTTTTTATGCATTATTTTTTATGTGCATTAATGTTAAGTTATTAAATTAATTGCAATATATGTTTGATTGAGATTTAAGAATGTTTGCTCATTTTATATATATATATATATATATATATATATATATATATATATATATATATATATATATATATAATATTTTGTATAATTTGTTTAATATTTGTTATTATATATTTTAATAATTTTTAATCAATAATATTTTACAATTCTTTTTTCATCAAATATTATTTTCAAATAGAAAACTAATTTAATATATTGATTGAGAATTGCATAGTTTACATATTTACTATTCTAATATATTGATTGATAACTATATATTATTCTAAAAGATAACTATTATAATAGAAATTTCTATAAAAATCAATTTAACAAACAAAAAATAGAAAATGGAAAGAAATTCATTTCTAGTTTAATAATTTGATAAAACATATTTAACAAATAAAATATGCAAAATGTAAGGCATTTATATTAATATATATATTATTTTAAGAGATAACTATTATAATAGAAATTTCTATAAAAATCAATTTAACAAACAAAAAATGGAAGATGGAAAGAAATTCATTTCTAGTTTAACAAGTGCCACGCAGTGGCGAAGTACTTGTCTTTAATAATTAATTTTAAGCTTAATTTTTCATATAAATTTAATCTTAATTTTAATAATTTATTTATAATATATAAGATATTTTAATTAATTATATAATTATAAATTTTTATATAATGATAATTGTAGTAATAAATAATTTATAAAATTATAATTATATAACAATTATTGATTGTAAATTATAATTAATTTAAACCTTAATTTTAATTTTATTTGTAAATATAACAATAGTGCTAATTTTATTTTATTGATATATATATTTTATTACATATGATTAATATTATTGTATATATAATATAGTATTATTATATTATACATAAATTATAATTCTAATATAATATATTTTAAAATGTATAATTATTATAAATATAATATTATTATTTAAATTTATATTATAACTATATTATAAAATATTTTATACTTAATTTTAACTAGATTTAATTTTTTAGAAATAATTTATTATTATAAAATAAAATATTTATTTACTATGTTTAATTTAAATTATAATATTTTGTAAGGGAAAATATATCTTACCTAAATATTTATCAATGCATAATTTACATATAATAAATTTTCAAATATTTAAAAATATATATAAATGGGAATAAATATATATTATATTATATCATATATTTACAATATTTTTATTTACATTAGAAAAAGTGAGTTATATACTAAATTAAACTCATGTAATATAATTTAAAATTTAAAATTTTTAATATAAAATTAATATAAAAAAGAAAAAGATTAATGAAAATCCTAATTAAAGATAGAAACAAAAATTGTTTCCAAGCCGAAAACTATGCAATATGGAAGGAGCAATGTGGTAAATTTTAATTGGTTCACTCTTCTAAAAAGACTTCAAATGATTTAGCCAATCAAATTATTAGCAAATAATTTTTAGATATTATAAACTTAAAAATATTGCATTTTCATTTTAATCACTCGTTAAGGGAAGGAATTCAAAAGTGGATGTAATAGTACTTACTTAGCCTATCGACAAGTACTAATAATTTGATAAAAACATATTTAACAAGAGCTGTGTTACAGCATGAGTCTCGCCAAATGAAAAAAAAATTGAAATTGAGAGGAATTAACTATGGCACATGCAAATGATTACAGATTATAACACTTTTTAATTCTAATTGTGATGTAAAAAATGAAATTAGCTATAATTTTACTTTGTTTGTATTGTATAATAATAATAATAATAATAATAATAATAATATCAACAACGTGTAAATAATTAAAACAATATTAGTATATAAATTATGTATAATTATTGATAATATTATTAAGTTATAGATTAATAACAATAAATTAAATATATAATATGTAAAAAATTTACAAACGAAAAAAAATTATATTAAAATATAATAATATTATTAAATGAAAAATATTATGTTAAAATAAATATATAATATATACTATATTATTTTATAAGCTCCTAATGGAGCAGCAGAGAAGAACCTTTTTCTATGCTTTGCCAAAGTGAAGAGAATAAATAAAATTGAATATTTACTTTTTCACTACGCCTAACATGATTAAGGAGAGGAAAATGATATTCATGTATAAATTCATATATCTACCCTACAGGGTAAAAATTGACAAGTTATGTAGCCTAACCAGTACATAAGCGGGTCAAAGATATTAGTTTCTGCCTTGCGAATTGGTCAAATTACAAACAATTCTATTTATACTATGGTCCAAGCCAATATTTTCTATTAAAAGAAATTTGTGCATTTTAAATTCTGTATTCTGATTGGCTCTATCTTTTTTTCCTATAGTCTTTTCATTTTCTCTCCTAGGAAATTGGGCAGAAAATAGGTTCGTTGGGAGTGGTGGAAGTCTCAGATACGTGTATGTTGCCGAGGGTTCCCTGTGGCATTTTGTATAGTAATATACGTGCCACTTGCATGTGAAATTTTGATTGATCTCATGATTTATATTTCCATATCATTGTGATTGTGATTGACACTGAAGAGAAGAGGGGTCAATGTTCAGAGAAATTTTGGTAGAACAGAAAACAATGGGATAAATAACAGTGGCAAGAACAGATCAAGACCCACAGATTTAGCAGGGACGGAGGTAAATGCATACTTTGGTAACATGTATTTTTGTGTGGTTCGTAGGGTTTCTCATTTTCTAGGATAATTTTGATAGAGTATTTCTTTTCTTAATTGAAGTTTGGTTTCACAAATTATGTGTCCGTCCATCTCTTTTTCCTTCGTATTTGGGAAAGCTTTGCCCAAGTCTTGGTGTGCTGCACACAACAATTGTCTACACATTCAATTCGTAAAAAAAATAGGTATGCAACTTAATAATATGATTTCCAATGCTTTCCAGAATTATAATTTTTCTTGGATAAGCGAATTGAGTGTCAGATTTATTGGGGAATTGCTTGTCCATACCCTATTCGCAAAGCTCCCATTGCTGGCACAGACCTGAGGATGTTGGCATAGATTGTAGAATTTGGTTTTAAGCCTGCTGTTGCAATTGCTTGACAGTTTCTAAAGCCGATTCAACAAATCCATTTTGTGCAAATAGGGTATCCTCTGAGACCACATTCTTTAATGCATTTTTCAAATAGATTAAGCGCCTTGTCTGTGTTTCACATGACTAGTCTATGCATCCCACTTTGCATACATAATTGTGAGGCATTTAAAATGCAAAATCACTATCCTTTGTGCTTTGATGAATGTCCATCCCTATGCCAAAACATCCATATTGGCACACACAAGAAGGATGCAGGCACAGAGGACATTGGCAAATTTTTTAAAATGGAAAATTTTTACCATGTTCAGTTAATTTGTATTTGATATTATAATTTTTATTTCTTTTTATCTGGTAAAAAATAAATAAAAATTATATAAATCTATGATTACATTTAGAATAATTTTCAAATAGTAGAAAATAACACTAAATACTGTAATACTTAAATTTGGAGAAATTGCTTTTTTTTAAACGAGCACTTGAACTATTCTTAGACACTTGAATGATCCTAAAATAAATATTTTCATTCTAATAAAACAGAGATATATAAACCTATGGTCAACACAATACTGTGCATGCCAAGGCGCTGCTAGAAAATAAAATATATTATGATCATCTAAAAAACAATATATAAGTCTTACCATTAGTTTGTTAGTATATATGAATGCCTGATTGGAGAAGGAAACACTATCCAGATCTCATATCTCTATTTTTTTTAAATAGGACCACAGAAATTTAAATGCACTAGATCACACATCTTTTCTTACAATCATAATAGCTCTCTGTATGGTCAAAGACTCCATTCGTATATCATATCATATAAATCATGATAAAAATTAACATATCTAATAATATTGATTATTCAGAACTAAAGTATTTTAATACTCTTATCTCCCCGCAAGTGACTGAACGCGGCTAAGCTCCACAGTGAATGTACAATTGACTAAATTTTTGAAAATGGAAATTTTTTACCATTGCTCATGTTTAGTTAATTTGTATTTGATATTATAATTTTTATTTCTTTTTATCTAGTAATAAATAAAACTAAAAAGTGAAAGACTATTAACATATAGTAATTTTTTAAATAACTTGAAATTTTAAATAAGATTAAGATTGGTAAAATAAAACTAAAACGTGAAAGACTATTAAAATATAGTAGTAATATATGTCTGCTAAAATCTTCTCTATTTCATTTGGTCAAGAAAAATAATTATATAAAATTATATTATAACATATAAAAATATATTATTTATTTTAATTAATAAAAAATTATTTTATAAATTTGTTAAATTATATAATTCTTTAAAGTAAATATATAATTAATAATAAATATTAACAATTTACTATATGCAATTTAATTATTCAAATCAATTAATATATAATTAAAAAATATTGATAATATTATTAGATTATAGATTAATAACAATAAATTTATTTTATTAAATGAAAAAATATTATATTAAAATAAATATATAATATGTAAAATAAATGTATAATATATACTATATTATTTTATATTCATTCTATTAACTTAAATTTTTAATTTATTTTTATATAATATTTTTATTATTATATAAAAAATTGTACATTTACAAAATTAATAAGTATGTGCACACTAATGATGTACTGTAGTGTCGATAGCCACGAAAATGTTTTTTTTAATATAATGTTTTGCATAACGGTTGCCTGTACGATATTAAACCTAGGAAAATAATAAATATGTATAATGTATTGTCAGTGGAGTTGTGGAGGACTCAACCGTGGGACCCGCCTTGGTTAATTCAGATGTAATTGTCTCCCACCTGTCTGGCTTTCTACTTTCATTTGTAGCACAAAAAATATTATGAATTTTTAATGGAAGAATGTTAAAAAAACCACTAGCAAAAATATGAACAGCCAATTAGAAAAAAAAAATTCTTTGAAAAATAAAAATGACTCCAAAACATTACAAATGTAATTCAATATATTTGGATTGCACACTGTTCAAGGCAAACTAATAGTAGATAATGCAGTGAAAACATAAGTCTCCGCCTATATAGGTGGGACTAACAAACAAAATATGAAAAATGTAAGGCATTTATATTAATATATATAAGATTTAATAAAAATATATGTAATAATATTTCAAATAATTAATTGCAATAATAATGTTATATATAATATAAATACGATATAATGAAAACATTGTAATGTTAAACTTATTTCATTGTTTAATTTAATAGATGTTTATTTAAATGGAATAAGATATAAATTGTATTTCAATTAGCATGAGAACATCATAATGTTCTTGGGATTAGAAGTTGTTAGCAAATGTTGAGTATTCGAATAATAATGTTCGATGGTGTGAAACTTGTTTCAGGATTTCTTAGCAGGATATACATAACTTGAAATACCGTCGTTGGATATGTGGATATTGATGTTAGAAAGTGTGAAATTTGAATCGGTAATTGTAGGCAGGGTAGACATTTTCTAAAATTATGTCGTTACATAATAGGTTTAGGTATAAAAGAGCATTGAGGGTTGTTAAATATCTTTTAGTTTAAACGGGCAATAAAAGTTATCATGTTTAGCTCCATAAAATATTTAATATAATAATCTTCTTAAAAAATATATATATATAATATTACTATTTATTATTTATATACTATATTATTTATTTTATAAATAATATAACTATTTACTATTTATATACCTTATTTATTATTTTATAAATATATTTTTATCATATATAATATCATAATTTTTTTAATTTTATTAATATTTTTATCATATATAATATCATAATTATTTATATTTATATTTAATTTGTGAATATAAATAATTATGATATTATATATGATAAAAAAATATTAATAAAATAAAAAATATAGTATATAAATAGTAAATATTTATATTATATATATGACAATTTTAAAACAATTATTATTAAATTTCAAATCTCTAATCTGGTCATATCCGATGCTGGGCACTTGATATAGATTTTTAAATTTAATAATAATTATTTTAAAATTTTCATATATATAATATAAATATTTACTATTTATATACTATATTTTTTACTATATTAATATTTTTTATCATATATAATATCATAATTGTTTATATTCACAAGTTAAATATGAATTATTAATAACAAATAACTATCGATATTATTTAAAATGATATATATTTTAAAATAATATAATAATATTCTTAAAATTTTCATATATATAATATTACTATTTATTATTTTATAAATATATTTTTATCATATATAATATCATAATTATTTATTTTCTAAAATTAAATAATATTATTTATAAAACTATCAATATTCATGTATAATATAACTATGTAACTCTCAAACATTAACTAAAACCACATCTTAAATATACTAAACCTTAATTTAAATTAATCATTTGAGAATCTAATAAATGAACATAAATAAATTAAAAGAATAAATATTTTAATAAAAAAATACATTATTGAACTCTAGTAGTAAGAAAAATTACTTTAATAATAAAATATCTTAGTGAGCTCTATTGGAAAGTTAACCAAGAAAAATGTGAATCATTAAACATATTTTATTGTAACTCCTAAAAATTGCTCCATGTTATTATAGAAAGATAAATATAGAAAATTATGCAAGCAATATAATCTACAAAAATGTCTGTGTAATAAATGTGAAATGATATATTTTTTAAATCACACAAAACAAATATAAATGTCTGCAAAATAAAAATATTTCGATTAAATAAGTTTGCATGATGACATGTGGTTCTATTTTAGCTTATTATTAAATATTTTTAGTTTTTATTTTTTAAATCCAATACCTAAAATCGTGGAGCACTGTTAGGCTAGTAAATCCTATTGTTGTGTTTGAATACAACTATTTTTTTCTTCTTGATAGGAATGATAAATTAATGCAAAGTAGTGGGTATTATGGAAGCTCGTGCATGTGACAACATAGATGATGTCTTATTCTTGTATCGATTAGTGTAAACAAATATACATATATATACATACACACACAGTATTTATTGGTAATAAAGTAGATTTCAGGCTTCACATATGTATATAAAGTATTAGGTGAGTATTTATTGGGAAATAAAGTGGATTTCATGTTTCACATATGTATATTGAGGTCAATTTAATGTTTTGAGTGTATCATATTGTGTGTTTTAGTTTAATGTTAATAAAAGATTTGTAGATGAGTTTTAAATGGTAATAAAAGAGAGTTTAATGTTTGATACATGTCTAGAATGAGGTCAATTTAACTTTTCAATGCCTTATGATCTGTTACTATTTAGTTTTAAATTTTTTAGCAATTGTATTATCTATTTATAGTTTCAAATTTAATTCATTATATCAGCAATGAGTAATCTAATTCAAAGATATATAAGTATTTCAAAAAAATATATTGATTGTTGAAATAGCTATTTTTTATCGATAACATTGATATTCTAGTATAAAAAAAATAGAGTTACAACATGTATGTCAAAAATATATAATAGTATACAGCGAAAACCCCAGGTCATAGCAGCGTTTTTCTTCAGGCATCTTGGGCATCAACAAATACAGGTTTAGGAGCAGCAGATCCGAAAATAAAGGAGGAGGCTTCGATTTTGATCTAAGATAGGCTCAAAATTTTGAAAAATAGGAGGCAATATTCAGATTTTGGGAGCATCAATATTTAGAATTTTTTATTTTTCAACCATCTATTCTCAAAAATCTTGGATATCAAACATCCATTTCCAGAATTTTCAAGCATAGAGAGGCTCTAATTTTTTCAGAGATTTTAAGGCAAGAAGCTTCGAATCTTCAAGCATAAAGTTCAGATTTGGCAAGAAGGTTCAGATTTGCAAGACATAGAACACTCAGAATTTTCAAATTTGGAGGCCAGAATTTTTGATTTGGAGGCCAACAATGCTCAGATCTAGGGCATCCAAAAATTAGATTGAAGGCAGCGATTTTTGAATTAAGAGGAGATCCAAATTTGTCTAGGGCCAACAATTTCCAGAATTCAAGGTCAAGATCTGATGCTCTCACTGCATCACAATCACAATCACGTTCTCACTACCACCATAGCCAGAGAAACAGAAGATGAATTTTATCTTGATAGACAATATATTACTTGAATTCATCCAGAGCCAGAGAAGAATTGGATCGTTAAAAAATCAACCATGCGAAAATGAGAAAGGCACGCATTCAACGAAGGATAGATTTTCATAACCGACAAATCAACCTAGGGCTTATTCACCATAGCCGCTCATCAACTAAACCATTGAGCTCTAGTTCTGCTCTGCGCAAAACATATGCAAATGTCAATTCATCTAAAGCCTCACCACCGAGCAATGGCACTGATAAGGTCTTTACTGGTTATTGTTTTAACTATTGGCTATACGGCCAAAAAAAGGAAAAATGCAAAAAGCCGGAGGAGCGACAGCATCCAACCTACGATCATTTGAAAGATTTCATTGCTAAACAAAAAGAGAGGAGCCTACGGGAATCTATGCAAAATGATAAATCTAGGGTATCGAAACCTATTGCAAAATCCATGGTTAACAATGGAATCCCGTCATTGAGCAAGGAATCAAGGCCTATTATCTTCTCAATCCAATCTTTGGATAGACAATTGAGCTTCTATGCTAAGACCAAGTAAGCAAGAAAGGATCTAAGCTACGGGACTACCAAAGCAAATAAACGTGAGTATAATCCATTATACAGACCCGATGAACCCCAATCTGCTATGGGGGAAGGCAGGATTTCATATGATCAAGCACCTCCCGTGAGCATATCGAAACACATCTCTGCATGGAAAATGGTAAAAAGTAAGAAAAAGGTAAGGAGACACTCTCCATCTCCCAGTTATCATAGCATTTATATGCAAAATTCCTTTGATTTGCTTAGGGAGGCTGATAAATGCAATGAGTCATACACACCCCCGCACAAAAGGGTTGGGGATTTGGTGGATAAGGGCTATAGGGCTCGACATCACAATAAGGATGTCTCCCATCCTACAGCCAAAAAACCCTACCCTCCTCACCGCAAAAGTTTGGAAAGCCACTCATCTCTCAAAGTTAATAATAATCAGAATAATCATGTTTTTAATGCTGACACAAATCATAATGATTATAAGAAAGCAGCATACATGCCTCCTCATAGGCGGTATAGTCATTAGAAGCCAGGTAAGATAAATTTTGGTTTGCACTATGATACAATCATTGTAGATAATGATGATATTCTGCAGTACCAGAAACACCTTGCAGAAATAGGTTTGATATGCTTATGGAATGGTACGGGCATCTCTGTCAATGATTTAATAGAAGGTCTGACAGATCAACTTCCTAAGGAGGTAAGTATATCGCTTCTCATGGAAAATTTCATTTATATAGAATGCAATAATAAGGATCTAAAAAACAACATTATGGAAAAGAATGATATTAAATATAGGAATAGTGCTTTCTCTTTGTTTAACTAGGTACCTTTGTTTAATCCAATGCATTTAAAGGATTTCAAAGTTGAAAAAGCTATTTTGCTTAAAAATTTGCCTTTGGAATTAACTAGGAAGGAGATTATCTGTAATATAGGCAATAAAATTGGTAGATTCATTAGGATTGTTGAATCAACACTTAAGCAGGCTCATAAAACAATCATTGTTGAAATGAATTTTCATTAGAAACACATTTCTCCTATTCAATTACGTTTCAATTATAATTCTGTCATAGTTAATCCAATAATCTTAGAAAATTTTATTGAAAAGAACACAGATCCTCCTAAAACACAAAAAAACACAAATCTACTAAATCAACTTAAGACGGATTTGGAGATTCATTTTTGTAATGACAGAGGAGGCTTCTCAATAACTCCCATAAGGGACCAAGAACTAGACAGGCCCTCTCCATCACCCTTGCCTATGAATACTACTGCATGTCTGAAAAGTACAACAATCACTCATTCCCAGAAAGAAGAGGAAGACACTTCTCCTCTCATGACCATTGAAACTAAAATGATAGAGGCCAATAATAATAATCCTGATACTCATAGCATAACAGGATTTTTTGAAAATGAATCTCATGTCAAAACAACAAATGGAAGTTATCCTACCTCCCCTCTGTCACCTAACAGCACTAAAAAATCCCCCCAGAGGGATATCAACTGCATAACAGAGAATCAGCCACTAAAAGAACTAATATCAGAACCACTTACTTGTGAACAAGAAGTTAACATAATCACTAAGTACTTAGCTGACTCAGTGACTGATGAATCAATTAACCTTTTCATTGACAAAATTTTTGATAAAGACGAATTGCTATTACAAAAAAAACTACTGATAGAAAAGATTATTAAGCTCCAGAAGGAGGAAACTCCTGAAGAAACTCCAATAAAACATTAGATTCAAAAAGATAATACATCATTATCTATTCCTTTGGAAATGGAAATCCTTAATAAGGAACTTCCAAAAGAAACAGAGAATATAATAGAGATGTTTGGAGAGGATATTATAGACCAAGAAGACTGTCTTGATCTTTTAGAGGAAGTTCAGAAAGACTTAGATCAAGAGGCAATGGATATTAACCAGGATATTATCATGGATATCCCTGAAGCCAGCAAAGAGGCTATTGTTGGTTTATTTGGGATAACCAACAAGGATAGGCAGCTCAGAATTGCTATCAATAGGGGTGGTTTAAGCACTCCCAATATTAATAAAATCAAAAAGAAGAGAGGAAGGAAGTCCTCATTTGAATTAAGAAACCTTGCTGGAAAAGCCAGCAATCAGCAAAAAATTGTTGACATTCTGCACATTGGGAAGGGGAAGTGCCTTCCCCAGGACCAATGAAAGTTACTACTTGGAATGATAGGGGTGTGAACACCCCTAACAAACAAAGATTAGTCAAAAGATACCTAAAGAATTTTGAATCAGAAATTATAATGCTTCAGGAAACTAAGTTTTAAGTAAGGAAGAGAGTATTAAGCTTAGCAACAAACTAGGAATTTGGAGGTCCGAGTTTGAGTTTTCCAAGGGTGCCTCTGGCGGCCTAGCTGTCCTATGGGATCCTAGGAAAGTCCTAGTCACTATTTTACATAAACACAACAATTGGATGGCGGCAGAAGTTAGTAGCCTTAAATCTAAACTAAAATTTATGCTGACTAATATTTATGGTCCTATTCTGAATGAGGAAAAAAGGAAGGTCTAGCAAGACATTCAAACTTTTCTCCAATCAAACAGAACAGTTACTCATATACTAGGTGGTGATTTTAATGCTATCTTAGACACAAAAGAAAAATTTGGAGGTTCCCATTTTATCTCACAATCTCAGAAAGACTTCAACCTTTGGGTGACAGATAACCATTTAATTAGTATTAACACTAATAATGGAATTTACACCTGGAATAATAGAAGATCAAGCTTCAGCCACATAGCAGAAAAGCTGGACAGATTCTTGATCAGTGGTAATTCCGATCCCGTGAACCAACTAGTTAATGTAGAAATTCTCCCTGAGGCTGGCTCGGATCACTTCCCAGTCAGACTCACAATTACGGAAAGCTGTAAACCTCACAGAAACCCCTTCAAATTTGAGTTTATGTGGTTTCAAAACCCAGAATTCATTAATCTCTTGGAACAATGGTGGAACCAAATCTCGTTTAAAGGATCTAAAATGTATAGTCTAGTGGCTAAATTAAAAATTATTAAAAATAAAGCACTGGAGTGGAATAAGAATAACTTCAATAATATTTTTATTGAAAAGACCAACATCGAACAAGAATTAGAAGATCTAAATAATGAAGTAATAGATAAAGGAATGAATGAATGTAGTTATTTGAAGGAAAAAGAACTTATGGCCAAATATAATGTGATTCTTCTTAAGGAAGAAATCTTCTGGAAACAGAAATCAAGAGAAACTTGGTTAAAGGAGGAAGACTCCAACACAAATTTTTTTCATAACTCAACTAACTTTAAAAGAAGTGTCAATAGAATTTCAAAAATTAAAAACAATGAAGGTCTCCTCATCGAAGACCCAGAACAAATTTCAACAACATTAGTGCAATTTTATCAAACCCTCCTCAATAATAATGCTGAGATCAACCCAGAAGCTCAAAATGAAATGTTAAAAGCAATCCCCAAATTAATATCAGAAGCAGATAATAAAATGATTAATGGAAAATTAACTTTAGAAGAAGTAAAGACTGCAGTCTTCCAAATGCACCCAGAGAAAGCACCTGGACCAGATGGATTCCAGGTTGGTTTTTTCCAAAATTGTTGGCATTTTGTGGGTAATGAAGTCTGGCAAGCTATGGAAGCTACCAAAAATTTGGGCTCTTTACTATCTGAAATCAATAACACCTTCTTTACTTTAATACCTAAGAAAAATGAAAGCACGGAACTAGGGGATTTTAGACCCATTTCTTTATGCAACACTATCTATAAAATCTTATCTAAATGCTTGGCAAATAGACTCAAGACACTTCTCCCCATTATCATCTTTGAAGAACAGATAGGTTTTGTAGCCAACTATTCTATTCTAGATGGTATAATTATAGCCCAAGAATTAGTACATACTGCCCAAACTACCAAGACTCCTAGCATGCTTATTAAAATAGATATTCAGAAAGCATATGATAAAGTAGATTGGACTTTTCTCTGCAAGTGCCTAGAGGCCTTTGGCTTCTCAAAACAATGGACAAGTCTTATCTTCAACTGCATTTCCACTCCCAAAATTTCAATTCTAATTAATGGCACTCCAGAAGGCTTTTTTAGTATTTCGAGGGGTATCAGACAAGGAGACCCACTGTCTCCCTTCCTATATGTGATTATGGCTGAAGCTTTAGGAAGAACAATTAGTAAGAGACATCTGGAAGGTAGTATTATAGGTTTAAAGGAATCAAATAATGTTCCTAACATTACTCATCAACAATTTGTTGATGACACCATTCTCCCAGGCTCAACTTTGGTATCTGAAGCCAAGGCCTTTAAAGATACCCTTGACCTTTATATGAAAGTGTCAAGTCAACAGGTAAACCCAAATAAATCAGAAATCTTTTTTCTCAATACAACTCGAATAATGGAAAAGGAAATTTGTAAAGTGTTCGGTTATAATCTTGGGAAGTTTCCCTGTAAGTATCTAGGAATCAAATTACACAAAGGCACCCTATCCTCCAAACTCTGGCAACAATTGCTCGTTAAAATCCAGAAAAAAAGGAGCACATGGAAAGGTAGGTGGATTACAAAGGCTGGCAGAACCACCATGATCAAATCAGTACTCTCAGCCATCCCCATGTATCAGATGTCTGTTCTTCCCCTCCCGGTTAACATTAAAAACAACCTAGACAAAGTATTTAGGGACTTCTACTGGCAAGGCTCTTCAGAAGAGAAAAAACCAGCCTTAATTAAATGGGAATCCCTTTGCAAACCAATCTCTAAACGAGGTTTGGGTATCAAAAACCTTCTATGGCAAAACAAAGCCTTGGGTGCTAAGCTGATTTAGAGATTATACAAAGAATTTAACAGTAAATGGGCCTTGATTTTACTAAATAAATATATACCAAATGTAGATCCTATTAACATTTTCAGAGTACAATCTCATGTTAAAGGATCTAGGATGTGGAACTTCATCAAGGACTCCAGAGGAATCATAAACAAATTTCTCACTTGGGATGTAGGTAATGGGGAGAAAGCTTTATTTTGGGATGACTCGTGGGCAGGCCTTCCCATCCTGATTTCTCTAGGTTTTTCCCCTAACTTCATAAAAGAATGTAAAAATAAGATTGGACTATATCTCTCAAATTATCTAAGCCTGGATATGGATCTTCCTTCAAAACTCATAGATACCGATACATTTTCAATTACAGACAACCAAAGACTTTTCACTATTATTAAGGATAGAGAAGTGGTTCTCAAAACCAGACCTGACAAGTTGATATGGGCTGGATCAAACAATGGAGAATATTCAGTCAAAGAAGGCTATAAGACTATACTAGCTGAGCAGAAGATGGATAATTTAAATATGCCTCTGAACCTTTGTTGGAATAAAACATGTCTCCCCAAAGCTGGGATGTTTCTTTGGGCAGCCATGCAAAGGAAGATCCTCACCGCGGATAGAATTACTAAATTGGGGTTCGAAGGGCCATCCCGGTGTGCTCTCTGTGAAAAGCACATTGATGATGTTGATCACCTTCTCCTTAATTGTGAATTCACACAGCAGTGCTGGAATTGGTTATTGCAATGTCTTGGTTGGAAATCCGCCTTTCATATGGATCTCTTGAGTACACTTAAATCTTGGCCAACTTTATATAAAGATAATCTCTACAGAGATATATGGATTATAGCCCCTTCCACTTTAGTTTGGGAAGTCTGGAAAGAACGTAAAAGAAGAATCTTTACCGGGAAAAAAATAGAATGGAGGTCACTCATTAATAAAATAGAAATATCAATCACGGAGATAATTAATACCTCCATGAGGGACCAAGTCTGCTATGAGGAATCATTCAAAAGTTGGGACAACAAAATTAGATTGAAATGGCCTAATTTGTAGGTACCACCCCTTTATGGGAAAGGAGGAAATAAAACTAAAACAGATCATGCAAATTGCAAATGGATTCCTCTAGATGTGGGTTGGTACAAACTAAATTTTGATGGGGCATCAAGGGGAAACCCAGGAACTGTAGGTATCAGTGGAATCATCAGAAACTAGAATGGAGAAATTATAGCTAGTTTCTCCCATCCCATCAATCCTACCACTAACAATATGGCAGAGTGCAAAGCGGCTTTGGCAGGCCTAAATTTGTGTAAGGATCTTAATATAACCAAACTTATTATTGAAGGTGACTCTCAGATTATAATCAACGCTATACGATCTAAGAAGACTCCTAATTGGACTCTAAATGCTAAAATAGAGGAAATAACTTTAATATTAGATAGCATCCCCAATTATGAAATCAAACACACTTATAGAGAAGGCAACACTGAGGCTGATAAACTAGCAAATCTAGGTGCAGAGGGCATGATAACTCTAAATAAATTCACACCTCACCTCCGGGATATACCTAGTTAAAATTACTCTCTAAATATTAGACAATAACTTAAGAGGTAAATATATAAGGATATATAAGGTTTATATCCTTCTTGTTATGATGATAGGAGTAAGAGGTAAATAATGTTAGAAGGATAACTATTATTTTGGCTTCTATTGTTAATTTTATTAAGGTATTGATCAATTAAATTGATAATTGGTTTCATATGGATATAAGGTCATATGGTCTAAAGAAAAATTAGTAATGTAACCTTAGAATTATCTTCCATGTTTAAAAATTCTTTTTTGAAGGTAATTTGATTGGGCACCTATTCTCTTTTATCATTTTATTCAGAATCATAAACTACCTAAATACCGAAATTAAGTGCAAGTTGATGGAATTATTTTTTATTGCTTGATGAGGGTTAACCACTGGAGGTGGAAGTTTCTTTTGTCTTGCATTTCAGGTACAAAGAATCGTATGGAAGACAGACACTTCTTCCATCTGAAGAACAAAAAGCAAAGAGTGTACATTAATGGTGGTCAATACCAAGCAAGCAACTAAATCACTCTATTACTGAAGATCCTAGAATGAAATTCCACAAAATTATTGATCTAATTGTTTGCAACATAAAGTTGTATCCTTAAAAACAACATTGTAATAAATGTAACCTTAATCCTAGATATTCTCGAGTAGTGGGTATGCCCATTGAAAGTTTGTATTTCTAGTAAAACATCGATTGACTTTGAACTGTGGGAATGCCCACAGGAACTATGTATTTTAACAAATCTCGACAATTGTCGAAGTTGTAGGTATGCCCATGTAATTTTTGTATAAGTACAGGACCTATGGTCCTGGGCAAGGGTGGAGGTTTTCTTAACCCCGTTCTTTCCTACCAGCACCTACAGCAAGTGGGGTCACATTGTAAATTAATTATTTATATTAATAAAAAACTATTAGGGCTTCAACCTTTTATCGATTATATATATATATATATATATATATATAATAGTATATACACTTTGTTTAATTAAAAGTTTTATTTACAAAATCATGGTTTTACAATCTGTTTTACAAAATATATGTCTAAACCAAGTTTATAAACTACTTTCCATTTGTTTGCGGTATTAATCCAAGATTTTCCATTGCTTGATCAGGATTCTGGAATCTGGCTTTCAAAAAGTGGTTGCAGCACAAGATTTGAGCACCTTCCATTGTAATTAGATACGTAAAATCAAAAAGTGTTCCTCTTGTTTTGTCATAGTCATAAATCCATGGTGCGAGGTACCTAAAGAAAAATAGCTTGAAAAAGAAAACAAAAACATAGAAAGAAGTATTATTAGATTTAACCAATCATAATAAATACAATATCGCCGTAAATTTAAAGTTAAATTAAATGAAAAAAATTGTTAAATTGAGGCAATCAAAACATATTAGAAGTATTGATTATTATATGCAAATGAGAAAATAATTCATTAAATTTTATGAAGGTCTACAATTACCTATCTCATTTTTGGGAGATTCCCCTTCATTTTAATTTGGCATCCCTATCTCAGTTTATGTCAAAAGTTGCAATGTTGCTCAATTCAAATGAGCAACATTGGCTATCTTTCAATCCGTTCACCATGGGATCGAATTAGCTACTCCATTAGCTCAGGTTGACCGGGTAAACACTATTGACAACCCCATCTCACACATGGAGTCCCTCAAACGTTCACAAGCACACCAAACCATAGTGTCCCGTAGGGTCACTAAGCAACATTGGGCAGCGATCTTTCTTGGGGCATATCTCAGAGCTCGTATGAGGTATCAACGAATTGTCAGGTGCTACAAGACCATGTTATGGAGGCCTAAAATTACCTATCTAAATTTTGGGAGATTCCCTTTCATTTTAATTTTGCATCCCTATCTCGGTTTATGTCAAAAGTTACAATGTTGTTCAATTGAAATGAGCAACATTGGCTATCTTTCAATATGTTCACCATGAGATCAAATCATATGCTCCATTAGCTCCTATTGTCTAGGTAAATGCTAGTGACAACCCCATCTCATACACAAAGTCCCTCAAACATTTGCGAGCACACTGAACCAAAATGTCCCTAAGGGTCACTAAGCAAATTGGGAAACGATCTTTCTTGGGGCATATCTCGGAGCTCAAGTGAGGTATCGACAAATCATCAGGTACCACAAGACTATGTTATGGAGGTTACCTATTTCATTTTTGGTATATTCTCCTTCGATTTAATTTGGCATCCCTATCTCAGTTTATGTCAAAAGTTACAATGTTGCTCAATTGAAATGAGCAACATTGGCTATCTTTCAATCCGTTCGTCATGGGATCAAATAAGCATTGTGACATGAATCATAACTTCAAGACAGATGAAAGTGATGACTCTTTCTACCAAATATCGCCTTGGTAGGATAAGCGGTGTGCCATGCAGAACAATCAACAAGGTTATGTTGGAAACTGCAATTGAAGCAATTGTTGTATTGTCATTAATGTCAAACCTTAACTGGTAAGACTATTGCTATCTAAGAAAGTACTATATCTATTTGATTGTTGTGAAGGGGATAGGCAAGGTTGGTAACAATAGCACCTAAGCAAAGGTTGAGTTATCTTGATATTTCAATGAGTACTTGATTATGTGTCACAATGATAAGATAATGTATTGTTTATCTAAGTAAGAATGAAGACTAAACTGGTAGGCTTAACTGAGCAAAAGTGAAGAAATCTAGTTTAAGCCGAGTGATGTTAGAGTTGACCGAGCTAGTATATGCTGAGTAAAATTAGTGTTGACCAAACATCAGTTAATTTCCAAGGAAATAGTTTTTGTGGTGACCAAGCATTCTAATGAAGACCAAGGAGTTGAACACTGTATTGACCGAGCGTCAGTAATTTACATTTGAGGAAGAATTCAGATTTGCAGCTGACATAGTTAAATTCTTGGATTATGTAAAATGTGTTGACTTTATTTATTGATTGTATGGAAGCATTTATTGCATTGTAAAATATTTTATTGTAAATCTATTAAGAGATTTGAGATATTTCTAGAAGGATAGACGAAGAACATAAAGTTGGAAGGATACAATGAATCTGACCTAACCCTGAGATCTACGAAGGAGATTAAGCGACAAAAGATGTATTGACCTAATTGAGGAAGTATTAAGGAAACCTAAGCATGAGGTTGAGAGGAAGTGGATGATAGAAGTATTGTTGATGTTATTGACTGTCTAAGCAGAAAAGGCTAAAGGAGAAGTGGTGTGATTTCTTGAAGAGATTTTCGAGTAGATCAGTGATGGAGATGGAAAAGGTTCATAGTCAGTAAGCCAGCATATGTGTATGGAATTGGATCTGATATTTGCAAAGTGAGTTGTATGTTTCTTATATCAATACTATTGTTACTCTCTAACCGTTGTATCAGTCAAAATCCTTTTAACAGAGGTTGACCTAACAATCATTTGTATAAATCCTTTGAACAAGCATTCTAATGGGATGTATGTAAGTCATATAACAAGGCACACTTTTAACAGAGTGGTTGAAATCCTTTAACCAGGTCACACCTGACAGTGTGTTTGTAACCTTTGATAGGGTTGGCTTTTCATAGAGCTCACTTGAGAAGAGTGAAAATAATAGTAACATGTTACAAAGTGGTTTTTCCCAAATTGGGTTTCCACTATAAATCCTAGTGTTAATACTTGTTTGAATGTTTTGGTTTGAACATTTCTATGTTTTACAAGTTAGATACTATTGGATAGTGGATTGCACTATTATATGTTTCTGTTATGCAATTAGTAATGACCAAGTAGCTGTTGGTTGTTGGATCTGATTTGTTGAAGAGTTTTTAATTTTTTTTTATACATCTAGACCTGAGAACAACTGATTCACCCCCCTCTCTATTGTTCTAAATTATATTAACAATTGGTATCAGAGTTGTTGGTGCTTACAGAGAACAATTTTAAAGGTAGTTAAAGCAAATGACTAGGATGTATAAGAAGGAGGTACCGAAGCTAAATAAGGAGAACTTCCTTGCATGGAAAAGTTTGATGAAGCTGCATCTGGCTGGTATTGGTGATTCTGCAAATTATTATGTTGAGCATGATTATGTCACACCTATTGCACCTCTGACTACCGAGGAAATGAGAGCTAAACAAGAGCACAACCAAGAAATGTTGGAGATTGCATCTGCCCTAAGTTATCCAAAATTTGAAGACATCAAAGACTACACTAATGCAAAGAAAATGTGGGACACTCTTGCAAACATCTATGGCAATGACATTAATGTACTAAGAGAAAAAGCTAAGAGCCTAAGAGGTAAATTTGATGAAATGAGAATGCAAGAAGGTGAGAATATTGCATAGTATTGTAGTAGAATAAAAGAAGTTGTAAATGCTATTAGAGGAGAAAATAGAACTATTGATGATGAAACTATAATTGAAAAAGTATTGAGAACTCTGCATCCTATTTATGCCATCAAAATTTCAGCAATTCAAGAATCTAGATGTAACCCTAACAATGATCTTACTTTGGAAAGTTTGGTTGGTATGCTTACTACTTTTGAACTTTCTAACTATGATAACTTCACTGTTGCTAATGTTGAATATGCTTTTAAGTCACAAATGGTTTTGAGTAAGACAAAGAAGGAAAAAGAAAGATGCACCAATGAGAGTGAAAGTGAAAGTGACACATCTGATGAAGAACTTGAGGATCTAGAAGCTCTTATGGCTAGAAGACTAAAAAGGGAAAAAGGAAAGTACAAAGGTAAACTCCCTATTATATGTTTTTCATGTAATAAAGTTGGTCATATAGCTGCTAGATGTCCTGACAGGGATGATAAGGATGCAGAAAGAGACAGAAAGCATAAAGACAAAAGAGAAGATAGAGGTTACCGAAGGTACAAGGACTACAAAGGAAAAGGTAAGAAATCCTGCTACATTACCGAAGAAGAGACTGGCACTGATAGTGATGATTTTGAAATTGAAGTTGTCTATGTTGCAATGAAAGATGAGTCTAATGAGGATGAGAAAACTGCATGGATATCTTATGTGAACAAAAATGATAAATGGATTATTGACAGTGGTTGTTCACATCACATGGCTGGTGACAAGAGTAAGTTTGATACATTAAATCATTATAAAGGTAGAAGTGTGAAATTTGGTAATGATGCACCATGTCTTGTTAGAGGTAAAGGATTGATTAAGTTGATTGATAAGATCACTTGTGAGAATGCTTATTGGGTTGAGAATCTTAACTATAATCCATTGAGTGTTGCAAAACTTAATAGCACTGGCTACCGAGTGGAATTTTATCATAGGAAGGCCAAAATTTTTAATGCCACTAGTGAATTGATTGGAAGTGGAGAACAGACAAGAGGTAATTTGTTCTATCTAGACCTATTTGAAGAAACATGCATGATTGCACAACTTGATGATATTTCGTTATGGCATAAGCGGCTATGTCATGTTAATTTTGATAATCTGGTAGAAATTAGTAAGAAGAAAGTGAGAGGTCTATCTAGATTGAAGAAACCTGAGAATGTAATGTGCAAAGAATGTCAGTTGGGTAAGATGACAAAGTCTAGTTTTAAGAGAAAGACTTTTACTTCTGAGAATGCTTTAGATTTGGTTCATACTGACCTTTGTGGACCTATGGGTATACAAAGCTATTGTGGTGCTAGATATTTTATCCTGTTTGTCGATGATTATACCAGAATGATGACTATAATGTTCTTAAAAGAAAAATCTGATGCTTTTCAATTTTTTAAGTGGTACTTGGCTAAGGTTGAAAAGGAGACAAGTAGGAACCTGAAGTGTATGAGATCTGACCGAGGTGGAGAATTTATATCCAATGAATTTAATCTAATTTGCAATGATAGAGGGATCAAAAGATAGATGTCTGCACCAAGAACTCCTCCACAGAATGGTATAGCAGAGAGAAGGAACATATCTATCATGGATTGTGCAAGGACATTAATGATTGAAAAGAATGTTGCACAAAAGTACTGGAGAGAAGTTGTAAGTACAGTTGTTTATACTCTTAACCGATTACAAATAAAAAAAGGTACAAATTTGACATCTTATGAGCTATGGCATGGGTATGAACCCAATGTAAAGTATTTTAGAATTTTTGGAAGAAAATGCTACATACTAAAGGACAATAGGAATGGGAAATTTTTGAATAACAACGGTTACTTGTAAAAGGAGGGAAAAGGGATTTTCATGCTTATTTAGTCTTAATCTAATTTTCCAACCACCAAAGTTGGTTGAATAGACTTAGAGGAAGTTATAAATTAGAGGATCAAGCCATTGTACGACAAATTGGAGAGAGAGACTATATTGTACGAACTGTACTCAAGTTTGGTGAATAAAACTTCTTTCAAATGTTATTTCCTGATTTCTTCAAGTTGTCTTGAATATATTTGGAATTATTTTTGTACTATGATGCATTGGAGAAATTAGATACTGATCACATATCCTATCTATGCATTTGTGAGGTCTGCATTTATATTTTTATTCAAATAATTCTGATTGGCAGGGTAGTTTTAGAAATTACATTGATAATTTTGTTAATTTCTCATTGAATATGATCACTCCATGACCTCTAACCACTGTAACACATGTAATTACTATGTATTTACATGTACTATACTTTCCTAATCCATTAATGCCCTGAGAAGGAAGAATGTTTGGGTGATCACCATGGTTTGTAGAAGAAACTTAATGATTTTGCTTGGAATGTTACATCAATAGCCATTGGGTCTAAAGGAGGAGCATAAATTATGATTTGGATCATCTTATTATGATAATATAATGGTGAAACAACTACCTATTGGACCTAGAAGTGAACGGAGATAGGAGATTCAAGAAACCCTTGGATTAAGGGTTTAGAAGTGCTAAATTTGGGGGTTTTGGGGTTCTCAGTGGACTGAGCCCTATTCCTTTGAGGTTTGTTCATTTTTAGTCATTATTGAATATTGATGAAGGTTTTGAGTCTTGGGAGTACAAGGATTATATAGTTTCTTTGTTATTTGGGGTCTTTTAAAGCATTTTTTAAGCCATAGTGTATAGACAGTCACACCTGGTCCAAAAGAGTCCCTAGAAATATTTTGGTATGTTAAAGTATAGGATAGAGGGTATCTGAATCACTTATTATCTATTCTATTTCTTTGGAAAATTTTGGAGTTAAGGTCTTGTGAAGGCTGCTGCAGGGCTACAAGAAAGGGTTATTAGGCCTAATGACAGTTTGGAGGAGTTTGAAGGTCTAGTAGTATTGGGTCATACTTGGAACCACAAAACCTCTTGAATACACCTTAATATAATCTAAAGATACCATTCCCATCATCATTTTCCATTTAGGTTAGTCTTGGTGTGACTGAGATCATTTGGAGGACTTGAGGGCTTGGGGATAGTGCCTAAACCTCTGGAATTTCTAAACTCTAGTTGTGTAACTACCACCACCACCCTTCCCTCTGCATCAATTATTGTTGTAGAGGTGGTTAAATCTTCCCAATTTAATAATTCTTCCAATTTCATGATAGCAATGGCAACAACATAATTCAAGGGTTCATGAGGCAAATAGCATTCTTCACACCGTAATTAATCTTCTTTAATGTTCATATGATCTTTCTTCAATGGGTGAGAAGTTTCATTGTCCTTACATCTTTGATTTCCTTGCCTACAAACTACTTGCCTATCATTTTTCCTTAGCCTTTTCGGCTAATCTGTGTTATATGGCCTATTATGCAATCTTTGACATTCATTTTAAAGTGTAGCAATCTTATTTGGAGGCAATCCTTTCTCATTCCTTGCAACTTATTAAGATAGATACTTCAAGGCACCTATAAGCTCTAAGTTTGTCATTGGCTATTAGAGGTTTACTTAGGGCACCTTTATTATGTTAGGAAATCCTAACCTCAATCATTTTGATATGCTTACTAGATGCTCCCATGTTGTTTTCAATGTTGATAGTTATGGTATAGGTTTTGCTTAGAGTTTTAGGATTCTCATGTCCAAGGAGATACCCCAACTTTGCATCAAAAGCACAATAATGAAACACTAGGAACATAAATTTGTTGGGCCCTAAATTAAATCGCACCTTCCTCATATTCTTCATAAACCTATTGTCCAAATTCACAACTATCTCATTGGTCCCTTTTCTTATGATTGTGAACTCAAGTATGAAAATTTGGGATCTATCCTATCTCTAATTGCAACCCAAAGACCCTCATATATTCTTCCCATGAGTCAATTTTGTTTGTTATTGTGTAGATTTTTACTCCACTCCCTTACACCATCCTCTAGGGACTACACAAGTTTACTTTGGATAAGAGCCTAGGGATGGACGACTTTCTCATGGAGTTCTACATTGCACTTCGACCCTATATTAAGGAGAGATTTCCAATGTTTATGTGCCCTGCATTTCATAAATTTTCTTAACACTTCATACAAGATCATAGCTGTGGGTGCGGGATAAAACTATGAAAATGCCCCTTGACTCATCCAAGTAAAAAATTTGAATCGCGCCCTCCCATTCATCAAAAAGAAGATCTAGTAAGACAAGTATACAATATTGAGATTGCCATAAATTATAGATAAAGCCTAAATGAAAATCCTTACAATGCAGATGATGTGGTCCAAATGAAAATGTAGATAATCCTCCTTCGCTTGCTGCCCTTCTTCGTCGTGGGGAGTAATGAAGTGATAAATGGAACTTTTTTTTAAAGTTATGCCCATGTTGGTCGAAATTTCGACCAACACAGGCATGGATTAAAAAAAATTCAAAATTTTCCTTCTATAATCCAACCAACCAAAACCTTTTTATTTGTTGGTCAAAAAATTTGGTGGAAAAATAAGGCCAAATGTACTAGTGTAAAACAATTAATTCATCACATTATGGCCAGAAAAAGATGGCTAAAATCCTTTGGCAAACCTATGTTTGTAATTTAAAGAAAAAAAAAACATATATTTAAAAAGAATCAAACCTACGACACATGAAAATTACCATTTTTTATAGTGATGGATTTTTTTTAAGGCGGCGATAAATTTTAATTCCATATAGGTCAAATCATCACCATGATTGTCAAAGTGAGCAACATATCGAATCCCCGTAAGCTACAGTAAACACAAGTTGAAAGCGCAGTGATGAAAACTGTCACTTTTGGTCCATTTTAATCTGCCATAGAATTTGAAAGGTGGGGAAAAGGGGTAACGTCTAGGCCTCGAGATCGGTGTCAAACTACCATACTCTTGTTTTCCTTTGTAGTATGTGACCTATAGATAAACGATAACTAGATAGGTATCCCAATAGTGACGACATTGTAAACTATCTTTTCAATTTGGTCAGAACAGAAAAAATTGATCTACGCTTCAAATCTCTTCAATGGTAATCATTATGTCTGCATGATTCCCCACCATTGGATGAAAATTTTAGCTCCTTACTTTCAAACTAGTAATCACACCTATGTGTGCAATGACTACGCCGAAGAGGTGTGGTAGGTTAGTTAGGGAAAGTTTTGGTCCATTTGTTGCATACATTATTGAAGTACATGAGGTCAAATGGAAGGTTGGTAAATAGAAGATGATGTTGTTTATTCAACAAAGGTCTCGATTGAGAAGTGATAGCTTCAAATTATAATATTACACACACACATGCTTCACCTCTCTCTCTCTCTCTCTCTCTCTCTCACACACACACACACACACAAGGAAATTTAATTTAACATAAATAATTGCATAAAATATTTAAAAAATAACATAAATCACGGACAAGGCAATTTAATTTAACAACTCAACTCTTGCGAATTATAAAGAGGCCTTGACTTTGACCTCAAGTGAATTAAACGTGATCATTTCCTCAACCTAATACATTTTTAAAGGATGAAAAGATTATATAATTGCACAAGATTTAAAGAAAAATTAATAAAAGGGTTTTAGTTCCCCAACCTCAGATGCAAATATTACAGGAGATCTCGAACAAGCAGAGTTGAGTTGTCTAGAAAGGAGTGCCCCATCAACTCAACAAATCTACCATGACTAAGTTTGCATGTTTCCCTCTACTCGTGCACATGCCCTCCATGATGGGATTCTCCACTTGTTTATGATCTTCTAAATGCATTTTTATGCCAAGTGATGATCTTCATAAATCAATACATGTAATATAGCAACCCAAATTCCCAACCAAGTGCTTCATATTGTGTTGTTTTGCATGGAATCCATTCTTCTCATCCTGCCACACTTTGTTAATCTCTATTGAGCATTTAAGGTTGTCATTAGTATCAAAGGATAGTAAATAGGTCGGTCAGTTACTTATATTGAGTCGGTCGGTAACTAGAAGTAAGATAGAGTAGTCGGTAAAGCCTTTACACCGAGCATCACACAGTTAACCAAGCACCAGCGACACCGACACTGATGGTCAGTAAACACCGAGCATCGCAGTACACACCGAGAAGATTATACAGTGTTTACTGATGATCACAGAAAATGGCATAGTAATCTGAAATGGCACATTATTCTATGCAAATGGTTATAATAGATCGTAAAATGGTTTACCAAGATCGAAGAGCATTTATTGTAAATAGATACTCATTAAATGTAATGTTTATCTTATTGTAATAGTTGATCTAGGTTATTTTGCCCCGTAGATCTTAGGGTTATGATTATTTTTGTAACCTAATTTTTGCTTAGGCAGCAAAATAGAACACTATATATTTTGAATGTTCGCACCATTTTTATGAGGTTGGGTGAACTAATATATATGAATCAAGGAGCACTTGAAGACATTGCCTATCTTCAAGACAATCAGTTTACCGAGCAGAACAGAGCACAGAGGATATTAGATTAAGCATAATTAGAAAAGGCTACCGAGTAGAACAGAGAAGGAAACCATCACAGATAAGGTGATATTTTGATGAGCACTTATAGATCTATTTCAGACAATTGAGTTGTCAACTAGCAGATAAATTACCTATTACTTTCTTACAATTGTGATAGAGTTTTCACAAATCTCTTAACAGAGTAGACTTAACAGTCTTATGTAAATCTCTTAACCAAGTACACACTTCATTAGTGTTGTTTAAATCTTATAACTAGGTAGATCTAGCTGATCTAATATGTTACTCCTAATAGGGTAAGATCACCAGAAGTGATCAAAACTTGTAGCCTTAACAGGCAAACCTTTTCTATCTGTAGTAGTGAAGAATTTGTGGGTGTCATCCCCACCGCAGTTTTTACCTTCTAACAAGGGTTTCTGCATTACCAAAATACTTGTGTTATGTGATTGTCATATTGATTTCATGTTGTTTACTTTCTTAAGTTAACTAGATGATTGATTTATACAATTGTATTCAAGTTATTTTGATCGGTTATCACAGTATTCAGTTATATATCAGAAAGGTTTTACAAGTAAAATTTTTAGAAGGCACTAATTCACCCCTCCCCTCTCAGTACCTATCTCTCCTAATTCCAACATACTTACCCATCACACTTGTATAGTGCCTCACAAAAGCTAACAATATATTCACAATAACATGTATGGGCATATCTATCTCTAAGCTAATTCAATAATCCCACACCTAGAGAGATTTTATTCATGGTTTTTAATGTCCAAATTGTTCTTATTATTATCTTAGTTAGTTTAGGGCATATACACATATTGGGTTTGTTTGAGGTAAGGAATATTTGGGTTTTTATGCTTTTTAAGCTTTAAGGGTTTCAAATGGCTAAATGACATCAAAGAGTAATGGGTAGAATCAAGGAGAATGCAACCAACTCCATTGAGGTTTTGGATTTTGTAACACTTTTTATATCAAGCTCAATTTGGTTGTTCTTGGTTGGGCTCAAATTGGTAGGAAATGTGGTGGGAATGGTCCTTTTGACACCTCTATTCATTTTGTTTAGTCCCATATTGATACCTGTGGGAACATTGTTCTTTTGTGGTAGTTGCATGCCCATTTTTTTGTTGTAGGTTTTGGTCTTCTAGTGTTTTATATGCTTTCATGGATGTAAAAAACTCTCTTTACACAAAAATCTAACACTAACATACTAATAAGTAATCACTATATGAAATTCAAAATAACTTCACGAGTTCTCTAATTTATCTGAAGGGAAGGCATCATGGTGGTAGAAGTTGTACAAGTGACCATTTCTTTGTATTTCTAAACTGTGGAGACTAAATAGAGCCATTGATGCAAATTGAAACACAAATATGATAAAGAAATCTCATTAATACATGTGTGTATATATATATATATATTTTTTCTATATTTGATGTTTCTTTAATACATTTTTTGTGAAATAAAAGTAGTAATGCAAATGCAATGGCCAAAAATGGTGATTGAGGAGGTCACAGGTTCAAGTCCAGCTTGAGCTGCACTGCTGGTGTTTCTGGGCTTAGTTGATAGTGTTGAGATACAACTAAAGGAGACATGCTAGAAGCTCCACAAACAAGAGATTTTGGGGCTTAAGAAGGTTAAGAAAAATCTTTGAAGCCTGATGTATTTTTCTAATTTCATTATATAGCTGAGAAGTAAAACGAAGGACAAAAATAATGGAACAAAATGAAGAGAATTCAGTACAAAGTGAACAAGCAAAAATTTATAAAATGATAAAATAATATAAATGCATTTAATCTCCCTACCCATGAAAATTAGTGTTAGGTCAAACATGTCCAAAATGGCGAGGGGTTTTTGACCAAAGACTGTGCCTATATTAATAGTGACTTTTGATGCTGAGATGGGTTGTTTGCTTTTATTTGTCCTTTTATTTATTTTTTATTCTCGCAGCTTGGGTTTGATACTTTTTTATTCCAAACATTTAGAATGGGAGAAATCAATACGGTAGGTAAACACCATGAGAGGAAAAAGTGTAGTTGTAATGAGTAAAAATATACAAAAGGGTAAAAGAAATATGCATAAATATAAGAAGAAATGTAGTAGTAATGAGGATAAATGAATTCCCAACAAGGTAACAGAAATCTACATAAATATAAAATGCCAAATATGCATCATAATCTCTATAATTCCCATATTTTTGTACAATATTGAGGTGTATTGAGAGGTAGAGGGAATTACTATGTATGCTTGTCCTATTACTGAGAAGAATGGCCCTATGAAAAGATAGGGAAATTTCTCATCATAGCGGTCGATAAAGAGGAAAAATAAATCATAGTTAATCCAATTTCTTTTGCCACGAAGCTACCACGTTAACCCTAAATGTGGCAACAAATTTGTGTATGTGCAATTTATTTTAACCATTTCTTTATGGAGACAAAAACATGGAATGATGTAATTTATTTTGTTAACTATTTAATAAGAATTTAAAATGTGTGTCATATATTCCATGAGGATGTGCTTCCACTAGCGAAAACTGCATTGTTTTGGGAATGGTAAAATAATAGACACAAAACAATAAATGAAAAAGTGAAATGCCAAAATATTTGCATTTCCCTCTAACCTCAATTTTTGTGAGATGGAAATACGTCGGCTAACGAAAAATAATCATGTCGCCGAACAAAACGACGGTGAAAAAGCGAAGATACAAATTGAAAGAAGACCGCATGCGTAAAAAAAAAATGGACGGCCAAGATATTTTGGATGGTCATCCACTCTCTGTATTCAATATCAACCATTGATCGCTCAATTTAACTCGTGCATCTCATTCGGCGTAAATACACAAATTTGACCATTACAAATAATAATAATTTACTAGATATATATGTATTATTTTAGTATGAATATAATTATTGAAGATAAAATAATTGTATAATAAAAATAATAAATGTAGTATAAATCTCCCCTAAATTTTTATATATTGATTTTTTAAATAATATTTTAATGTTTAACCTTTATTTTTTTAGGAAATCCTAACATCAATCATTTTGATCTGCTTACTAGATGCTCCCATGTTGTTTTCAATGTTGATAGTTATGGTATAGGTTTTGCTTAGAGTTTTAGGATTCTCATGTCCAAGGAGATACCCCAACTTTGCATCAAAAGCACAATAATGAAACATTAGGCACATAAATTTGTTGGGCCCTAAATTAAATCAAACCTTCCTCATATTCTTAATAAACCTATTGTCCAAATTAACAACTATCTCATTGGTGATGAACTACAACTGATTGAGAACCTGATTGAAGAACTTCAAGTGATTAGAGATCAACATGCACTGAACTGTTATGTAAGATAATTGAATTAGTTTTATATTGTCATTGATGTCAACTAGTTTTGACAGTACTTATCATGGAGTTGAAAATATCTAACACATCTGTAGAAGAGAAGAGAAAGATGAAGAACCAAGATATCTACATGGAGGAAGATGGTTATGACAAATGAGGATAAGGAATACTCTTGGTAACTCATTGACGAGTCTATGACTTCATATTATTGACTTGATTATGTTGCATTAATCTATTATGAAGTTGGGAGAAAAATGTTACAAAGCAATGTGGTTGGTTAATGAAGCACTCCAGTATACACCGAGTAGTGTAGTGTATACCGAGCATAGTATAAACTGAGCTTGTGTTCACCGACACATTTCTTTGTTAACCAAGAATGGACAAAAGAACTAAATGATTAGTTTAGCCGACAAAAGTTGATGAGTTGTAAAGTGTATAATCACAAGGTGGAAAGATAAAGTTTGTTACGAGATCAACAGCTAGAAAAATTCAAGGAAGATCTAAAGGACAAAATTGAAATGTGTTACTGACACATCAGCTGAGGAAGGTTTAAGCGGCAAAACCAACGAAGGAGATCAAGCGGAAAAATCTGATGGATGAGAAGAAAATGGTTTACTTGTCTATTTAAGAGACTAGGTTTTCATTATGAAACTTATGCTGGAGGAAAGAATACTACAGAGATATTGCATGAACAAGTTTCATGCATGCCTAATCAAACTGGTTAAGGAGAATCGAATTGCAGAGATTACCAAGCATCAGAAAGCTATAACTGAGAGACAGTAAGTTACTGAATATTATTGAACAAAATTGATATATTGATTAGAGGATTTGAATGAGCATAATATATATCTGTACATGTACAAATCAAGTTGTATTGTAATCAGATCACTTATTGTTACAGTTTAACAATTGTAATCAGATAAATCTCTTAACCGAGTAGACTAGGAAGTCTTGTAATGTCATTCATAGAATGTACATTTGTTATCCTGTCAACCCCATAGTGAATGCTGGTTGGATGATAATGGTTAGTGTTAAGTCCTCTAACAAGGTCACACCTTACAGTGTGTTTTGTAACCTTTAACAGGGTTGGCTCTTCACCGAGCTCACTTCAAAAGAGTGAACAATTTTTGGGTTACCGGTCCCAGGTGGTTTTTCCCTTTATAGGGTTTCCACATTTAATCTCTTGTGTTATGTGTTGATTGTGATGATTGTTGGATATCATACTTTACATGTTGCATATTTGATTTGATCGGTAGTTACCATAAGTTATTAACTGGTAATAGATAAAAGCACAGATAGTTTACTATTTTATGTTACCGAGCTACAGAAATTTGTTTAAATTGTTTTTGGATATACATTTTGTATTTGGGACTGTGGATAACTAATTCACCCCCCTCTCAGTTATTCTAACAATTGGTCCCTTTTATTATGATTGTGAACTCAAGTATGAAAATTTGGGATCTATCCTATCTCTAATTGCAACCCAAAGACCCTCATATATTCTTCCCATGAGTCAATTTTGTTTGTGTTAGAGTAAAGTATTAATTATGTTAATTAATCTTTACTCCCTTCTTAAGATGTCAACTTCCTTTTGCTTTAGTTAAAAGCACATGCACTAGTTGTTCTAAACTCATGCATTAGTCATGTAATAGTTAAACTGATTATTACATGCACTAGACTTTGCCTTTCAAGGCTTTCGATCTCCTTTATAAGGATGATCCATTGTACATTCAATTTATTCATTATTTGAGGATATTTTCTTCTTCATATTTTTGAGTCAAACCCTTGCCCTCTTCTTGTCTCTACTTCCTTGTAACAGGTTTTTGTTAGCAAGTGATCTTCAGGTTTTGTGGATTTGTATTGCTCAAATCCTACAGTTTGTTATTGGACAAATTTGTACTCCACTCCCTTGCACCATCCTCTAGGGAGTACACAAGTTTACTTTGGATAAGAGCCTAGGGATGGACGACTTTCTCATGGAGTTCTACCTTGTGCTTCAGCCCTATATTAAGGAGGGATTTCCAATGTTTATGTGCCCTGCATTTCATAAATTTTCTTAACACTTCATACAAGATCATAGCTGTGGGTGCGGGATAAAACTATGAAAATGCCCCTTGACTCATCCAAGTAAAAAATTTGAATTGCGCCCTCCCATTCATCAAAAAGAAGATCTTCTAAAATAAGTATACAATATTGAGATTGCCATAAATTATAGATAAAACCTAAATGAAAATCTTTACAATGCAGATAATGCAGTCCAAATTAAAATGCAAATAATCCTCCTTCTCGCGCTACCCTTCCTCACCATGGGGAATAATGAAGAGATAATGTGGTCCAAATGAAAATGCAGATAATCCTCCTTTGTGTGCTGCCTTTCTTCATCGTGGGGAGTAATGAAGTCATAAATGAAACTTTTTTTTTTTAATTTATGCCCATGTTGGTCAAAATTTCAACCAACACGGGTATGGATTAAAAAGAATTCAAAGTTTTCCTTCTATAATCCAACCAACCAAAACCTTTTTATTTGTTGGTCAAAAATTTTGGTGGAAAAATAAGGTCAAATGTACTAGTGTAAAACAATTAATTCATCACATTATGGCTAGAAAAAGATGGCTAAAATCCTTTGACAAACCTATGTTTGTAATTTAAAGAAAAAAAAAACTTATATTTAAAAAGAATCAAACCTACAACACATGAAAATTACCACTTTTTATAGTGACAATTTTTTTTTAAGGCGACGATAAATTTTAATTCCATATAGGTCAAATTATCACCATGACTGTCAAAGTGAGCAGCATATCGAATCCCTCTGAGCTACGGTAAACACAAGTTGAACACACAGTGACGACAACTATTGCCTTTGGTCCATTCCAATCTGCCATAGAATTTGAAAGGTGGGAAAAAGGGGCAATGTTTGGGCCTCGAGATCAGTGTTGAACTACCATACTCTTGCTTTCCTTTGTAATATATGACCTATCGATAACCGATAACCGGATGGGTATCCCAACAGTGACGATGTTGTAACCTATCTTTTCAGTCTCGTTAGAATGGCAAAAAGCAATCTATGCTTCAAATCTCTTCAATGGTAGTCATTATGTTTGCACGATTTCCCACCTTTGGATGCAAATTTTAGCTCCTCACTTTCAAACTAGCAATCACACCTATGTGTGCAATGAGTATGCCAAAGAGGTTTGGTAGGTTAGTTAGGGAAAGTTTTGGTCCATTTTTGCATACATTAATGAAGTACATGAGGTCAAATGGAAGGTTGTTAAACATAAGATGGTGTTGTTTATTCAATAAAGGTATCAATTGAGAAGTGATAGCTTCAAATTATAATATTACACACACACATGCTTCATCTCTCTCTCTCTCTCTCTCTCTCTCCCACACACACACACACACACATAGATGAGGCAATTTAATTTAACATAACCAATTGCATAAAATATTTTAAAAATAATATAAATCACAGACAAGGCAATTTAATTTAACAACTCAACTCTTGTGAATTATAAAGATGCCTTGACTTTGACCTCAGATGAAAATATTATAGGCGATCTAGAATAGAGAGAATTGAGTTGTCTGGAAAGGAGTGCTCCATCAACAAAACAAATCTACCATGACTAAGTTTGCATGTTTCCCTCTACTCGTGCACATGCCCTCCATGATGGGATTTTCCACTTGTTTATGATCTTCTAGATGCATTTGTCTGCCAAGTGATGATCTTCATAAATCAATACATGTAATATAGTAACCCAAATTCCCAACCAAGCACTTCATATTATGTTGTTCTGCATAGACTCCATTCTTCTCATCCTACCACGCTTACCCATCACACTTGTATAGTGCCTCACAAAAGCTAACAATATATTCACAATAACATGTATGGGCATATCTATCTCTAAGCTGATTCAATAATCCCACACCTAGAGAGATTTTATTCATGGTTTTTAATGCCCAAATTGTTCTTATTATTAGTTTAGTTAGTTTAGGTCATATACACATATTGGGTTTGTTTGAGCTAAGGACTATTTGGGTTTTTATGCTTTTTGAGCTTTAAGGGTTTCAAATGGCTGAATGACATCAAAGAGTAATGGGCAAAATCAAGGAGAATGCAACCAACTCCATTGAGGTTTTGGATTTTGTAACACTTTTTATAATAGGTTCAATTTGGTTGTTCTTGGTTGGGCTCACATTGGTAGGAACTATGGTGGGAATGGTGCTTTTGACACCTCTATTAATTTTGTTCAGTTCCATATTGATACCTGTGGGAACATTGCTCTTTTGTGGCAGTTGCATGCCCATTTTTTTGTTGTAGGTTTTGGTCTTCCAATGTTTTATTTGCTTTCATGGATGTAAAAAAACTCTCTTTACACAAAAATCTAACACTAACATACTAATAAGTAATCACTATATGAAATGCAAAATAACTTCATTAGTTCTCTAATTATCTGAAGAGAAGGCATCATGGTGGTAGATGTTGTACAAGTGGCCATTTATTTGTATTTCTAAATTGTGGAGACTGAATAGAGCCATCGATGCAACTTTATATTGAAACACAAATATGATAAAGGCATCTCGTTAATATGTATATGAATATTGCTAAATTTGATGTTTCTTTAATACATTTTTTTGTGAAATAAAAGTAGTAATGCAGATGCAATGGCCGAAAATGGTTATTGAGGAGGTCACAGGTTCAAGTCTAGCTTGAGCCACATTGAGGTGTTTATGGGCTTAGTTGACAGTGCTGAGATACAAATAAAGGAGACATGCTAGGAGCTCCACAAACAAGAGATTTTGGGGCTTACGAAGGTTAAGAAAAATCTTTGAACCCTGATCGTTGAGATGGGTTATTTGCTTTTATTTGTCCTTTCATTTATTTGTTGTTCTTGTAGCTTGGGTTTGATACTTCTTGATTCCAAACATTTGGAATGGGAGAAATCAATACGGTAGGTAAACACCATTAGGGGAGAAAGTGTAGTGTAAAGAGTAAAAATATATTACAGAAGGGTAAAATAAATATAAGAAGAATTGTAGTAGTAATGAGTATAAACAAATTTCCAACAAGGTAAAAAAAATCTACATAAATATAAAATACCAAATATGCATCATAATCTCTATAAGTCCCATATTTCCGTCCAATATTGAGGTGTATTGAGAGGTAGAGGGAATGACTCTGTATGCCTATCCTATCACTGAGAAGAATGGCCCTATGAAAAGATAAGACAATTTCTCACGATAAAGAGGAAAAACAAATCATAGTTAATCCAATTTCTTTTGCCATGAAGCTAACACGTTAACCCTAAATGTGGCAACAAATTTGCATACGTACAATTTATTTTAACCATTTATTTATGGAGACAGAAACAGGGAATGTTGCAATTTATTTTGTTAACTATTTAACAAGAATTTACAATGTGTGTCTATATTCCATGAGGATGTGCTTCCACCAGTGAAAACCGCGTTGCTTTGGGAATGGTAAAATAATAGACACAAAACAATAAATGAAAAAGTGAAATGCCAAAATATTTGCATTTCCCTATGACCTCGCTTTTTGTGAGACAGAAATGCGTAGGGTAACGAAAAAGAATCATGTCGCCGAACAAGTAGAAAGGGATGTTAATGCTCAATAGGTGTGAGTTTGGTCCTACTTAATGATGGATTTATATCTAGAAAAAAATACATGTTTATATAATCAATCTTCTTGTTTTTGTGTCCTAGGTTAAGGCAATCAAGAAAATTCTAGATATTGATTCTACGAGAAAGAGAAAAGAAGACAAACTACACAAATAGAGAGATGAGAAGGAATAGGTGAGTTGCAGATTTGAAAAATTTAGTGAGTATTATTCTTGATCTTTCAGTTATTGACATTTCATTTTTTCTCTATTGGAGAAGTCTACAAGTGCTATGATACTTGCTCCAAATAGTGTGAGATGGGTAATGGAGCTTTCTGGTATAGTTGTATCATCTTCTCAAGATGCAGGTCTTCCAAGCATATTCAATTATGCCCCTTGAAAATTTAGAATTTAGTTACTTTTGGTAGTATTTATTCTTGCATTGGACATCATGCAGTCTTTGTATGCCATTGAATTACTTAGGGACAATTATTATGAGAATTACTAAAGTGGTTCCAATAGCCAGACAATGTAAGGTGTACATACATTCCAGAGAATTTGGAGTGCATGCACAAAATGTTGTTGATCAGTTATTTTAGTCTCTTTAGGGAATTTTAGTGATTAGTACACAAATTTCTCTTTAGCAAAACATGTTAAGTTGGTTGAAAGATGATTGATCATTTTTTTTGTTCACCTTTTTCTATTATGTAGGTATTCTCCTGCTCGTGAGAAATGTGCATGATGGCTATGCTACAATACATACAAATATAGAGATGAAAAATCTAATCTACCACTTTGTAGCCCCCAATGCTATCGAGTTATTCATGATATATCACATCCTCTATCTACTTGCTAAAATTACAGAATCTGATTGTTATGTTTAGGTTTGTAAATTTAAGAGTATATACATGTGTGTGGTTTGTAAATACCATTTTGTGATATTACAATGGAATCTATGAAAGATTTCATTGAGATTTTAGAGACAAATGTCAACATGAGCATTATTGTTTTTTCAAATGCCATTTTTACAAGATTATAATAGCTCATTAGTTGTTTGCCTATACTAAATCTGATAGTATGTCACACATTTGACTATCTCGACAGGTGGTAGATGATTTTGATATTCAAATGTTTTCAAATGAACCCATTTTTTTTTATCATTAGAAGTTGGCATATCCAGAAAGAATTGGAGTCATCAATTGATGTAGTAGATTCATTTTATTCACTATGCTTTTCCTCAAAGTTTTTTTAACTATTGATATACACCTGTCTTTGGGCTTTGGGAATTGCATAAAAACCTAATTCTTAAGATGTAAAGCTTCATAATGAATGTTTCTGAAGGCAATACAAATATTTGGTTGTGAGGCATCCATTGTTGACTCTGATTGCTTCATAAAAATGATCCCTTATGTTAGTTGCATCGAGTCTCTATTATATGGACCCGAGTGAATTTCAAACTTAGTCTATCATGCCATTTAAGAGTTTTGATTAATGCTTTTTGAAAAGTTGTAATGTTTGTACATAACAATCTATGCCATTAATTTTTTTTTGAGAGTGTTGTTAAATATTCGTTGTAAACCTTAAACACTTAATTCTAGATGCATAGTAATTCTCATTTATATAGACATGTAAAGTAACATCTTCTGCTAAGTTCTCTTATTTGTGACTTCCATGGTACTGTATCGACTCGTTATGTTCAACATCTTTAATATGTTGGTAGATGTTGGTGTCTCATACCTCCTCACTTGTAAATAGTCACCACATGTTATATTTGAAGGTGTCTACATAGTTGTTGAAAGTATGATAGGGTTTATTAACAAAATGATGAGTACAAGAGGGGGTTAAAGCTTTGTAAGTTTTCTTATGGGAAATCTTGTACCAGGCAATGAGCATGCACTATGAGCTTAACAGAATAGAGCATAAAGCTTTTTGGATTAAATTTGCACCTTCCTTGTTTGATTTTTTGTGGGAGTTTTAAGAGAGGTTAAGACCTCTTAGAAGCTACATTTGATTTTGTTTAATTTGTGTGGTTGCATGAATAATAATCAAAATATGAAGAATCATTCAAAAGCATTACCGCATGTACTCTTAAAATCTCACTTTAAGATGATTGGATTTATTGAGTTTGACCACTGGACCCTAGTGTGGCATCCTTGAGGCTATTTAGATGTCATGAACCATAATTGACATACAAATATAACTTAATGTGTATTATGTTCAATTATTGTTAATCAATAATTAAATCTTTAATTTTATTGGGAATAATGATAATTAAATATATTACTTAAAATATACATATATATAGATAATTAATATTACCCAATTAATATAAGTCATATTGATCAATCTATAAAATAATATTAATCAATCAATATGTACCAAACTAAAGCCACAACTGATATATTATATAATGTGGTTCACTCAAAATAATATATATATATATATATATATATATATATAACATTTTGGCCCTCCTGTTAGAGGAATCACTCTCCCCAATGAAGATTCCCTGCTTAATGCTCAATTTGTTGATGACACAACTCTATTTATTATCTTGGAAGAGGAGAACTTTGAGAACATGCTACATAGACTACAGTTCTTTTGTGATGTCTCAGGACTCAAAGTGGCCCCTCATAAATCCTCGGTCATTGGTTGGTCATCTGATCCTCTAGAGTGGGTTGGAAGGAAAGGTTGGAGGTGGGTAGGGCCTAATGACATAGTAAGATATTTGGGCATTCCATTCTCTATCGACCCATCTCTCAAAGAAATGTGGAACTGGCTATTTGCCAAGATCAAGAAGAAATATATCAAATGGCAGACACACACATTATCCCTGGCTGGTAGAATTCAGATTGTTCAAAAAAATTTATCAGCTCATCACATTTATTTTTCATCTGCATGGCTTTTCTCTAACTATCAGACTGGACAACTTGAGAGGATTATGAGGGACTTCCTCTGGTCTGATGGTCTTGGCAACAAAAAAAGGCACTATGTCAAATGGCAGTGGTGTTGTATGCCAAAAAATAAAGGGGGCCTGGGCATTAGAGATCTGAAAGACCAGAGTATGGCTGTGGCCTCCAAATGGGTTACACAAGTTGTGACAGGCGATGAACTGTGGAAGGTTTTGATCAGGAATAACATCAATAAATCAGAGATTAAGAAAGGAAAAGGTTGGAAAGATGTGCCTTTTTGGGACAAGTTGATGGGATCCATGAACTTGTCAGTGTTTGGTTCCAAAGTTTTTCAGTCTATTTGGAAAGCTTGGACTCAAGTTAGGGACCTTCTCTTATTCAGGGGTGCTAGTGGTGGTCCTCCTACATACTCGGTGGTCGGTAGATTGCTTTGGTGGGGGGTGGAGGCTAACAGAAAGCCCTTGGAATTAACACAAAGTTACTCAGCCAAGAATTGGGCTAAGTATGGTATCTCTATTATCCAAGATGTATTGATTGACAATCGGCTTGGGGATTGGGAGGAATTGTCTAATAAATTCAATATCCCTAGTTCTCAGAAAAAGACCTATTCTATCCTTACTAAAGCAGTGGGTTCTTTTTTTCTTGGTAAATGTATGACCACTAATCAGTTCTTGCAGTGGGTCAAATGGAAGGATGGTAGTGAGTTTCAAAAGATCTCTACCAAGCAGATTTATGATATGTTGAAGGATAAATATGACATCTTTGACAGGGTGAACCTTGGCAGGGGGCTGGATTTCCCAGTTTCTAAATGACAAACCTTTTTTTAAATTTTTTGGCACTCCCCTTGTGAACCTAAGAAATCTTGTTTTAGGTGGCTTTTGCTCTTAAAGAAGCTTGATGTGGGTAACAACCTACCCCATGGTTTAGGAGAACCTATTTGGTGTGATTTCTGTTCAGTCCTTGAATCCTATGAACACCTTTTTTTTAATGTGCCTCTGCCTGTTGTATATGGTCTATCTTTCTTGGGTCTCCTATTGTTTGGAATAGTAAACCTGGTTTGTCTTGGTCTGAAATTCTTGCTAGCTATGTTGAGTCTTTTGACTTTAAGATGAATTCTTTTTGGTCTACTCTTACATGTGAAATTCTATGGTTTTTACGGAAAGAGCATAATAGTGAGATATTTCAGAAGAGAAGGAGACAACTTACTGAGTTTGGATGTAAACTCACACATTTTCACATCATGTCACAGGTCGCTGCTTCCTTAGAGATCTCCAGGGACAGGTTCATGGTCCTCATGAGAGAAGGCCAGTTGGTGATTCACAAAAATGACATTGTCTCCTGTCAATATCTCTCCATGCACAAAGATATGCTTCGACAAAGGGAGCTTAACAATCTTAACCAGTTCATCAAAGATATGCAGCTTGAAGATAGGAGGATACTAGTACCTGATACATAAAGCTTTCAAGGGAACTTCTCTTTTTTGTTATTGACCAGTATGCATTGGAGCAGATTCTCAAAGGATTATAGTCCTCTTTTTGTATTAACTAGCATCAGTTGTATTTAATCTCTATTTTCAGAACTTTCAAAATTTTATATATGTAATTATCTAACTTAGCTTCAAAGTTTTGATCGGGTAGTAACTCTATATACCGAGAACTCTGATGTAAACAGTTTATCAACTATGTTAATACAAAAAAATATATACATAACATATATAGGGAATAAGTGTAAAGATTAATTATGAAGCAACAATAATAAAGAACAATAATAAATTTCCATAGTGTTAAGGGATACAATTATTAGTCATATAGTCATGACTTTTGGGAGATAGAAATATAAAATGATTTCCAACACTTTAGAAAAAGGAATAGAGGAGAAAATAAAGGAGGAGATATAGGAGAAAATGGAGTAAATATAGGAGAGAATGAAGGAGGAAATGTAGGAGAATATTAAAAGAAAAATAATTACAAATACACTTGAGAATAAAATGAAGAAAACATGGGATTTTAAGAATTTCTATTATTTAAAGGTATGCATACTTTTCTTATTATTTTAAGTTATTAACATTTATTTTAATAACTTGCATATATAATGGACAACTATATATATGAAATGAAATTGGTCCTATATGACATGATGAATTGTGAAATACATTATTATGAAATAAATTTATATTATATGGTTAAACAAAAATAAACTTAAATATATTAGTACATATATTTAATAAGAGATATGAACATATATGATTCATATATAATTGATAAATAATTGATAAGTAATCATAACAATAAAAATTAATTAATAAGAAATTATAATAATGAGAAATGTCATAAGTAATTAAGGTGTATATATTTTGTAAAGAAAAAAAAATAAGAATATTTAAAGTCTATCCCCTTATTCTCTCATTATAGTCCTGGTAAGGAAAGGTAGATAGATAAATAAAAGACCAACAAACAAGACTCTGCAAACAAACAAAACTCTGCACCGTATTACATAGACTGCAAATAGGATCCATCAAATTATGCTATGGGCATCATATGTTTCTTTGATGTACTTATAAACTTGAATATATAATCATGTAATTACATTAAATTTTTGTACATTTATATGTGGATGATATGGGACCATAGAGAGAATGAACATTATGTTCATTAAAAGATGGATCCCATATTTGGAGGGGGTTAGAAGAAATTATTATAATTTCCTAGTCTCGAGATTTAATATCTCAACAAAGGATGATATGGATGGATCCCCGTATCTGGAGGGGGCTAGAGGAAATTATGACAATTCCCTAGTCCCAAGATTGTTATAATCTCACGTAGGTAGTATATATATTGAAGACCAGTCATATGCATATGCGAAGGCTTGGAATGCATTAAAATTGCTTCCAAGAGATTCTTATAGGCACCGCTCTTGGGATTACGTTTCGATAGCTCGGTTGCTTAGAGTGGAGTGAATGTCCCTCAAGCTGAGGACCAGGAATTCTGTGAAGCCTGACCTGGAGGTAGCCTTAAGAGTCAAACATTCCCTTACTAACGTAGAATAGAGTATGAGTCATTTAAATATTGAAAGTTATTTTGGGACTAATATTGTTTTTGCAGGACTCATCAAGAGAAGATTAACAAGGGACATTACATTAGATGCCTCTCCATTTGGGGGCATGGGGATGGTGACATAATTTCTTTTGAATTTTCCTTTTAGTTTATTATCCTTTACATCATATTTATGCTTTTAAGTTCATTTGAAGAAGAAGAAGAAGGAGGATGAGGAGGAACAAAGAAGAAGGGGAAGGGAAAGAAGGAGAAAGGGAAGGGGATGAGGAAGGGGAAGAGGGAGAGGGAGAGGGAGAGGGAGAGGGAGAGAGAGAGAGAGAGGGAGGAGGAGGAGGAGGAGGAAGAAGAGGAAGAAGAGGAAGAGGAAGAAGAAGAAGAAGAAGAAGAAGAACATGAGGAAGAAGAAGAGGAGATGGAGGAGGCAGAAGAAGAAGAGGAGGAGGAGGAAGAAGAGGATGAAGAGGAAGAAGAAGAAGAGGAGGAGGAGGAGGAGGAGCAAAAAGAAGAAGAAGATGGAGATGACACACAAATTTTTAAAAATGGTATGAATATACAAATTTCACCATTACAAATAATAATAATTTACTACATATATATGTATTATTTTATTATAATTATTCAAGATAAAATAATTATATAATAAAAATAATAAATGCATTATAAATCTCCCCTAAACTTTTATATATTAATTTTTTAAATAATATTTTAATGTTCAACTAGTAATAATTTTTAAAAATTAATATAATCTAAAATTAATTATTAATAAAACTAATATAATCATTCATATTCTATTTATTTTTATATTTATATTATATTATTACTAAACTATAACATAAAGAATATAATATTAATGTATTATTATTTAAACTATTTTAAAAATCATTTATAATATATTATAACTTTCTTTATTTTATAATATTATATTATAATATTATTATATTTATATAATTATGTTGATATTTTAATTTAAAATTTATATATTGTTATTTATATTATATTAACATTTTTGCACTATATTACATTTTTTTATTAATTTATTATAAAACAATTAATTCATCATATTATGGCTGGAAAAAGATGGCTAAAATCCTTTGACAAACCTATGTTTGTAATTTAAAGAAAAAAAAACTTATATTTAAAAAGAATCAAACCTACGACACATGAAAATTACCAATTTTTATAGTGATGGATTTTTTTATGGTGACGATAAATTTTAATTCCATATAGGTCAAATCATCACCATGATTGTCGAAGTGAGCAACATATCAAATGCTTGTGAGCTACGATAAACACAAGTTGAACGTGCAATGACGACAACTATCGCTTTTGTTCCATTCCAATCTGCCATAGAATTTGAAAGGAAAAGAAAAGGGGCAACGTCTGGGACTCGAGATTGGCGTCGAAATGCCATACTCATGTTTTCCTCCATAGTATGTGACTTGCCGATAAACGATAACTAGACAGGTAGCCTAATAGTGATGACGATGTAACCTATCTTTTCAATCTAGTCATAATGAAAAAAAGTGATCTACGCTTCAATGGTATTCATTTTGTTTGCATGATTTCCCACTATTGGACGCAAATTTTAGCTCCTCACTTTCAAACTAGCAATCGCACCTATGTGTGCAATGGGTACACCGAAGAGGTGTGGTAGGTTAGTTAGGGAAAGTTTTGGTCCATTTCCTGCATACATTAATGAAGTACATGAGGTCAAATGGAAGGTTGTTAAATAGAAGATGATGTTGTTTATTCAACAAAGGTCTCAATTGAGAAATGATAGCTTCAAATTATAATATTACGCACACATGCTTCACCTCTCTCTCTCTCTCCCTCTCAGACAAGGCAATTTAATTTAACAACTCAACTTTTGCGAATTATAAATAGGCCTTGACTTTGACCTCAAGTGTATTAAAAGTGATCTTGTCCTCAACCTAATACATTTTTAAAGGATGAAAAGATTATATAATTACACAAGATTTAAAGAAAAATTAATAAAAGGGTTTTAGTTCCCCAACCTCAGATGCAAATATTACAGGAGATCGAGAACAAGCAGAGTTGAGTTGTCTTGAAAGGAGTGCCCCATCAATTCAACAAATCTACCATGACTAAGTTTGCATGTTTCCTTCTACTCATGCACATGCCCTCCATGATGGGATTCTCCACTTGTATATGATCTTCTAGATGCATTTGTTGCCAAGTGATGATCTTCATAAATCAATACATGTAAAATAGCAACCCAAATGCCCAACCAAGCGCTTCATATTGTGTTATTTTGCATGGACTCCATTCTTCTCATCCTTCCACACTTACCCATCACACTTGTATAGTGCCTCACAAAATCTAACAATATAGTCACAATAACATGTATGGGCATATCTATCTCTAAGCTAATTCAATAATCCCACACCTAGAGAGATTTTATTCATGGTTTTTAATGCCCAAATTGTTCTTATTATTAGCTTAGTTAGTTTAGGGAATATACACATATTGGGTTTGTTTGAGCTAAGGAATATTTGGGTTTTTATGCTTTTTAAGCTTTAAGGGTTTCAAATGGCTAAATGACATCAAAGAGTAATAGGTAAAATCAAGGAGAATGCAACCAACTCCATTGAGGTTTTGGATTTTGTAACACTTTTTATATTAGGTTCAATTTGGTTGTTCTTGGTTGGGCTCACATTGGTAGGAACTGTGGTGGGAATGGTCCTTTTGAAACCTCTATTCATTTTGTTCAATCCCATATTGATATCTGTGGGAACATTTCTCTTTTGTGGCAATTGCATGCCCATTTTTTTGTTGTAGGTTTTGGTCTTCCAATGTTTTATATGCTTTCATGGATGTAAAAAAAACTCTCTTTACACAAAAATCTAACATTAACATACTAAAAAGTAATCACTATATGAAATGCAAAATAACTTCATTAGTTCTCTAATTATCTAAAGGGAAGGCATCATGGTGTAGATGTTGTACAAGTGGTCATTTCTTTGTATTTCTAAACTGTGGAGACTGAATAGAGCCATCGATGCATATTGAAAACACAAATATGATAAAGACATCTCGTTTATATATATATATATATATATATATATATATATATATATATATATATATATATATATATATATATATATATATATATATATATATATATATATATATATATATATATATATATATATATATATATATATATATATATATATATATATATATATATATATATATATATATATATATATATATATATATATATATATATATATATATTTGCTACATTTGATGTTTCTTTAATACATTTTTTGTGAAATAAAAGTAGTAATGCAAATGCAATGGCCACAAATGGTGATTGAGGAGGTCACAGGTTCAAGTCCATCTTGAGCTGCACTGAGGTGTTTCTGGGCTTAGTTGATAGTGCCGAGAGATTTTGGGGCTTAAGAAGGTTAAGAAAAATCTTTGAAGCCTGATGTATTTTTCTAATTTCATTATATAACTAAGAAGTAAAATGAAGGACAAAAATAAGGGAACAAAATGAAGCAAATTCAGCACAAAGTGAACACGCAAAAATTTATAAAATGATAAAATAATATAAATGCATTTAATCTCCTTACCCACAAAAGTTAGTGTTCGGTCAAACATGTCCAGAATGGCAAGGGGTTTTTGATCAAAGACTGTGCCTATATTAATAGCGACTTTCGACGTTTACATGGGTTGTTTGCTTTTATTTATCCTTTTATTTATTTGTTGTTCTCGCAACTTGGGTTTGATACTTTTCAATTCCAAACATTTGGAATGGGAGAAATTAATACGGTAGGTAAACACCATGAGAGGAAAAAGTGTAGTTGTAAAGAGTAAACATATATTTACAAAAGGGTAAAAGAAATATGCATAAATATAAGAAGAAATGTAGTAGTAATGAGTATAAACAAATTTCCAACAAGGTAAAAGAAATCTACATAAATATAAAATACCAAATATGCATCATAATCTCTACAAGTCCCAAATTTTCGTACAATATTGAGGTGTATCGAGAGGTAGAGGGAATGACTCTATATGCCTATCCTATCACTGAGAAGAATGGCCTTGTGAAAAGATAGGGCAATTTCTCGTCATTGCAGTCGATAAAGAGGAAAAACAAATCATAGTTAATCCAATTTCTTTTGCCACGAAGCTGCCATGTTAACCCTAAATGTGGCAACAGATTTGTGTACGTGCAATTTATTTTAACCATTTCTTTATGGAGATGGAAACAGGGAATGCTGCAATTTATTTTGTTAACTATTTAATAAGAATTTACAACATGTGTCGTATATTCCGTGAGGATGTGCTTCCCCTAGCGAAAATTGTGTTGCTTTGGGAATGGTAAAATAATAGATGCAAAACAATAAATAAAAAAGTGAAATGCCAAAATATTTGCATTTCCCTCTGACCTCACTTTTTGTGAGACGGAAATGCGTAGGGTAACGTAAAAGAATTATGTCGCCGAACTAAACGACGGTGAAAAAGGAAGATACAAATTGAAAGAAGACCGCAGGTGTAAAAAAAAAATGGACGACCAAGATATTTTGGATGGTCATCCACTCTCTATATTCGATATCAACCATTGATCGCTCAATTTAACTCGTGCATCTCATTCGACGTAAATTCACAAATTTCACCATTACAAATAATAATAATTTACTAGATATATATGTATTAGTTTAGTATGAATATAATTATTGAAGATAAAATAATTGTATAATAAAAATAATAAATGCATTATAAATTTCCCCTAAATTTTTATATATTAATTTTTTAATGTTTAACCAGTAATAATTTTTAAAAATTAATATAATCTAAAATTAATTATTAAAAAACTATATTGCTTGTCAAATAAATCTCATCTATAAGTGTGTTACATTTCAAATTCGAATCTCTCTCTCTCTCTCTCTCTCTCACACACACACACACACACACACAAGGCAATTTAATTTAACAACTCAACTCTTGCGAATTATAAAGAGGCCTGTACTTTGACCTCAAGTGAATTAAAAGTGATCTTGTCCTCAACCTAATACATTTTTAAAGGATGCAAAGATTATATAATTGCACAAGATTTAAAGGAAAGGTAGATAGATAAATAAAAGACAAACAAACAAGACTCTGCAAATAAACAAAACTCTGCAACGAATTACAAACACTGCAAATAGGATCCATCAAATTATGCTATGGGCATCATATGTTTCTTTGATGTACTTATAAAATTGAATATATAATAATGTAATTACATTAAATTTTTGTACATTTATATGTGGATTATATGGGACCATAGAGAGAATGAATATTATGTTCATTAAAAGATGGATCTCATAGTTGGAGGGGGCTAGAAGAAATTATTATAATTTCCTAGTCTCAAGATTTAATATCTCAACAAAGGATGATACAGATGGATCCCCATATTTGGAGGGGGCTAGAGGAAATTATGATAGTTCCCTAGTCCCAAGATTGTTATAATTTCACGTAAGCAGTATATATATTGAAGACCAGTCATATGCATATGCGTAGGCTTGGAATGCATTAAAATTGCTTCCAAGAGATTCTTATAGGCACTACTCAAGTGGGATTACATGTTGATAGCCCAGTTGCTTAGAGTGGAGCGAATGTCCCTCAAGCTAAGGACCGAGAATTTTGTGAAACCCGACCTGGAGGCAACCTTAAGAGTCAAACATTCCCTTACTAACGTAGAATAGAGTATGATTCATTTAAATATTGAAAGTTATTTTGGGACTAATATTGTTTTTACATGACTCATCAAGAGAAGATTAACAAGGGATATTACATTAGATGCCTCTCCATTTGGGGGCATGGGGATGGGCATGGGGATGGTGACATAATTTCTTTTGAATGGTCCTTTTAGTTTATTATCCTTTACATCATATTTATGCTTTTAAGTTCATTTGAAGAAGAAGGAGGATGAGGAGGAACGAAGAAGAAGGGGAAGGGAAAGAAGGAGAAAGGGAAGGGGAAGAGGGAGAGCGAGAGGGAGAGAGGGGGAGGAGGAGGAGGAGGAAGAAGAAGAAGAAGAAGAAGAAGAAGAAGAAGAAGAAGAAGAAGAAGATGAGGAAGAAGAAGAGGAGGTGGAGGAGGAAGAAGAAGAAGAGGAGGAGGAAGAAGAGGACGAAGAGGAAGAAGAAGAAGAGGAGGAGGAGGAGGAGGAGGACGGGGGAGCAAAAATAAGAAGAAGAAGATGAAGATGACACAAAAAAATTTTTAAAATGGTATGAATATGCAAATTTCACCATTACAAATAATAATAATTTACTAGATATATATGTATTATTTTAATATGAATATCTTTTTATAATTATTCAAGATAAAATAATTATATAATAAAAATAATAAATACATTATAAATCTCCCTTATACTTTTATATATTAATTTTTTAAATAATATTTTAATGTTCAACCAGTAATAATTTTTAAAAATTAATATAATCTAAAATTAATTATTAATAAAACTAATATAATCATTCATATTCTATTTATTTTTATATTTATATTATATAGATATATTTTTTTATCGCATTTATATTATATTATTACTAAACTATAACATGTATAATATAATATTAATGTATTATTATTTAAACTATTTTAAAAATCTTTTATAATATATTATAACTTTTTTTTTTATTTTACAATATTATATTATAATATTATTATATTTATATAATTATGTTGATATTTTAATTTAAAATTTATATATTGCTATTTATATTATATTAACATTTTTTTTATTAATTTATTAGAAAACAATTAATTCATCATATTATGGCTAGAAAAAGATGGATAAAATCCTTTGACAAACCTATATTTGTAATTTAAAGAAAAAAAACTTATATTTAAAAAGAATCAAACTATGACACATGAAAATTACCACTTTTTATAGGCGGATTTTTTTTTATGGCAACGAAATTTTTAATTCCATATTAGGTCAAATTCATCACCACAATTGTTGAAGTGAGCAGCATATCAAATGCTTGTGAGCTACGATAAACACAAGTTGAACGTGCAGTGACGACAACTGTTGCTTTTGTTCCATTCCAATCCGCCATAGAATTTGAAAGGTGGAGAAAAGGGGCAACGTCTGGGCCTCGAGATCAGTGTCAAAATGCCATACTCTTGTTTTCCTCTATAGTATGTGACTTGCCGATAACCAATAACCTGACAGGTAGCCCCAACAGTGATGACGATGTAACCTATCTTTTCAATCTGATCATAACAAAAAAAGGGTGATCTACGCTTCAATGGTATGCATTTTGTTTGCATGATTTCCCACCATTGGATGCAAATTTTAGCTCCTCACTTTCAAACCAGCAATCACACCTATGTGTCGCAATGGGTACGTCGAAGAGGTGTTGGTAGGTTAGTTAGGGAAACTTTTGGTCTATTTTTTTTGCATACATTAATGAAGTACATGAGGTCAAATGGAAGGTTGTTAAATAGAAGATGATGTTGTTTATTCAACAAAGGTCTCAATTGAGAAGTGGATAGCTTCAAATTATAACATTACACACACAGGCTTCACCCTCTCTCTCCCTCTCCCTCTCAGACAAGGCCAATTTAATTTAACAACTCAACTCTTGCGAATTATAAAGAGGCCTTGACTTTGACCTCAAGTGTATTAAAAGTGATCTTGTCCTCAACCTAATACATTTTTAAAGGATGCAAAGATTATATAATTGCACAAGATTTAAAGAAAAATGAATAAAAGGGATTTAGTTCACCAACCTCAGATGCCAATATTACAGGAGATCTAGAACAAGCAGCTCTTGAGTTGTCTTGAAAGGAGTGCCCCATCAACTCAACAAATCTACCATGACTAAGTTTGCATGTTTCCTTCTACTCATGCACATGCCCTCCATGATGGGATTCTCCACTTGTTTATGATCTTCTAGATGCATTTGTTTGCCAAGTGATGATCTTCATAAATCAATACATGTAAAATAGCAACCCAAATGCCCAACCAAGCGCTTCATATTGTGTTATTTTGCATGGATTCCATTCTTCTCATCCTGCCACGCTTACCCATCACACTTGTATAGTGCCTCAAAAAATTCTAACAATATATTCAAAATAACATGTATGGGCATATCTATCTCTAAGCTAATTCAATAATCCCACACCTAGAGAGATTTTATTCATGGTTTTTAATGCCCAAATTATTCTTATTAGTAGCTTAGTTAGTTTAGGGCATATACACATATTGGGTTTGTTTGAGCTAAGGAATATTTGGATTTTATGCTTTTTAAGCTTTAAGGGTTTCAAATGGCTAAATGACATCAAAGAGTAATGGGCAAAATCAAGGAGAATGCAACCAACTCCATTGAGGTTTTGGATTTAGTAACACTTTTTATATCAGGTTCAATTTGGTTGTTCTTGGTTGGGCTCACATTGGTAGGAACTGTGGTGGGAATGGTCCCTTTTTGACACCTCTATTCATTTTGTTTAGTCCCATATTGATATTTGTGGGAACATTGCTCTTTTGTGGCAATTGCATGCCCATTTTTTTGTTGTAGGTTTTGGTCTTCCAGTGTTTTATATGCTTTCATGGATGTAAAAAACTCTCTTTACACAAAAATCTAGCATTAACATACTAATAAGTAATCACTATATGAAATGCAAAATAACTTCATTAGTTCTCTAATTATCTGAAAGGAAGGCATCAAGGTGGTAGATGTTGTACAAGTGGCCATTTCTTTGTATTTCTAAACTGTGGAGACTGAATAGAGCCATCAATGCATATTGAAACACAAATATGATAAAGACATCTCATTAGTATATATATATATATAATATATATAGATATATATATATATATATATATATATATATATCTATGTATGTATGTATGTATGTATGTATGTATGTATGTATGTATGTATGTATGTATGTATGTATGTATGTATGTATGTATGTAATACCCCTCGCAGCTTATTACTGTTGAGACTATGTTTTAGCTGATACCTGTTTTACCTTAGCTGATTAGACCAGACATATTTCATATTTATATTATGGTGTGTAATTAAACAGTTATACTTTGATGCTGATTGTCATGTTTAGATCTGAACCAAAAACATTATGTGATGGTTAAATTTAGTAATGATGGATTTTATATGATGTTTCATATGCATGTATTAATTGATGTAATTTAGATGATTATTCATAT